>SJYT01058473.1:48571-84393 GCA_006410635.1 Cephalophus harveyi | reverse complement strand
GAATTTAACTCAGATGACCATTATATCTACTACTGCGGGCAGGAATCCCTCAGAAGAAATGGAGTAGCCATCATGGTCAACAAAAGAGTCCGAAATGCAGTACTTGGATGCAATCTCAAAAATGACAGAATGATCTCTGTTCGTCTCCAAGGCAAACCATTCAATATCACAGTTATCCAAGTCTATGCCCCAACCAGTAATGCTGAAGAAGCTGAAGTTGAACGGTTTTATGAAGACCTACAAGATCTTTTAGAACTAACACCCCAAAAAGATGTCTTTTAGAACTAACGCTACTCTTTCAAGCAATAGCTAATTTGTGGAAAGTTATTCTCAGGTTTTTTTTTTTTTTCTGTCAAACAGAACTAATATTAATTAATACTTCATAGTATTGTTGTGAGAGATGAGAGGTAATGTTTGGATAGCACAAGACACAGAGCAGATATGTAATAATTACTTGCTATTGTTTTTTATTTTTATTACTACTACTGTGTTTATTCTCAGTTTTCTAGATTACAGTCAAGTATGAAAAAGGTCTCATAATTCCAAGCATAACACAATCTCATTAAATATCGGTATGCCTATGTTTCAAAAGTATGTTATCAAGGTGGAGAACATCTGATTTGTACAGCCAAGATAAGCAGGACGATCTACAAAGCTCTTCCCACCTGCTGCTCAGCTTCTGCTCAGATTAGACTATGCTGAGCTTACTCCAGCATCTCTAGGGACTTCTCTATAAGGACCCTGAACCTTTGAGTAACGTATTCAGGGAGCACTGTCATTTGCATCTCTACCTGGTCCATGATAACGGTGTAACCAACCTTTCCTTACTAGACACCACTACACCTATCATTGAACAGGGAAAGAAGAGTTCATTTGTCTATTTCTTCATCCATTAGATTTCCTGAGATCTCCTAACTGCCCAGCACTCTGCTGTATTTTGGAACACACCAATTACGAAGACTTGGTATTCACCCTCAAAGAACATGCAAATAAAGCTGTAAGAAAATAGGAAAAGATGCTCAACATCACTCATTATCAGAGAAATGCAAATCAAGACCACAATGAGGTACCGTTTCACACCAGTCAGAATGTCTGCGATCCAGAAGTCTACAGCAATAAATGCTGGAGAGGGTGTGGAGAAAAGGGAACCCTCTTATACCGTTGGTGGGAATGCAAACTAGTACAGCCACTATGGAGAATGGTGTGGAGATTCCTTAAAAAACTGGAAATTGAACTGCCTTATGACCCAGCAATCCCACTGTTGGGCATACACACCGAGGAAACCAGAATTGAAAGAGACACGTGTACCCCAATGTTCATCGCAGCACTGTTTATAATAGCCNTCTACAAGCAATAAATGCTGGAGAGGGTGTGGAGAAAAGGGAACCCTCTTACACTGTTGGTGGGAATGCAAACTAGTACAGCCACTATGGAGAATGGTGTGGAGATTCCTTAAAAAACTGGAAATTGAACTGCCTTATGACCCAGCAATCCCACTGTTGGGCATACACACCGAGGAAACCAGAATTGAAAGAGACACGTGTACCCCAATGTTCATCGCAGCACTGTTTATAATAGCCAGGACATGGAAGCAGCCTAGATGTCCATCAGCAGATGAATGGATAAGAAAGCTGTGGTACATATACACAATGGAGTATTACTCAGCCATTAAAAAGAATACATTTGAATTCATTCTAATGAGCCTGATGAAACTGGAGCCAATTATACAGAGTGAAGTAAGCCAGAAAGAAAAACACCAATACAGTATACTAACACATACATATGGAATTTAGAAAGGTGGTAATGATAACCCTGTATGTGATACAACAAAAGAGACACAGATGTATAGAACGGACTTTTGGACTCTGTGGGAGAGGGAGTGGGTGGGATGATTTGGGAGAATGGCATTGAAACATGTATATGATCATGTAAGAAACGAATCGCCAGTCTAGGTTTGATACAGGATACAGGATGTTTGGGGCTGGTGCACTGGGATGACCCAGAGAGATGATATGGGGAGAAAGGTGGGAGGGGGGTTCAGGATTGGGAACTTATGTACACCCGTGGAGGATTCATGTCAATGTATGGCAAAACCAATACAGTATTGTAAAATAAAATAAAAATAAATAAATAATAAGAAAAAAAAGAAAATAGGAAACAATAAACAAAAATCTGAGTTTAAAGGACAGATTTTGAAGTCACGCAGACTGGCAGTATAATCCAGGTTTTGCTTTGACTGAGCTGCCTGATTTGGATAAGTCATGGGAAGAGTACCTAGTGGGGTCATCAGGTAGACCTCAGGCACTAAAGCAAATGAATGCTCAGACCAGTGCCTTGCACCTAATGAGAGTGCAGTAAATATTAGTAATAGTAGCAATAATGAAAATGATTATGATAGCATTAATTACTATTTGTATTATTATCAGTTCAAAATTTCAGAAGCAGACACAACATGGATGGAGAAGTGTATTGAAGATGGAGGCAGAGAAGTAGGCAAAGGCCAGATTATGAGGGGCTTTGCAGAGCCCAAGAGGGCAATGAGAATCATCTCAGACTTTTATAAAGAGGAGTTTTGAACAGGAGAAAACCACCTGGCTTTTTCACTTCCAAGAGATGGTTTTCCCCTGGGGTGGAATTGTAGGTGTCTGCAAGCCTAGGACTGGTTTATTCCCATGACCCACACAAGTGTCCCCTCCTTGATGTGTCATGAAAAATTAAAATAAGGACAGTTCAGCCAACAGAGTGTCTGTGAAATTAATGAACCCCTTCACCTTCAACACCTGCTAATTATATCTTTCAATTAAAGCAATTTTCTTGCTGTCTATGATCTTATAAATTGACTCACAGCCTTACATCATTCTAGATTTTCCAGGCCTCAAACCTAAGAGGCCAGAGATAAAGAGTGAGATCTGGGAAGGCACACTCAGGACCTTATTTAATGTTCATCTGCTTGTCCCTCGAGGACCTTCCCTCTCAGACTGGCCACCAGCACCAAAAGTGTACTTTTTAAAAATGTGACAATCAATTTGAACTGTATTTGAGGATATCTCATCACTCACTGAAAAGGAAAGACTTGAACTAATGAAGTATGTTATTGAATTTAGTTCATATAAATTCATTCATTCACTAAATTTCTGAGAGGAAGGACATTTTCTAGAGATAGAAGAAATGATGCTTTGTGAGGCATGGGTGTCTCTGTCATAAAAAAAAAATAATATACAAGCTATGATTTAAAAAACAGTTCAATTTACCCATATATTTATTAAAGTCTTGTTTAACTTTTATTCAGTTTTAAATATGTGTGAAGTACTAAACATTTGATAAAGAAAGTACAAGAAGATTTAAGAGGCTATATCAGAGGTTCTTCAGCTGATCAAGGACTCAGCAAGTTATGTGAGGGGGTGATACACTGAGACGCAAAGGGTTGAATGAACGAAGGTACATATATTAGAATTACACTGTAGACAGGGGGGCATGGAAAGTTCATGGAACAGAGTTCACTAGAGCTGGAGCACAGAGTAAGATGGAGAGCTGACATGATGAAAGAAGAAAGGGTCCCAATATGTAGTATATAGTAACGATACTAGAGAGAAGTTTTGGATTTTGTCTTAAAAGTCAAGAGAAACTGTGTTGGGAAATTAAGCTAAGGGTTTTCATGACCCTCATAGACATGGTATTTTTAATGTTATTATTAAATGATCACTCTATTTGCAAAGTAAGGAAGTATCTGGAAGACAGTAAAACTGTAAACAGACAAGTTTGAAGATCTTTGTGAAAATCCAAGAGGACTAAAAAAGGGACAGTGGAGATAGAGATGTAGGTGGTCATAGAGTAGGTGATTGGTTGGGTGTGTGTGATGAAGACAAGGGCATTTAAAAATGATAACTGACTAAAATAAGTCAGAGAAGGGCAAATGCTGTATGATCTCACTTAAATGTGGAATCTTAAAAAAGAATCCTCCAAACCCCCCAAACTCACAGAATCAGAGAACAGATAGGTGGTTGCCAGAGATGAGGGGTGGCAGGCCTGGGGGAAATGAGTGAAGGTGCTCAGAAGGTACAAACCCCCTGTTATATGATAAATAAGTTCTGGGGATGTAATAATAGCATGGTCTCTATCGTTAACAATACCACATTGCATATTTGAATGTTGCTAAGAGAGCAGATCTTAAAAGTTCTCATTACAAGAAAAAAAATTAGTAACTATGAGAGATGATGGATGCTAAACTTATTCTGGTAATTATTTCTCAATATATAAATATATCAAATCATCATGATGTATGCCTTAAACTTCTACGTGTTATATATCAGTTATATCTCAATAAAATGGGCAACTTTCTTTTTAAATTAAGTTAAAACTTTAAATGCCTACTACCTTTCTGGTTTGAGTTACTGGGCAGTTGAACAATGTTTTTGCATTTAATGAAAAAGGGTCTCAAAAGTACAGGTAACAGAGCTCCTTAGAAGGCAGGTGGCTGTTACTTACTTCAGGCCTCTCAAATCGGTCATGGCAGGGTGTTCTTTGATAACCCTGCTAACTGAACCCAAGCACTGGACCTGCTGCGTGTAGACCCCAGTCTTTCTTCAAGTAACATAATGTATATAAACATATATAAATAACCCGAGAGATTTATACAGAAAATACAAATAGTAGTTTCACAATGGTTACCTCTGTTTCTCAGCTTAAATAATACTCTAACCCCTGATTCAGAGATGAGAAACAGAAGTTAAAGAGTAAATGTGAACTGGTACCCATGAGGTGTTAACTAGAGCATCACTTGAGTTATCTGATCTTCCCCCTTGAACATGGAACTGTCTCATTGGTCACAAGTATTTATGGAGCACCTACTATGTATGCAGATCTGCTGTGATCTATGAAGTTTAGTTTTGTGAAAGCCATGATTCATCAGTTGATCAGTTTTCAAAACCCAGGCACAAATATACCTTTAAGAGGAAACACATTGAAGCAATCAGTTGATTTTTTTTTTTTCATACCTCCTGCAATGATGCAAAAACCACAAGTTTTCCTGGAGTAAGAATTCTAAAAATAGCATTTATGGCTCTACAATCCCATCTTAGGACACTGTGACACAATTTGCTGTTATTGCTGGGCATTCCAGTGGCCATATCTTCTCCCGTCTCTCAGGAACTGGCACAGGGAAATCTGATCTTTAGGCCACTGACCTCAATATCATTCTCTATGCCTCTGGACCCTCCCTGACATTTTTCATTCTACTTAACTCTATAGAATTGTCTGAGCTCTAGTTTCCATATCACGCTTCTGTCTCAGGAAAAGACTGCATCAGCCCACGTTTTATGACCTATTGAACTTCACTGTCAGTTTAGACAGAAAACACAACAAATGCTTCTATTGGACATTATATAACCCAACACTTCTGGCATAATGTGTGGTCACCCAGGTCCAGGACTCGTGTTCTGACTGCTTATCTAGATTAAATATGACAATAGCAGAAAATGATCTGGGTAAATAAAAACACATGGCAAAGCACTCTTCTTCTTTAAAATCAAAGGCTTTCAAGTCTGTCAAATCTGGGTTCAAACCTCACTTCTTAACTCTAAGACTTAGGACAATTTATCTAACTTCTCTAAGTCTAAGACAGCTGTCCTATCTGTAACATAAAATAAGTACTCTAAAATAGAATAAGTAAAATAATCTGAGAATCCCCTGATATAATAGCTAGCACATACCTAGCATGACAACAGAAAGTGCCTTTTTCCTGTTTACCTACAGGTAAACAGGTGATCTTGTTTACCTGATGATCTTGATGATCTCTGCTATCCAATATTCACACTTATTTGCACTTAACAATTAATTTGTAAATGTAGCAATCATAGCAGTTTAATTATAAACTTGTACTGAATTTTGAATTGTTTCTATTTTATGAGTTTTATGAGCTATCTGTTTACTAATAGAACAATACAATTTAGCTAGATTTGTTGAGTATTGTGGAGAAGGCAATGGCACCCCACTCCAGTACTCTTGCCTGGAAAAATCCCATGGATGGAGGAGCCTGGTAGGCTGCAGTCCATGGGGTCACGAAGAGTTGGACACGACTGAAGCAACTTAGCAGCAGCAGCAGTTGAGTATTGAGGATATATTGAGTATTTACCCTGTGCCAGGCACTAAGCTAAATGTTTCATACACATTTATCACTAGTAATGATTACAATAAAGAGGATGTGTAACTGCCATTTTCCCCCACTCTGTGTTTTTTAAGATGAGAAAACTGGGTCTCAGAGATGTCAAATGAATTATCTAAGATCACAAAACTAAAACAATCTTAAAATGAGATAAAAAAAACCCATGGCTGTTAGACTCAGCAAATTTACACTCTACAAACTATTATTATTATTAATATCCTTCAAAATAATATCATGATTTCTTTAAAAATTTCCATAACTAGGACTTGTCCCTGATTGAGACTTTAATTATTTATTTTTAGATTTGAGACTCCACATCCTTCAGAGCAAATAAATAAGCATTCTGAAGAATATATTGATGAGGTTTTGAGGAAGGTACATCTAGTGTATCTTTTAGAAGATGAAGGGAAAGGATTAGGATTACATATTTTCCTTGAAGTAAAATAAGATGTCCATTTATTCTTCTTAAAGAAAAGTAAGATCTTTGTTTATTCTAGGACAATATCAGAAATTAGTTACCTTACAGGACACATGTCATGTGCAGCCTCAGGTTCCAGAAGCAGATGGCGTGTGCTAGACAGTATGTATGAATTAGCTTAGGAAATAACTTCTACTTGGGGTCTAAAAGAAATAAGGAGGTGAGCCAAATTAAAATTGGGCAGAAAGCCTATGCAAAATTATACTCTTACATCTCCTTTTCCTGCTGTGTATATGTGTGAGCGTGTGTGTGCACGCACATGCATGCATGTATTGAATGCACACATCACACATACACAAACATACCCTTTCCTACTCACAAGTCTTATAAATCCACTCTGTATTCCTAAGAAGTCAAAACATCTTTTTCTTGGACATTCAAGGCCCTGTATTAATAGACATAGTGGCAGGGTTTCAGTTCTGTTTGAATGCACCTGATAGATGTAAGACCTAGAAAAATTCACTTAACATTTCTGGGTCAAATAACTGTCATCTGTAAAACCAAACAAATCTTCTAGACGAAGATTATCTCTGTTTCCTGCTTTATATAATGTTGTGAGCACAGGATTCTATAAACTAACACTACCTAAAATGGCAGAATCAGACTATATTCACATAACTAAGCTTCAAAGGTGACTTATTGGAAAAGACTCTGATGCTGGGAGGGATTGGGGGCAGGAGGAGAAGGGGACGACAGAGGATGAGATGGCTGGATGGCATCACTGACTCGATGGACATGAGTCCAAGTGAACTCCGGGAGTTGGTGATGGACAGGGAGGCCTGGCGTGCTGCGATTCATGGGGTCGCAAAGAGTTGGACATGACTGAGCGACTGAACTGAACTAAACCGAAGCTTCAACATGTCCTGATCTTCCAATCTACAAATAACATCACCATCTACACAGCATTAACTATTGGTTGAATTAGTTAGCAGACCATAATAGTGTACAATAAAAAGAAAAAAAAAAGTTATTTTTTTTTGTCAAATAATTATCAAACAGTTCAATTGTTTTTTGAATCTGAACTGACTTTATGACCTTTTTAAAATCAATAGACTGTCATGGAATTGACATGGTGTACCTTCTATATCAACAAATTTTGTGTATTTCTACTTTCTTCCTCTCTCTCTGACACCTGGTAAGCTTCCAGGAAAATAAGCTCGCTATAACATACTGGAGAACAAGAAGCCTCCTGGAGCAAAGTTGACTCTTTATATCTGAAGTCACCTAGACAAACCAACACTCAGGCCATTGTGGGCAGCTAACTACACTGCATAAATGAGAGAGCTGAGAGGAGACCAGAAAAATTCAGCAGAGTCCAGACTAAATTGCTGACCCACAGAATTGTGAACTAAATTAACATCCAGCTGGAATGATTTGTTACACAGCAAAAGCAGACTGATACACAGATCTCTATTTGATTTTTATGAAGATATTCACATATATGACTTGCTTGGATTTCGTTTCTTTATAAAGTCGACCCTTATAATCTCAAGCGCCAATGAATATACTCATTCATTCACTGAACAAATATTTAGTGACTGCTCATTAGTATTTTCACTCTCCATAAACGCTGGCTCATCATTTATCCCATTAAATACTGCCTGCACCAGGTTATCTGTTAGCATCTTAGCATATTAAGCTATTTCCTCTACCATAGCAATTAGAAGGCTAAAATCCACATATCCTAGACTTTTTTTTTTAATCAGCCTATTCCAATTTAGGTTCTCACCAGTGAGAATTATAGGCAAGATATTTGGAAAGTGAGAAAAAAAGGGAAGGCGTTCTCACTCTGGCAGCAGCTGAGGCTGGGCTTAAACAGAAGGCAGATGTGACATTTTCTCAGTGACTTGCATACATTCGCCTGTAAATTACTAACTTCAGTGCTCCCAGCAGCTGATATAATTGGCAGAAAATTATCTGAGATTTTTGTGTTTCTTGGATTCCCAATTGGTATCAGCGTCTTCCCTGACCATGTGTATCCCTGTCCTTCAAAAGGTTTTGCTAGAATTTAATTTCCTGCATTAAATCCTTTCCTCTTTGAAATATCTAGATTAGTTTCCATTTCCTTCATTGAACTTTGAGAATGTTTTAATCTGTACTTTTTTCGTTCATATAATTATATTATTTAGATCTATTACTGGGCAAGTAAGTAACGATAAGAAACATAGTTCATCACTCTAATTTTTTTAAGAATGAGTAGTCTGAGATCCAGAGAAATGAAATGACTTATCCGAAGCAATCATACTTTACTATCAAAGCTGAGACTGCTATGGTCATTGACTAGCATAAACAGACCTGCAAATTTAAACTTAGAAAAAAACATGGAGTCAGATGTTTATTCAGTCACAGTCCAAGTTCTGTGGGGAACACTGAAGTAGTGTTAAGGCTGGGGTGGAAAGCAGGGGGCTGTAAGAGTACAAAGATTCCAAGATACCTAACCTCACTTAAAGCACAGCAGTTTCATTTTATCCAATGTACATATATGGCTTCACCCATATATTTATAGACAGATAAAATAAAATACTTTTCCAATTATTGTATTTATAAGACAGTCCATTGCTTATGGCATTAGAAATGATTGACAATAAGATAGAGAACACATTTTCAAAATTTTTCTTATCTTTAAATGAACTGTGAGGAATAAATGACATCTAATAAGCTGTATATACAATTATGCAATTATATACAGTTGCATATGTATATGTATCTGTGAAACCAACAGCAAATATTTCCATCACTTTTCAAAGTTTCCTTGAGCCCTTTGTAATCTACCATCTCTCTACTCCCACTCCCAGGAAACCACTAATTTGATTTTTGTCACTATAATTTGCATTTTCTGGAATGTTATATAAATGGAATTCTGCACATTGTACATCTTTTTCTGGTTTCTTTTATTCAGCATCAAGTTTTTTAGATTCATTTATGTTGTTGCACATATCAGTTTGTTTTTTTATATCACAGATAAAGTATTCTGCTGAATGAATATACCAAGATCTGTTTACTCATTCACCTGCAAAAGGACATTTGGGTGTTCAGTTTTTTGGCCATTGCAAATAAAATATTTGTGTACAAATATTAGTGAGAATGTATAATTTTATTTGAAGTGAATATGGAGAATGTGAGTTTCTGGGTCTCATAGTAGGGTGTATGTTTAACTTTGTAAGAAACTAAAATTGTTTTCAAGGGTATTATACCATTTCACATAGCTTATAAGAGCTAAAGTTGTTCCACATACTCACCAATACTGAGTATTACCACTCTTTTTAGTTTTAGCCATACTAATGGGTAGTTAATGGCATCTCATCTAAAAATAAAGACACTTTATTGAGTGCAGGAGGTGAAGGGGGCAACAGAGGATGAGATGGTTGAATGGCATCATTGACTCAACAGACATGAGCTTAAGCAAATTCTGGGAGAAAGTGAAGGACAGGGAAGCCTGGTGTGCTGCTGTTCACGGAGTCACAAAAAGTCGGATATGACTGTGTGACTGAACAACAACAACAACAACACACTTTATTCAGAGTTCCTCAGTTTTCACCTGATACTCTGTTGTGGCATGTGTTCTCGGATCCATTTCAGGATAGCACCTTGCATTTAGTCATCCTATCCTGAGGCTCATCTGGGCAGTAACAGTTCCTGAGATTGCTTTTGACCTTGACAGTTTTGAGTACTGGTCAGGAATTTTGTAGAATATTCTCCAACTGCTTGCCTTTTTCAAGATTAGTTAAAATGGCAATTCCTTCTTAGAGTGGCATCTGGGGTTTTGACGTAAAGAGCTATTCTCACGACTTCACATCAAGTACACATCATCAAGCTGATTTGGTACTATTGATATTAACCGTGCTTACCTGGCTGGGGCAGTTTTCTTCTTGATGAGCTATTATTTTGCCCCTTTAATACTCTGCTCTCTAGAAAGAAAGCATTGCGAGCAGCCCACACTTAAGGAGTTGGGAGTGATGCTCTACCACCTGAAGGTGGGATATCAACAAATATTACAGGGGACCCTGGAACAACACAGGAGTGGTGGGCACCAACACCCATGCAGCTGGAAATTCCCTTATATCTTTACAGCAGGTCCTCCACATCCGTGGTTCCACATTCACAGATTCAGCCACTAAGGATTATGTCAGTTCAGTTCAGTTCAGTCGCTCAGTCGTGTCCGACTCCTTGTGACTCCATGAATCGCAGCACGCCAGGCCTCCCTGTCCATCACCATCTCCCGGAGTTCACTCAGACTCACGTCCATCGAGTCCGTGATGCCATCCAGCCATCTCATCCTCGGTCGTCCCCTTCTCCTCCTGCCCCCAATTCCTCCCAGCATCAGAGGAATCAGGATTATGTAGCACTGTAGTACGTATTTACTGAAAAAAAAATCTACCTGTAAGTAGGCCTGTTCTGTTCAAACCAAAGGGTCAACTGCAGTGTGAATCTTTCTGCCAGAGCCATGAGGGAATCTTTCTCCTTTTTCATCCTGAGAACCTCACAGGGCTCTCAAGGTAAAGACCACAATGTGTGGGCGTGTCCCTAAGAGTGTAGTCATCAGAAATTTCTCACTCTCAACTCGTCCACAGTCTCCAGCCACTCACCAAAATGCCTTTTCATGTGTTCCTACAGGTGTATGGCTCCAGCAGCTACTGCTTCAAGTAAACAGAACTTGGTTTTCTCTAAATAGACAAGCTTGCTTCTCTAGATTTCAGGGTGGAGGTTTACCCTGCAAATCCCATGATCTGCTAATTCCAAGAAAAGTCTTTGATTTTCAGTTTGTCAAGGTTTATTTTGCTGTAAAAATGAGTGTTGGATTCCAAGTGCTTTACATATTGGAGCTGAAATCCAGCTTCCTCTCATTATGGTTTTAAATGGTGTTTCACAGAAAGGAGCTTTTGTCCATTTAAGGAACTACTGTGTTGGTTCTGTGATATTTTTTGTTATTCTTCCCTCTCTCTTTTTGTTGCTTAGTGCTATCAATGGTACATCATCTCAAAGAGATTTCATGATGGAAGTGTACTTTATTTATTTATCTATCCCTGATAATTAATACTGTGCATGTCCTTGACAAATTTATATTAAATGAATGAACTGAATCCAGAGAAAGAAAAGTATCTATTATTAAACCCAAAGTCCGAGCAAGGCAAGAGCAAATCTTTAGTATCAAAAAGCTTTCAGAGATATTAATTTGAATACTAATAACTATGATGCAAGTAGTTGTACTTTTTGAGCTTTTACTATGTGAGTCACCATGAGAGATCTGTGACATATTAACTCAATTAGTACTAGCAACCTGCATCTTACAGTAGAGGAAATTCAAGTCTAGAGAAGTCAATCGAAGCAAACCATCCAAGAGTTTACAGGAAGTTAATAGCGCAGTAAAATTTCAGTCCCAATTCTGACTTGCTTACAAACTCTGCCCTTAATTATTACCCATTACAACAGTGTTTCTGCTACTACTTGGTAGGAGCAAATTCATGGTAATATGCCATGGAAATAATATTAACTGAGGCAGCTGATGTCTTTAAGATCAAAGAAATAGATTAGAGCCAGGGTACGCTATGTAATGGCTCTGTGAAATTATATAAAAGCCTTCAACTTGTTGACTCTTGAGGTTTCATCTGTAAAAATAAGGAAAATAACCTTTTATGTCCCTATTAGGACTAAATGTGATTTATTGCATTTAATTAGTAGAATTTTCTTCTCTTTAATTTGTTATAGTGGCTTAGAGAAAATGAAAATCAGTAAGGTTTTCTGCTCTCCCCTTAAACATTTCATTTTCTTATTATTTTTTTTTTTCTCAGTTCTTTCTTGTTTGGTCTTCTGGGAATAACGGTACATGAGACACCAAACTCTGTCTGGATGGCTAAAGTGAATGGAATAGAATTTATTAATGTTAAGCTTATATCGATCCCATAACTTCACTGGATGATCTGGAAGTAACTTATTGGCCCTTGAGGTCCTTCATTATGAGCTACAAAATGTGTTCCTAAGTAAAGAGAAAATCTCGTTAATAGAAAGCTGAAGTTGATAAAACATGGTCATCATCTTTAACTGCAGGTCTGGTGTGGTCAAATGAGGCAGTTCCATATAGTATTTGAGAGTGTGTAAATCAGCAATACAATTTCCTCCCCTGGAAAACCAGGATTAAAGGCAATGACCTACATTAAAGGATTTGTTTTTTACTTTTACAGACTTATTCAACAAATATTGATTGAATCCTCTTCTATAAAATTGAGAGAAAGCAATGAGCAAAGCAGACACAAATCCCTATGGTTAGGAAAGGAGGAAAACGAAGTTCGTAAGACTAGTTGCTTATAGGTAGATACATACAGTGGTGGGATCTTATGGACATTCTTTATTGATTGTGGCAAAAAGTAAATGTTTCAAGGAACTTTCATATTCAGGATAATTAATGCTAGGTTCTACAATAAACAGTTCTAAAACTTTAGTAACTTAACAAAATTTTATTTTTTGCTCACAACCCATCCCAACATGTCAGGTGAGTATGGGGGCTTTTGAAAGAAGGTTCCCTGGTATCTCAGACGGTAAAGCATCTGCCTGCAGTGCGGGAGACCTGGGTTTGATCCCTGGGTCAGGAAGATACCCTGAAGAAGGAAATGGCAACCCACTGCAGTACTTTTGCCTGGAAAAGTCTATAGATGGAGGAGCCTGGTTACAGGCTACAGTCCATGGGATCACAAAGAGTCAGACATGACTGAGCAACTTCACTGGTTCACTGGGTTCTGATCCATTACCAAGGGCTGACGTGGAATTGCAACCTTTAGTAATTCTCAGTGCATGGCACAAGAGACTGATCTTGGCATTTGCCTTAAATGCAAAACGTCCCTGGTTCGAAAACAGCCAGTCTTCCATGCTTTTGGGCTTCCCAGATGGCGCTAGTGGTAAAGAATCTGCCCGCCAATGCAGGAGGCACATGAGACTTGGATCCTATCCCTGGATCAGGAAGATTCCCTGGAGTAGGAAATGGCAACCTGCTCTAGTATCCTTGCCTGGAAAATCCCATGGACAGAGGAACCTGGTGGGCTATAGCCCATGGGATTGCAAGGAGTCAGGCATGACTGAGTGACTAAAACACATAAACACATCTAACAGATAGCAAGAGAGACCATGCAAGGCAGCTTATGGGCATTCCTAGCTAGGACAGGATTCATCACACACCCTGATTTACTACCAGCAAAGCTGGGAAACGTACTCTTCTTTGTGCCCAGTAGGACAATGAAATAGTTTGGGTAAACGCACATCATTGTCTGTATCTCAGGAACCAAATGGGATAATGTTTGTAGAGCACCTGGCCCTGCCTGGCACATAAGAAAACTTCAATAAATGGTACCTATTACCACCACTGGGATTTTAATTTGTTTGACTATAACACGCGTTCACTGAATTCAGGTAATTACCGAATGGAACATTTTATTCTGTGTCAACCATTTTATTATAAGAATAGCAATACCATATTACATTTGCATTACATTTTATTGTTTATGAAGCACTTACAAAGATATGATATTATTATGTTTTCATTTTTCTCAGTACCATATGAAATAGGTAGATAATATTCATACTTAAAATATGATCAAATATGTTCAGACAGTGGCATAATATGGCACCAAGTTTTTGCAGCTAATAAATGACAGAGACAGGATTCAAATCCAGATTTTTTTTTTTTTTGCTCTAAGGTCAAGGTTTGCTTATTATATCATGCTGCCCAAAGTGCTAAAATCTATAGCTGTTTTCTATTTTTGAGAGTTTAACTATGAGACCAGCAAAAGCTCAGCTATTTGTGAGTCCCCCGGTTTGTTCTCCCACATGATCATGGAGTATTCTTTATAAATTTCCAACAGCATTTCCTATTTTAGGCAAATACAAAGCTCTAAAAAATTAACCACTCATTTACTTTAACATTTTGAATACTATACATTAATATAAACTTTAAAAACCTGGCTCATGTTCAGGAAAGAAACAAAAAGTAAGAACATGAGAAGATTTGGAAAAATATTAAATAAATGGTGATAAATTATACATCTATGTAGTAGATTAAAAGATTAAGGAAAGACTCAGACATTGCATTCAAGTATGGTGTTCAAGTGTTTGAAGGGCTCCAAAGGAAGGTATGGTCCCACTTGCCCCATAGTTACGATCATTTTTGCATTCTACATCTATGAATCATTTCAGGACACATTTTCCATCTTTAAACCCCCACTGCTTTGTGTAGTGCCTGCACAGAGACGGGACTCAGAAAATGTTGGGAGATGGACAGAGTATATTTTTGATGTGTAGAATAAAAGCCATCTGTTATACTTGGTGCAGCCACAAATGTCAGCTTAGAAGGTAGTGAGCTCTCCTCCTCTGAAAGTAATTAAATACACATCCATCATTCCTGCATGAAGTAGAGAACTGCTAATCAATCTCCAAGAGCCTTTTAACTCTTAGACTCAACATTTGGACACAAACTGTCTCATTTTATGAAAGATACATGGGTGACCATATGGAATGGGATCCTTCCTTTATGCATCCACACATTCATTAACAACATTCAACAGACTTCTCTTGAGCAAAGCAAGAACTCTTCCATCAGATCTTCCTGGGTCATCTTACTATTCACTTCTCATGTTCTATCATTTTCTCTTTCTCACAATATTCAATCTTATTTCCCTCAAGAAGCCACCTAATTATCCTAATTATTTCTTGAATACCCCTAGTATTCCTCTATATATTTTCTTGGCCTTAAGACATCTCCTGTTAGATCTTCCCACAATGTTATGAATCTCTGTGTGACAAAATATATTTGTATTCCATTTTGAATGAATATTTCCAAGATTTCTCATGTTCACACTTTCACTTCACCTATACACTGTATTTCCACATAGGTGAGAACAAAATTTTCTCTTGATATGTTTAACCCATTGTCAATTAAAATGCACCTTCTCTGGCCACATATTACCATTAGTAATTATTGATTATTCATCAACAATCAGTTACAGTTGATTACTGATTACGGAAGCAGTATATAACGTTTTCCAAACAGTCTCCTTATATTGCCTTGTGTGCTGTCTTTCCAGTTGGGTCCAACTCCTTGTGACCATATGGACTAGAACCTGCCAGGCTCCTCTGCGCTCTTTTCCCCTTAAGAGTCTTATGAGTCATGCAAAATAAGTATAATTATTCTTACCTGACAGACAAGAAAACTGCATGAAGCTTCCCTGAGTGCAGCAGACTGAAGCGAAGTGAAGTGACTAACCCAAAGTCGCTTAGCTCATTACTGGAAACTTCAGAAATATAATCCATGTGTTATCTCTATTCCTGCACTTTCTCTGGGTGCATGCCACATTCTGGGGTTACTTTCTTTTTATTTCCATGCTAACTGATAACATGACTTGCCTCTGCTTACTCTTTCATAAGGGTTTTTCTTTCCTTCCTTTCCTTTCCCTGCCATCCTTTAAGTTGGGAAACACTGAATACTGACAGCTGAATGGAAACAGAGCCACACTTCACGCCCGAGCTTGAGAATCTGAGCATCGCTGTCACAAGACCCTGGCGCACTGATGTACTGATGTAAAGGAGCCTCAGCTACTCCCTGCCGCCAGCTCACACCTACTTCATGAAACTCCTCGAGCTTAAAGTAGACCTACCCCTAAAGTGTAGCCATAAAACTGGCTGTGTACTCTTAGAAGACAGAAAAGGCAAACTCTTACACTAAAGAGCAGGGCCTGACTCTAGAAACGCGCCCCTTACTGCCCAGGGGGTGGCTTCATGGATACATCTGGCAGAAAATATAATATGCAGCTGGCAAAGGGCCGTGGTCTCAGGAAGACTGGCTGTGCTGTCCATGGCTCCGACCTGTGGTCTTACTTCAACGCACTGACAGACTCACAATTTCCCCATTGATTCTGTCTCAACACTTGCTTATACTGACACATCACATGTCCAAACAAATTAAACCCTTTGTGATTCACCATCTGTGACAAAATCTTTAATTTAGTTTGATTCTAATCTCTTTGTCTAGACATGCCTATTGTTTAAAAGTTGAGCTACTTTATACTCCACTTCAGTTCCAACTTAAGCATGTCTCTTGATTGAGCCATTGTATTGCTTGGAGAATCATCACTTGGTACCTACCATGTGTCAGACATAATGCTAGGGTTTGGAGGTCTCATCCCGATCCATTGCCTCCTTATGCAAAAGGAAGCACAGCATATTCAAGTTTAGATGTTTTGTGTTACCTAAGGTTCTCCATGGTGATTAGTATTTGGAAATTCAAAACTAAAATGATTCATAGACACTCTAAGCTGAAATAATCTTTTACTTTATTATCATCTTCTTTTCTCATGCACATAGGAGTCTCTCTTAAAAAGCAAGACAATGGAGATAAGAACACAGGGCTTGGACTCAAATGATAGCCTAGGTATCCATTCTAGATCAACCCCTTATCATCCTTGTAAACTCTGGCAATTCTGCTTCCTGATGCCCCAAATTCCACCTTCCTAAAATAGCTATGCAATGCTTACTAAGTAATGCTCTGTGACAGTTAAATGTGATAATTAATGGAAAGTGCATAGTGCAGAGTTAGGCATATAGTAAGTGCTCGAAAGTGGTAAAATATCATTATATATGACTTTCACTATTTTTCTCCTTACTTCAGAGAATCATAGCCACTCCAATATTCACAGTACATAGTCATCATGTATTTTATTATTTCCTCTGTATTTTACATTTATAATCTTATTTCCCTCTCCTGATGGGGACCTGTAAATTTTCTATTCAAGTATTTCCTTCCAATATACTTTAATATATTTATTTACATATATGAAAGTCTGGAAAATATATAGTTTGCTGAGTGGGTTTATGCCATTTAAAGTATGATAAATTGTATTGTAAGTATTGTTTCTATAATTTTTCCCCTTAATATCATGTTTTAGAGAAAAAACCATATCACCATATGTAAATACAATTCAGTCCTTCTGATCACAGCACAGTATAAATCTTATGCAATGAGTAGAATATTTCATTTTATTAACATGCTTTCTTATTGACAGACCATAGATTGCTCCCACCTCTCTACTACTATGTGAAGAAAAGGTAGATGAACAATAGTGTACATGGCCTTTTGTGTACCAGTACAAGCTTCTCTGAGACCTATACATAAAAGCGTTAAGTGTTATATTTAGAGTATGGGCAAAACTAACGTGGTAAATGAAACACGATTTTTTTTTTTTCTAAAGTGGCTTGTTAGCTTTTGTCCTATCTGGAGATTCTGAAGGTTTCCATTTAGATCTATCGTCACAAGCAGGTGGGATTCATGTTTTTAATAGTTGCCATTCTAATTGTGTACAAGTAGGTCTTGTGGCTGTTGTTATCTGCATCTTCTGATCAGTGTTGAAGTTGAGCATCTCTTCTGAGCAGTCTTGCAAGTTTTTCCTCATACACTATTCAAATAATCAGTCCATTCTTTTTAGGTTCACAGAGTTTTCTTGCTGTTTTGTGGGAATTCTGATTAATTCTTTGTCAGTTATTAATTAAGCAATTATCTTTTCTGAGTCTGGCACCTGTCTGTTAACTTTGTCTATGCTATCTTTTTTGTTATACCGCTATTTTAATTTTGATCTATTAAAGTCCTCTGATGTTTTTCTTTGTGGTTTATAACTTTTGAGTCCTGATTTATAAATGCTTCCTAATTTTAAGGTCATAAAACTAATTCCTGTTAAACTTTCATTAACTTATCCTTCCCATTTAGGAATTCAATCCACCCAGAGTTCATCCTTGGATAGAGTCTGGTGTAAAGTCATGGTGCTTTTTGACACCATTAAGGTCACTGGCTTCGTGCCGCCTGGTTGTGGGAAGAGGTACACGGCAGATAGTGTGGATCGATAGCCTGTCTCATCCTCGGTTGCCCCTTCTCCTCTTGCCCTCATCTGCATAACACTACGAAGTACTTATAACATTTTGTAACAGTTGAATGCTGCTGCTGCTGCTGCTACCAAGTCACTTCAGTCGTGTCCGACTCTGTGCGACCCCATAGACGGCAGCCCACCAGGCTCCCCCATCCCTGGGATCCTCTAGGCAAGAACACTGGAGTGGGTTGCCACTTCCTTCTCCAATACATGAAAGTGAAAAGTCAGAGTGAAGTCTCTCAGTTGTGTCCGACTCTTTGCGACCCCATGGACTGCAGCCTACCAGGCTCCTCCGTCCATGGGATTTTCCAGGCAAGAGTACTGGAGTGGGGTGCCATTATCGAACCTGTACTTTTGTTATCAGGGACCATATCAGACTTTTTCATCATTATTTTCCCAGCAAGTGTGACAATGCCTGGCTCATGGGCCGTTTTCAGCACTTATTTTTTGAGTCATAAGGGATAGGTCCAGATTCTAGACTATATTTTACTTAAAATGTTTTCTTCTGATTTTCCACTTAAAAGTAATACTAGTTACCATGTGTGAAGACTAAACTACAAGACAGACATGGTTTTACATCTTCTGCATACTTGGTTTATTCTCATAGCAATCTCTGACAGCACTTGCACAGATGAGGAAACGAAGGCAAGGAGATTAGGTAACTTGCCCAAAGTTTCACAGTTAGTAAATGGCAACGCCCATATTTAACCTGGGCTTCCCAGAGGGTGCTAGTGTTAAAGAATCTGCCTACCAATTCAGGAGACACAAGAAACGCGAGTTTGATCCCTGAGTCAAGAAGATCCCACTGAGTAGGGAACAGTACTCCACTCTAGTATTCTTGCCCGAAGAATTCTACGGACAGAGGAGCCTGGTGGGTTACAGTCCATGGGTTGCAAAGAGTTGGACATGACTGAATACACACACACACACACACATTGAACCCAGACAC
This sequence comes from Cephalophus harveyi, assembly GCA_006410635.1. NCBI lineage: Eukaryota > Metazoa > Chordata > Mammalia > Artiodactyla > Bovidae > Cephalophus > Cephalophus harveyi. The sequence goes on along the minus strand of SJYT01058473.1, from coordinate 64,909 downwards.
TCTGGCCTCCAAGGTTTATACCTATAACCATTTTGCTTCTCTACATCTCATTAGAGTCTGACTACCTCTACAGGATTACTGAGTTAGTAATCCTGAGAGTTAGTTTGAAAATCAGCTCTGCCTCCTACTAACTGTGCAATCATAAACACGTCTCTTAACCTTACTGAGTCTTGGTTTTATTTCAGCAAAATAGGAAAACAAATCACACAGTCTTGTGGAGTTCTTGTGAGGGTTAAATGAGAAAAGCCTCATGAGGCATTTAGTACAATGCCTGGTACATCTAATACACATTTTTAATACTAGCATTATGATAACTGTATGTGTATTTTATTTTGCCTGTAATTGAAATTACAGGCAAAAAATATTTTACTTTTTTAGTATTTAAAAATGACAAAGTATATTCAAACTGTAGCATGATAAATTACTTTGTAGGAATTCCAGATCTGCTGTGACTTATTTCAAGAATTATCTCTATACGACCATCTTCACTCTGAATATGCCACTGAATATATTTTGGTATCTAAGAAAAGACCACTTATCCTCTCTAGAAACTGGTAATGGAGAGGAGTTAACTAGGTTCTCTTTTTGTCTTATATGACTCTGACCACCCAAAAGCCTGTAATGTGGAACACAGAAGATCAGGCTATTTGGGTGAGAGATTTCTAAGGTTAAGTGGCAATGGTCTTGGACAATTTTAATTCTATTTTTACTGCTTCTAAGAGTAGATCTCAATGTCCCTCCATGCTGCCTCTTTCTCCTCTTCCCCACCAACTCTGACCAAGGTCATCTTGCTCTCTTTGGAGGCCTGAGCCTCCTGCCACTGGTTTAACGGCTGTTGCAAGCAGAGAGCAAGTTATGAATGTGAAGAGTCTGTCAGCCACTAAAAGCCTGTGAATTAGTGTTTCCTGCCCCTAGTCTGTCAGGCAGCACACTTTTATCGAGAAATAGCTTATCCTTGTGAAAGGGCTGACCTGCCACTAATCTGCTCTGCTAATGTTGAGCCCAGCAACCCTCCCTTGTGACCCCCGGAGAGATGTCCTGTCTGTTCCAGGCAAGGTGCTCTCAAGATGCTGGGTCACATTCAGGCTTCTCTTAATTCAGGGGAGATTTTGAAAGGGAAGGTTATTCCCTAGTTCAAAACTTCTAAATTCTAAATTCTTTGCAACAAAGAATGTCTCTATCATGCTTGTACTCAGGAATCTCGTACTTTCTCACATTCCTTATTCTTTATCTCACATTCCATTACTCTTTAGTCTTCTTTATCAGCTTTACTTTGGGGGCCTGTGAGTCTATACTGTCCCTAGAACTGCTGAAAAACACGTCTGCTCTTAGTGCTTTACGCCATTACGACCCCACAATAGCAGATGCTCTGCAAGTCGTTTGCACTCCAAACTATGGCTTTAATTTATGGTAGGATAGGATTTGCCTCTTGTTTAAAAAAAAAAAAAAAATCAGTAATCATCGAGTGCTTGCAAAGGGTACTATTTTGGGAGGAGAATATTGATTATTTGAAGGATAATGCATCATTGTTTGCAGTCATGTAAAATCCTATAAAACTTTTCGCAATAGTTGATAGCTTTCCAAAAATGATCCTTTCATTTTATCAATCTAATCTCACACTATTTTTTGTTTTTTGAGAAATGTTTGAATAAAGTTTTGCTTTCCTCATTTTCCAGATTCGTAAACTGAAGCTCAGAGAGGCGACATTACTTAGCTCATCAGTGATAGGTACAAGGATATGATCCCAGGACTTAGCTGTTAAGACTGCTTGCTTCCACTGCAGGGCCCCTTAGTTCCCTGGTCAGGGAACTAAGATCCCACATGCTGTGTGGTGTGGCCAAAAAAAAAAAAAAAGCTTACAAAACAAAGAAACAAAACAAGGACATTATCCCAAGTCTTCAGCTTCCCAGTCTGGTGTTCTTTCTTTCTCCAGAAAGGCACATTTGGCAAACTTTGCCAGAGCGTGTGTTACCTTGTGCCCCTCGAGCTGGCTGTCTCTTAGGTAATTATTCCAAGTACTAAAACAGTAAGTATTGATTGTTCAAGAAGCAAGTGTCTTAAGCTCTTTTTCTGTTTGGGGGGACCATTGGTGATACTGGAGGTAGCAATGGTTAAATGGTTAAACCAATGGTTTAACCTTGGTTAATAGGTTAAATCCTTAAGTGGAGCACACTTAAGGATTTAACATTTCCTAAGGAACATCTCAGGACATTTTCAACCCAAGTATGCACATCTTTCTAAGTAGAAGAGGAAATAAGACCAGCCCAGAGAAAGTCTTATGCTGGACAGGGTGCTGAATTAGTCCATGGAGTTAGAGACCTCGAAAAGCAGAGTGAGCAGTCACCCACTCACAAGGGCCTGAAGGGTGTAACCCTTAGTGCAATTAGGGGAGTGATGATATAAATACAACCAACCTGATGCATTTAAGACATGTGAAATTTCACCAGTGGTAAGCCACTCTTTGTCTTCAGTCAAACAGTAATAAGTTCTTTTATATGAGGCACAACACAGACTGTCAGGAGAACACTAGAGAATCCAACTTGACATGGTCAAGCCTGATGGTGAATTTATATCTTCTGATCTGCTTTTGTTGTTAATATTAGTCAAATGCTGCTAGGGCTTCTGCCAGTCTTTGCCCTATATCAGAGTTACCACACAGTCTTCCGTATCCACTTGTAAGAATTCAGCACTGGTTCTGAATCTTATTTCATAGGAGCTCACAGATTACTATTTAAAAGGCAGGTCTGAGACTCTAGTTCTAGAAATTCTTTTTCATTTTTACTCTGCATTTTTAACCCAAGTGATTTTGATGCAGAGAGTCCATATTCCACATTATCTAGAAATAATGTTTTACTATTAATGTAATGATCTTGAGTTACATAACATATTTGGGCAGAGGGAACAGAAGCTTGTTAAACTTATAAAACAATATTATTTACTTAGCATTTTATAAAATACCTTAATATACATACTGTCATGTAATTCCATATCTACAGCATGAGTTTGATAGCATGAATATTTTTATCTTCATTTAGCTTTTCAAGTGATAGCTCAGAGAGATTAAATATTATGCTCAAGGTCACCCACCTTGTTAAGTATTACAGATAAGACAAGAGTGTGGGAGTTCTTTCTCTAAGGCCAGTGTTGGGTATATGTTGGTGTTGGCTGCATATTTAGAGTTACCTAGTGAGCTTTTGGGGCTTCCCTGGTGGCTCAGAGGATAAAGCGTCTGCCTGCAACGCAGGAGACCTGGGTTCGATCTCTGGGTTGGGAAGATCCTCTGGAGAAGGAAATGGCAACCCATTCCAGTATTCTTGCCTGGAGAATCCCATGGACAGAGGAGCCTGGCAGGCTATAGTCCATGGGGTCGCAAAGAGTTGGAAAACATGCTCATGCACAGGTTTAAACCAGACTAATTGGACATGGACGTGTTTTACTCGCACTTTGGTGTCTTTTAAAAATCTTCCTCCACATGATTTTAAAACCAGAAGTGAGAATCACTAGAGTTTAGCAGATGGTGCATCCTTGTAGATCCATGTACCTAATACTCAAGAGTAGGGATCTTCTCCATGAACCCAAGTCCATTGTTTTTTGCAGAAGTCAAAGGCAGGGCATTTGGGTTAAAGGATTGCACATCTTCAATTTGTTCTATGTTGCCAAACTGTCCCAGAAATGCTCCCACAACCTATTCTCCCACCAACAAGTGCTATCATTTTAAACACTTCTGCTCCATCGTGCATCACAGGAAGGATACCCAATGGGTTAGAGGATAAATGTATGTTAAAATCAATGTCTTTCCTCCCAATCTGCCCCTTTAAAAACAACTCAGAGAGGTTCCACAGGAAGTTATTATATCTTTCAGGTTCAACTAGTGGCCATTCAGAATCTAGAGAGTAAGAAATACTAAAACTCCAAAATTTGGGACCTTGTGCTTTTTATAAAATGATTTCCACTGCTCTGAACCATATTTAATTAAGGTTGTGTATAGATGTAGGAAAGAGTGTAGTGATAAGAGATTGGGTACATTGCATTTTTCATGAAAATTAAATTCAGTTATTATGTACATAAGATACTGGGCTGAATCTGAATAGAAAGGAGAAGGAATCTACCAGATAGTGGTTTGATCTTAGACAACGTACTTAAGCTTGAAAACAGTTTCTGTATGAAAGCAACAATGGTTTTCACCAAGATCTTAGTATGAAAGGACTTCCCTGGTGGCGCAGACAGTAAAGGGTCTGCCTACAATGCGGGAGACCTGGGTTCAATCCCTGGGTTGGGAAGATCTCCTGGAGAATAAAATGGCAACCCACTTCAGTATTCTTGCCTGGAAAAATCCCATGGATGGAGGAACCAGGTAGGCTATAGTCCATGGGGTCGCAAAGAGTTGGACATGACTGAGCGACTTCACTTTAGTATGAAAATATTCCCTGGCAAAGCTCTCTACTCTCTTAGCCTTCAGGCACTGTGGTATGGTGGTAGAGAATTAACTTCTACAGTGAATGATCTGAGTTCATGTGCCTGTTTCTAAGCCTCTTTTCTATTAGATCTTGAGTCATTTACTTAAATTCTCCAGGCCTTTTTTTTTCCCCTATCAGGAAACAAAGGAGTGTTAATATACACCTCAAAAAGTTTGTTTCAAAGCTTTGATTGAGACATGTAAAACCTTTGAAGGGTATTGAGTAAATACCGAAGCTGTCAATAAACGAGAGGTCTTATAACTTACACAGTAAGTAATGTGTATAAAAGGGCATTGCACTTGAATTAGAAGGGCTGAACTGAAGTCAAAGTATTATCACTTACCAGATGTGTGGCCTTCAGCAAGTTATTCTCTTGAGGACCAAATAAAGTCAAAGAAAACTCTGAATCCTTATTTTTCCTCTTCTGTAAATTGGCATTAATAGAGTTTTCTGTATCGGCCTCAAGATATATACAGGAAGTTGAGAACTGAATAAAAAATGCAAAAGTCTGTTAACCCTATAAATCTCCAAGAGGCTGTGAAAAATTTAGAATCACATTTCCAGTATTACTACTGATGGTTCCTTCCAACTGTGCAATTTAAGGATTCCCTGGTTCTAAGAGGCCACCTTCCCTGGTGGCTCAGATGGTGAAGAATCCACCTGCAATGTGGGAGACCTGGGTTTGCTGCCTGGGTTGTGAAGTCCTGGGTTGTGAAGATCCCCTGGAGGAGGGCATGGCAACCCACTCTAGTATTCTTGCATGGAGAATCCTTGTGGACAGAGGAGCCTGGTGAGCTATAGTCCATGGGGTCGCAAAGAGTCAGACACAACTGAAGGACTAAGTCCAAGCAAAGATGTCATGAGAAGATGGATGATCTAGCCTCGCCTGTGCTTATGCACTCTGGGGCACACTTGTGCACCAGGGAGATAGAGGTAACAGAATGTTATGGTTAGGAGAGCGGCTGAGACTGGGATTCTGTCACTAGCTGCGCAAAAGTAGCTAATCATCTGAATTTTCTGTTCGTTTCATCTAGAAAAAGAAAGTAATCATGTTAAGGGAATTAACATTGCCATATAAAGTTATCCTGATCACAAGCAAAAGCAAGCCTTAACTTATTTATGGAGCATTTATTGAACATAAACTATGTGCCAGACAAAAAGTTAAGCACTTGTGTATTCTCTCATTTAATAACTCATAATTCAATCAAGCAGATTATATTTCTATCAGTCTCATTTTTCAGATGAGAATACTTAAGCTAATAAAAGATAAACAATTTGTGTGAGATTATAAAGTTAGTGGGTAGAAATAGATAAAATTAATACTAAGGTCAGCTTGACACATAAGTTAGGGATTTTACCCATTGTATCTCTAAATAATGTATAGAAGTATAAAGTCTTCTTCAACCATCACTAGAACAGAAAAACCTATTTCAGAATATCCTTATTTTTCCCATGCTATAGCCAGTATAATCCATATATGTGCATATGAATGTGTGTGTGTATCTACACAGACACACATATCTGACAAGCCTATGCATAGGTGATTTCAGGCAATAAGCAGCAATGTGCTGTGAATCCAGGATTGAAATATGTTATATAGAACATATTCACAGGAGGGTTATTCACAGGAGCTGTAAGACTCTGAAAGGAATGTGACATAGTTTATGAAATTGCTTTAGATGATGAGGAAGAGGAGGATGATGATGATGACGATAATAATTTCAATTAAGAAGGCTCTCAAAAAAAAAAAAAAAGAAGAAGGTTCTCTTAGTTAGTTAGTTCAGTCACTCAGTCGTGTCCTACTCTTTGCGACCCCATGAATCGCAGCATGCCAGGCCTCCCTGTCCATCACCAACTCCCGGAGTTCACTCAGACTCACGGCCATCGAGTCAGTGATGCCATCCAGCCATCTCATCCTCTGTTGTCCCCTTCTCCTCCTGCCCCCAATCCTTCCCAGCATCACAGTCTTTTCCAATGAGTCAACTCTTCGCATGAGGTGGCCAAAGTACTGGAGTTTCAGCTTTACCATCATTCCTTCCAAAGAAATCCTAGGGCTGATCTCCTTCAGAATGGACTGGTTGGATCTCCTTGCAGTCCAAGGGACTCTCAAGAGTCTTCTCCAACACCACACTTCAAAAGCATCAATTCTTCGGCGCTCAGCCTTCTTCACAGTCCAACTCTCACATCCATACATGACCACAGGAAAAACCATAGCCTTGACTAGACGGACCTTAGTCGGCAAAGTTATGTCTCTGCTTTTGAATATGCTGTCTAGGCTGGTCATAACTTTTCTTCCAAGGAGTAAGCCTCTTTTAATTTCATGGCTGCAGTCACCATATGCAATGATTTGGGGGCCCCAAAAAAGTCTGACACTGTTTCCACTGTTTCCCCATCTATTTCCCATGAAGTGATGGGACCAGATGCCATGATCTTTGTTTTCTGAATGTTGAGCTTTAAGCCAACTTTTTCACTCTCTTTCACTTTCATCAAGAGGCTTTTTAGCTCCTCTTCACTTTCTCCCATAAGGGTGGTGTCATCTGCATATCTGAGGTTATTGATATTTCTCTCGGTAATCTTGATTCCAGCTTGTGTTTGTTCCAGTCCAGCGTTTCTCATGATGTACTCTGCTCTACTGAGTCCCAAATTCAGGACCTTGCTCAGAATAGATATCCCACAAATATTTACTAGATCATATATCCTGAAGCATACTTAAGACCACTAAGCTTAAAGGCAGAGGAACTACTAAATTCATCCCTTGAAAGGATTTATGATTTCCAGAATGCTTATCCCATTTGTTCTTACTCCTAGTCATCACTGTATGTCTGCTTCCCCAGTGGCTCAGAGGTTAAACCGTCTGCCTGCAGTGCGGGAGACCTGGGTTCAATTCCTGGGTCGGGAAGATCCCCTGGAGAAGGAAATGGCAACCCACTCCAGTACTCTTGCCTGGACAATTCCATGGACAGAGGATGCTTGTAAAGTACAGTCCACGGGGTTCCAGAGAGTTGGGCATGAACTGAGCGACGTCACTTCAGTGATGGGGGAGGAAGGTGGATGGGAATCGAGCACTCATAAAATAGCCTTGGCTGTTAGAGATAAAGTAAATTTGAATTTAAAAAAATCAATCCCAGAAACTTTGCAAGTTTTTAGGTGGTTTTTCAGGTGCAGAAAACTAAATTAGCTAAAATACCCTAAGGTATATGATTATGTAATTATCCCTCACAGTTCTGGAAGCATTGCCTTCCTCAATCCCTCTTCTTGCAGGGCACTAAAATGCCCTTGAGTAACAGCTTTTCGGATTGTAAAATGTTACAGCTGGCTGTGGATTTACAGTTAAGCTAACTTGCACACTCATGCATCAGATAGAAAAAAGAAAGAAAAAGAAAAGAAAAGAAAAAATAAGTTTCTTGGGGCTTTTTCCAGCAGGTAATAGAAAAATATGAGCTGTTCAATGTCTACCACCGTTTCAATATCCTATTTGATAAAAGGAGCCATTTTTGACAGGAGCTGACCCAAGAAAATAAGCAAAAGGCAAATTTATTTTTCCTCCATGGCCCATTCAAGCACAAAACATGGACATATTTTTCCCCCCTACTTCTTGTATGGAATTTAGGGTCGGTACCATAATTTTTTCCTCCATTTTTTAAAGAAAATAAAGTAGTCTTTTGGTTATTTGTAAAAGCAGTCTCGTTTCTGTGATTAAAATCTATAGCCCAGGGCAATTATGCAACAACTGCCAACTCTTAGCTAATTTAGAGATCCTCCCCTGCAGATTGATAGTTTTTATCCCAGATACCTACAGTGGGCAAGGGGACTGTGGTCAACTAATTCTCTTTTTCCTTATTCCATCTCTGTTCCCCTTGAGGGCTTTGGTTTTTGACTCCTCTAAGGTGGGCCTCAGGGAAGGCGAGAAAAGTGAAACAACAGTATTTGATGTTCGGGACCATTGTAATCTGTAGCTGGCTGATACTGAAGGCTTTTTTTTGTTTGTTTTTTCATGAGGAGTTTCAGGACCTCTAATTGGAACCTCCTAAAATTGACTCATTTGAAGACTGGGAGGGTAGGTACACTTACATATTAAAATTTTCTTCAATAAATTCATTATCCAGGTAAAATTTTCTTGAATAAATTCATTTTCTAGGTCTTTTTTTCTCTAGGTCCTTGTAGAAGCTGGAGTTGGCAACACTAGCTGGAAAAATTAGGTGCTCAATCCTATAATATTCCCTTTAAATGGCTTACTATCAGTCTTTGAAATGTGGAGATTCTGAGCGACTGTCAAAATTTTTCTGATCCCTGGCATCTCAGACAGGACCGAGATAAGGAACATAAAATTTTAACAACTCTTACCAAGAGTGATTGTGTTGTGAGCATTTTGTCAATCACAAGGCTTGTGAATGGGTTTTAAGGAGGATGTTTAGGTCATTGCTTTACTTTCCAACTAAATAGTTATAAACTCAGTGCTTTTTAACTTATTAGAGCACAAGCATCTCTCTTGAGAAAGTGATGAAAACTACACTGATCTATATGTACCCTGGGAAGCAAACACAAATGCTGATTTTTCAGAATATTTAGGGAGTGGGGTATATGATACAATGAGTCTTTGAGGTCCACCCATAGACCCTATGCACAGACTTTGGATAAAAAAAAACTACATATATCTCTGACTTAACTGTTTTTCTTTTCTCTCAGCCTCCTCTCTCCCTTCCATATCTTTCCCTCTTAGCTTCCTTCTCTATTTGCTTCCTTACATACTTCCTTCCTTTCTTAATAATTAAGTCTAAGATCCACTAGTTGGGGGTCATGTAAGCAAGACATACATGAGATAGTGTTGGCTGAGCAGAGGAAAAGAGCCCAAGTTAGGAAGCTGGTCCAGTGGGCTTGGCGTTGATCCCATAGATACATTCGTTGAGGATAATGGGAGCCAAGTTTTTCAGCAATGGAAAAGGGGGCTACAAATATAAAAAGAGGGAAAACTGTAATAAATCCTGTGCTATTGGACTGGGATTAGTGGAATCAATATAAATTAATTATATGAGTTGTCTAGTGTTGCTAAAACAAATTACCACAGTCTTAGTGGCTTAAAACAGTGCAGATATATAACCTTATAGTTTTGTAAGTCAGAAGTTCAACATGGGTGTCAGTGGGTGAAATTAAGGCATCAAAAGGACTAGATTCCTTTCTGGAGACTTTAATGGAGAACTTGTCCCCTGTCTTTTCCAATTGCTAGAGACCACCCACATGCCTTGGCTCATGGCCCCTTCCTCTATCTGCAAAGCCAGTATCTGTGGGTCCAGTCTTTACCCTGCATGACTCTGACTTCTATACTCACATCTCCTATGTCTCCCTTCTTCTGCTCCCCTATTTCATTTTTAAGGACACTTGTTAATTCATTGGGTTCACCCAGATAATCCAGGATAACTTCACAGTCTTACCATCAGCAATTAGCCATCTTAATTCCATCCATAACTATAATTCCCTTTTGCCATGCAACCCTAACCCAGTCATAATTTCTAGGGATGTGGATGTCTTTGGTGGTGGTGGTGTGCGTTTTCTCTTTACCATATTCATGGTGTTGAATATACAGAGAAATAGATATAGATAGAGGTAGATGCAACTGCAACCATATGCTCCCTAACCTCTGTTCATTGAGAGGGTTTGGGCAGAGCAACACCTAATGCCTCCCAGGGTTGTATTCCCTGGAAAGTACACTTAGAATATTTAGCAGGGAGTGCTTTGGAAATCATACTTGTGGAAGGAAGAGAAAAGAAGCAGGACTGGGCAAAGGGAGAAATTAAGCTAGTATGCAGACCCCCTGGTGGTCTCAGCTGACCCCACATGAACTGGGATAGCAATTCAGAATATTCCCAATTTGGTGCAAGAAGCCTAAGCCTTTAATAACAAGTCATTCTTTGCAGGGAAACTTTTAATAGCAAACATGACCTTGGGCAAGATAGCTTACTTCAACTGAGGTGATGGCTAAAAAGGTTTGACAGACAAGGGCTATTTAGGGACAGCACTCCCCGAGCAGCTGGGATCAGTGCAGTACATCACATCAGCCAGCACAGTGAGCCCATCTTGCATTCATATCTTAGTTTCAAAATACCACCTTCCACTAAGACAAATATGGGATCTTTGAAAAAATGGCTGATGCCAAAGCTCTGGGGAAGAAGTATAAAATGAGCCTAGAACATCTTATTGTGCCAACAGTCAAGTAGAGCTCAGAGAACCATGGAAACATGCTAGAAAATAAAAAAGGAGACTCCATGTTCAACGAGATCCTTCCTACTGGTCAAATCTAAGAATATTTAAATAAATAAAAAGGATAACAGGTTACAATACTTTATAAAACGGAAATCCGTGAGCTCATACTAGTACAACTTGAAGGAATAAACAAATGGGAAGACGAGAAAGCATCTCATTACAATAAAATGTCAAGCAACACATTTCAAACCAATGATGGAGTTTTAAAAAACACTATTTTAGCTATCAGAGTAATAGTTAAATAAGGCAAATACAAAATATATCAATGCTAAAACTAGCGGATGAAAGTCTGAAGGTGAATGGGATATTTATATATATATTAAAATATCTCCTCATAAAACATTTCTTCATCTCAAAGAGAAAAAGAATAGCTCTGCAAAAGAGAAATTTGGTGAAAATCATATCAATCAGGTGATTAACATCAGCAGTAATGGTTCAAGCTGAAATTGTGTGCCAGTCAATAGAATGCAGTAAAAAACACATCACTCTGTCATATTTCAGTATCCCACCCCACAAAAGGCTTAACTCAAGTGTAATTATGAGAAAAGATCAGACAAATCCAATTTGAAGGACATTATATAAAACAATTGGCTTTAATTTTTAAAAGTATCAAGATTGTGAAAGTCAAGGAAAGACTGATAACTTCCAGATTGAGGGAGACTAAAAGAATGTGTGGACTAAATGATCTTAGATTGAATCCTTTTGATAAAAAGAGTATCATTGGGACAACTGATAGACATTGAATGTGTTCACTGGATTAGGTAGCAGGAAGTAGATAATATCAGTACTAATTACCTAATTTGTCTGGCCTGGCCAAACCATGACTATGCAAGATAAAATCATGGTTGTAGGAAAACATGCTGAAGTATTTAGGGGACAACATGCCTACAACTCATTCTCAAATGATTCAGTGGGGAAAGAAAAGCTCTTTGTTCCAAGTTTTTGGAAAGTATTTCAGAATAAAAAGTCAAAAAGAAAACTTTATCTTACATTATTTATTTCTAGATAGATAAAACTCAGTTTTTTCTGATACCCTTTGAAGAGGTCATTACAAATGTTAACATTTCTGAATAAGGAATGAGGAAACCAAATGGAAATGTATCCAAAGAGTAGTACTTGTCAGACCTGGCATTATAGCCCTAGTTACTAATACTTTGAGAATGACTTCCCTTCAGACACAACCATGTTAAAAATAGTAAGTAAAAAGAAAAGGAAAAGAAGAAAAAGGGAGAATAAACTATTCTCTTACTTGTTTAACCTGATATTAAAAATGACTCATTCGTTTTGTGGTGGCTTCTTAGGTATATTCAAGTACAATGATAAAGAGAAGTGCACTGATGAAATGTGAAAGCGTTTAGTAACAGTGTTTGATTCATGGGTCACCCTCATCCCCCAGTGCTATAGATGGAAGGGTAAGTACAGCCCATTACCAAATTACTTGCAGTTATCCCTTGATCTGGTAGTTAATACAGTGAACCTTCATTTGCATAAATGCTATTAGCATATTTCACACCACATTCTGATCTTTTTTAGGAGTGACTGTTGCCTAGTTAAAGTATATCAACTTGGACTATTTTTTTCCTTCCTTCCAGCTATTCCTGGGCAAAGTTTAGCTTTCAGACCTGGTAGCAGATTCAGGATGAGGAAAGTGCTATAGCAACTTAATACTCTTACAGGAATACGAGCTGCTAAACGGTGAGTTTTTTTGAGGCTAGAAAGTTACTTCTGTTTATCTCTATATTCACAGAACCCAGAGTAGCACTTGGCAGAATTTGGTACATGAGCCATCTTCACCTGAGAATCTCACTGACATCTCAAATTATATATGTCTAATATTAACACATTTCTTTCATGACTCCAAAACCTCCTCTTCTTTGTAACGGCACCTCTATCCACTCACATATTCAAGCCCAAATTCTGGAAATCATCCTCAAAGTATCTTTCTCTTCCTCCCTCTTACCAATGACCTATGGTCATATTCTATCAGTTCAGACTTCTGGATGCCTCACAAATCCATCTATGTCCCCACACTCCAGCTTAGTCTCTGCTACCATCATTTTACACACGAACAACTTTAATAACATTACGACCAGTTCCCCTACCTTTCCTTCAATCCCTTCTTCATAAAACAGTTATCCTTTTATAACACATATCTGCTCTAGTTGATCCATAGCTTAAATTCCCCTCAATTTCTTTTTAATATCCTTCAGAAAAAAAAAAAAAAAAATTGAACTTTTAACTGAGTCCTATGTAATACGGTCCCAGTCTGTTCCTCCAACTTGTACTTCTCACTTCCTTGTTCTAATCATGTTGGCCACACTTTGTTACTTTGTTGAGGTCCTCTTGTACAGAGTTTGTGTTTCCTGAGATGTTCTTATATCCATGCTTCCTATATGCTAATTCACTAACTTGAGTCCATTCATCCATCAAATCTCAGATTATCAATTACTTATCCTGTTTTTGTTTCTAAATATTTATTTATTTGGCTGCCCCCGGGCTTAGTTGTGGCATGTGGGATCTGGTTTCTTGACCAGGATGGAACCCGGGCCCACTCTGTTGGGAGCAAAGTCTTAGCCACTGAACCACCAGGGAAGTCCCTCAGGGAGGTTTTGATTTCCATTTTCCTAATGGCTGCGAGAGCCGGGCCGGCGCACTACGCGCGGCCGGGAGGAGCTGCCCCACGTCCGAGGTCGGGGACAGCAGCCTAGAGTGCCAGGCTGCGACGGCGCAGGAACGGCCGAGAGGAGCTACCCTGTGCTGAGGTCAGTGGCGGCCCCGGAGGAGACACCCGGCGTCCGAGGTCAGGGCGGCAGCTGGGTGGAGCTACCCCGCATCCGAGGTCAGTGGCGGCCGGGGGGAGACACCCCGTGTCCGAGGTCAGGGCGGCGGCCGGGAAGAGCTGCCCGACGTCTGAGGCCAGTGACGGCCGGGAGAAGACACCCGGTGTCCGAGGTCAGGGCGGCAGCTGGGTGGAGCCACCGCGCATCCGAGGCCAGTGGCGGCTGGGGGCAGACACCCCGTGTGGTCTGAGGTCAGGGCGGCGGCCAGGGGGAGCTGCCCCACTTCCGAGGCCAGTGGCGGCCGGGGGGAAACACCCCGCATCCGAGGTCAGGGGCAGTCGGGAGAAGCCACCTCGAGCTAGAGGCCAGGGGCGGTGACCCTGGGGAGCCACCACAAGCCCGAGGCCAGGGGTGGCAGCTGGGAGGGGCCACCTCGAGCCCGGAGCCAAGGGCGGTGACCCTGAGCCTGAGCCCGAGGCCAGGGCCGGCAGCAGGGAGGAGCCACCACGCCCGAGGCCAGGGCAGGCGGCCGGGAGGAGCAACCCAAGGATCAGCAGGAGGGCCTAGAGGATCTATCCCACGTTGAAGGTCAGGAACAGCCCCTCGTCCAAGGTAAGGAGCCTCGGCTGTGCTTTACTGAAGCAGCAGTGAAGAGATGCCCCACACCCAAGGTAAGAGAAACCCAAGTAAGATGATAGGTGGTGCAAGAGGGCATCAGAGGGCAGACATACTGAAACCATACTCACAGAAAACTAGTCAATTCAGCTGAAGAGGGCACTAAAACATACATTTTGGTGTGTAGACTAGGCTGAGGTAACAAAAAGCCCAACTATGAAGCACTCCACATAACATGAGTGCGTGCTAAATTACTTCAGTTCAGTTCAGTCTCTCAGTCATTTCTGACTCTTTGTGACCCCATGGACTGCAGCACGCCAGCCCTCCCTGTCCATCACCATCTCCCAGAGCTTACTCAAACTCATGTCCATTGAGTCAGTGATTCCATCCAACCATCTCATCCTCTGTTGTCCCATTCTCTTCCTGCCTTCAGTCTTTCCCAGCATCAGGGTCTTTTCAAATGAGTCAGCTCTTCGCATTAAGTGGCCAAAGTATTGGAGTTTCAGCTCCAGCATCAGTCCTTCCAGTGAATATTCAGGACTGATTTCCTTTGAGATTGACTGGTTTGATCTCCATGCAGTCCAAGTCAAGAGTCTTCTCCAACATCACAGTTCAAAAGCATCAATTCTTTGGCACTCAGTTTTCTTTATAGTCCAGCTTTCACATCCATACAAGACTACTGGAAAAACCATAGCCTTGACTAGATGGACTTTGTTGACAAAGTAAAGTCTCTGCTTTTTAATATGCTGTCTAGGGAGGTCATAGCTCTTCTTCCAAGGAGCAAGTGTCTTTTAATTTCATGGTGCAGTCACCATCTGCAGTGGTTTTGGAGCCCCCCAAAATAAAGTCTTTCACTGTTTCCATTGTTTCCCCATCTATTTGCCATGAAGTGATTGGACTGAACGCTGTGATCTTCATTTTCTGAATGTTGAGTTTTAAGCTAACTTTTTCACTCTCCTCTTTCACATTCATCAAGAGGCTCTTCAGTTCCTCTTCACTTTCTGGCTTTCTGCCATAAGGGTGGTGTCATCTGCATATCTGAGGTTATTGATATATCTCCCAGCAATCTTGATTCCAGCTTGTGTATCATCCAGCCCAGCATTTTCCATGATGTACTCTGCATAGAAGTTAAATAAGCAGGGTGACAATACACAGCCTTAACATAATCCTTTCCCGATTTGGAACCAGTTTGTTGTTCCTGTCCAGTTCTAACTGTTGCTTTTTGACCTGCATACAGATTTCTCAGGAGGCAGGTCAGGTGGTCTAATATTCCCATCTCTTTAAGAATTTTCCAGTTTGTTGTGATCCACACAGTCAAATGCTTTGGTGTAGTCAATAAAACAGAAGTAATGTTTTTTCTGAAACTCTCTTGCTTTTTCTATGATCCAATGGATGTAGGTAATTTGATCTCTGGTTCCTCTGCCTTTTCTAAAACCAGCTTGAACATCTGGAAGTTCACAGTTCACATATTGCTGAAGCCTGGCTTAGAGAATTTTGAGTATTACTTTACTAGCATGTAAGATGAGTGCAATTGTGCAGTAGTTTGAGCATTCTTTGGCATTACCTTTCTTAGGGACTGGAATGAAAACTGACATTTTCTAGTCCTGTGGCCACTGTTGAGTTTTCCAAATTTGCTGGTATATTGAGTGCAGCACTTTCACAGCATCATCTTTTAGGATTTGAAGTAGCTCAGCTGGAATTCCATCACCTCCACTAGCTTTGTTCATAGTCACTTCAGTCATATTCAACTCTTTGCCACCCTTTGGAATATAGTCCACCAGACTCCTCTGCCCATGGGATTCTCCAGTCAAGAATACTGAAGTGGGTTCCCATTTCCTTCTCCAGGAGATCTTCCTGACCCAGTGATGAAACCCAAGTCTCCTGCATTGCAGGTGAATTCTTTACCAGTGAGCCACAAAGGAAGCCCACTCAACATAGTAACATTTAGTTTATTTCTAAATCATTTAATGTCCCAGGATGATTTCAGTTCAGTTCAGTTCAGTCACTCAGTCATGTCCGACTCTCTGCGACCCCATGAATCACAGCACACCAGGCTTCCCTGTTCATCACCATCTCCCGGAGTTCACTCAGACTCACGTCCATCGAGTCAGTGATGCCATCCAGCCATCTCATCCTCGGTCGTCCCCTTCTCCTCCTGCCCCCAATCCCTCCCAGCATCAGAGTCTTTTCCAATGAGTCAACTCTTCGCATGAGGTGGCCAAAATATT
>SJYT01058473.1:0-48408 GCA_006410635.1 Cephalophus harveyi | reverse complement strand
TGGAGTTTCAGCTTTAGCATCATTCCTTCCAAAGAAATCCCAGGGTTGATCTCCTTCAGAATGGACTGGTTGGATCTCCTTGCAGTCCAGGGGACTCAAGAGTCTTCTCCAACACCACAGTTCAAAAGCATCAATTCTTCAGCGCTCAGCTTTCTTCACAGTCCAACTCTCACATCCATACATGACCACAGGAAAAACCATAGCCTTGACTACACGGACCTTAGTCGGCAAAGTAATGTCTCTGCTTTTGAATATATTGTCTATGGTGCTCATAACTTTTCTTCCAAGGAGTAAGCATCTTTTAATTTCATGGCTGCAGTCACCATCTGCAGTGATTTTGGAGCCCCAAAAAATAAAATCTGACACTGTTTCCGCTGTTTCCCCATGTATTTCCCATGAAGTGATGGGACTGGATGCCATGATCTTTGTTTTCTGAATGTTGAGTTTTAAGCCAACTTTTTCACTCTCCTCTTTCACTTTCATCAAGAGGCTTTTTAGCTCCTCTTTACTTTCTGCCATAAGGGTGGTGTCATCTGCATATCTGAGGTGATTGATATTTCTCCCGGCAATCCTGATTCCAGCTTGTGTTTCTTCCAGTAGGATGATTTCAGGTCTGTGAATAGTGAGGAGTGAGACTCTGCTTCATGAGGTCATTCAAGGAATCCAGAATGAGAACAGCTCTACAATTGTAGAGCTTACAGTTTCCATGGAGTTCCCAACTCCAGTCACCCTTAAAGATTAAAAACACTTAGAAAGCACCAATGAGAGGAAATAACCCTCATAATTTCATTGATTAGAGCTCAATCACAGGTCACAAAGAATGCAAGAGAGTCTGGTAAATGCAGTCTAGTTCTGAGCTCAGGAAAATAGAAGAGATATGGGTGTACAGTTAATGACATTCATCACAATAAGCAAAGTTATATTAAAGGTAAAACAAAATTGATTGACTACTGTATAAGCACTGGTTTCTCCAAGGAAATGGTGGTGGTGGTTTAGTCGCTCAGTCATGTCTGACTCTTTTGCAACCCCATTGACTGTAGCCTTCCAGGTTCCTCTCTCTATGGGATTTCCCAGGCAAGAATACTGGAGTGGGTTGCCATTTCCAGGAAAATAAGAAATAGAAAAATGTGTTCAGGGGTTAGGGTGTGTGTGGTAGATAGGAGTTGGTGACTAAAAGAGATAGTGAGATGGTGGGAAAGACCAGCTTTTCTGATGGTCAGCTGGAAGGTGAGCACAGTCTCTAGGGGTTTTATGATCACCATGAAGCTCTGAAGGCAACTCTTTTCTTCCTCTAAGAGAACGCTATAATTTAGTGTTTTTTGCGCAATAAGATGAGAAATCAAAGTTGTAATGGCCATTTAAGCAAACTTTACCATGCTGGGACTTATGAGATAAGACATTAGTTGCAGAACCAGGGTACTCCCAGGGATGGTGGTAGTTCATAACTTACCAGTGAGAGACTGGTACTCAGCAAAGCACTCTTTGAAAATACAACTTAACAACACTCTGAAAAATATGATATATACTTTGCAACCCCATTTGTGGGTATCAAAAAGATCAAATCCAAGTTCAAAAGAAACAGTTTGATTTAGTCATTGAAAAACAGTCAAGTGAATAATGGCAATCAGCATGATTACACAAATCCTTAATGTGTCCAAAAGCAATGAGCTTTAAAAAATCTGCATGCACTTGCATATTTTTTCCTTTCTCTACTATTTTCATTCTAAAATGAAGATGTAGGTGGAAAATTTTATTAGCATCTGGGTAAGGTCCCCTGCCAGTCAAGAAAGGCTTCATTAATCATGGAGATACTCATCCCATTTTTAAAGAACCATGACTCACCAGCCGTTACACATCAATGAGGGCAGAGGTCAGAGGATGTTGAATTTTCAAACTTTCCTAAGCATGTTTTCACTTCTGGAACACAGGGCTACTTTAAGTGAATATGCATGTGTTTACTAGAGAGAAGTAGGGAGAGGAAAATGAGTTGTAATGAAGAAGTGATATTTATGTTAGAATTTCCTTTTCTTTTCAGTTTCAAGTTTAGTCTTAAGCATTTTTCCCCAAGGGAAAAAGGCACCCCAGAGAAAGAGCTGCTGTAGGCCCACCTAATTGCTTGCACCTCAGCACTTAGTTGGCAGTCCACTGGGTCACATTCTCTCCCATACCTTTCATCCAGGATGTTCTGGAAAAGACACAGTGAGAAGAAGAGAGGCAGATGAAGTACTTGAGAAACCAGAAAAAAATATTTGGTTTTCATTCAGCTGGTACTGAAGTTACTGTTTGAAAGAAAAAGCAATCAACAAAATACCTGGAAAAAAAGAGATGTTGCAAAACTCTTCCATTTCTGCTTAAATAGGGGAAAAACATTGGCAATAACTTCCATGAAGAGCTTGTGTTCTCTTTCTTTTAAGTTTATCATCCTGTAAACCAAAAGGTATAGCTTCTTCTGTTTGTCATTAGCTCTTCCATAGAAATGTACAGACCAATTGGTCCATCAGTAAAGGGATAACCTTTCATACGTGTATCCAGACACAGAGAATTGTGCGGCATTTTATCTGTACATGCAAGCAAATAAGTTTGCCTGTTTTCATCAGATGGGCCCACTAAGAAGAAGGCTTCCTTGGCCTCTGTCTTCTTTTGCTCAGGTGATGGAGGGAGTTAATTTGTTTAACCTCTGGGGCTCACGCTGCTTCCTCTCCTGAAAGGAGGTGCACAGTCTGGCTTGCACTCTTGGGTCAGCAGCTGCAGGAAGAAGAAATGGAAACTCTTCATTGTCATCAAGTCTCCTTCTCTGCCAAAGAACAATTGATCCCTGAAACTGCTAGCAGAGGGAAGAGGCTTTCCAAGGACAGCAGAAGGAAGAGACAAACTAACTCAAACGATCAGCCTCCCTTGGGACAGGGAGTAGTCTAGAAGCAAAGCAATAACAGGAGAGAGTGAGGAGGGTGGTGGACGCTGCTGGGAAAGCAGAATGTTCTGTTCCAGCCCTGTGGGGGCAGGGACACAAGAGAGGTCTGGGAAACTTGCTGAGATGTGTCTCCACTTAGTAGGACTCTTTCTGTCATGTGGTATGACTATTCCATTTTAAGCATGCCTACAATGCTAATAGAATCTAAAGAGATCGAATTCCAGTCAGGCCATGCATCCTTAAGATGATATGGGGGGAACAGGCATGGGGCTAGTTCGTCATCACATCTGCATAGAACACTCTTTAAATCTTGGGACTCGTGGAAGAAGACTATGGATGAGATGACCTCACCCACATGAACGTGAAAGGAGTATTAGTCACTCAGGCATGTCCAACTCTTTGTGACCCCGTGGATTGTAGCCCATCAGTTTCCTCTGTCCATGGAATTCTCCAGGCAAGAATACTGGGGTGGGTAGCCATTCCTTCCTCCAGGAAAGTCTTCCCAACCCAGGGATCAAGTCTGGGTCTCCTACATTGCAGGCAGATTCTTTACTATCTGAGCCATGAGGGAAGCCCTTCCTGCATGAATGTGGGAAAGAATTAAATGGTTAAAAAGGAACTCCTGAAATAAAGACCAAGTTTACAACTCACCGATTCTCTCTGAAAGAAATACTAAATCATGTACTTGAAGCAAGAAGAAAAATAAATCCAGAAGGAAAGCCTGGGCTCAAAGAAGAAGTCACATGAGAAAAGAAGGCAAGATGATGGCAAAAATATGGAAATATGTCAAGATCTTATCAACCACAAATATCAGTAGTACTGAGGGAAGTTAACATTGGAGTGAGATGTAATTACAAGACACAGGGCTGGAGAAGGAAAATGAGAGGAAAACTAAAGCTTCTAAGGTTCTCATCTTATTTTGAAGGAGAATAAGGTACTGATTTTAGGATTTCTTAGAAAGGTATAAATTTAAGTGTTCATGTTACTCAGTGATTTTTTTTCTTATTAAAAAAAATGATATAAAACTAACATTGATTGACTCCTGAGTCCATGGATGACTTTCATATAGTTTCCTGTATCTTAGAAAAAAATTTGTTTACCTAATTAAAAAGAGAGAGAATAAAACTGAGGAATGGAAAATGGAGAGTGACAGAGAGTGAAAAAGAGAGAAGGAGAACCTAGTTATAAAGCAAAGTAGTCAGGTTTCAAAGTTGCAGAACTAGTAAATAAAAAGGCTATTCTGAGGCTTACTCCTTGGGAGAAAAGTTATGACCAACCTAGATAGCATATTCAAAAGCAGAGTCATTACTTTGCCGACTAAGGTCCATCTAGTCAAGGCTATGGTTTTTCCAGTAGTCATGTATGGATGTGAGAGTTGGACTGTGAAGAAAGCTGAGCACCAAAGAATTGATGCTTTTGAACTGTGTTGTTGGAGAAGACTCTTGAGAGTCCCTTGGACTGCAAGGAGATCCAACCAGTCCATTCTGAAGGAGATCAACCCTGGGATTTCTTTGGAAGGAATGATGCTAAAGCTGAAACTTCAATACTTTGGCCACCTCATGAGAAGAGTTGACTCATTGGAAAAGACTTTGATGCTGGGAGGGATTGGGGGCAGGAGAAGAAGGGACAACCAAGGATGAGATGGCTGGATGGCATCACTGACTCGATGGACACGAGTCTGAGTGAACTCCGGGAGTTGGTGATGGACAGGGAGGCCTGGCGTGCTGCGATTCATGGGGTCACAAAGAGTCAGACACGACTGAGCGACTGAACTGAACTGAGGCTAACCCATAAAAGGGAACAGTGGCCTTGTGTGGAATTGTTTAAAGGAAACAAATTGCTATGGAATTCAATCAACAAAGACAGTTATTAAGGGGAAAAAATGGGTTTGACTCCACGAATAAAACCTTAAGATTTTTTTTGCTAAGAATAAAACAGAAGTAACGAAGTCACATTGAAGACAGGAGTTGAACCCAGGGTAAGGAAGGAAGATCCGAAACAGATAAGTCTTCATTCTCCAACTCTTTGGCTAGGGGGAATTCCCAGAAGAATATAATTCCCAGAAGAGTCACACTAAACATAATCTCTGAGCTCATGTTAGAATTTCTAGAGTTTTCATTTCGTGACATGTATGTTATTACTTAAGTTCAAGTTTTGAGTAATGTCCAGTCTCACTTACTTGGAGGGCTCAGTTCTTCCCAATGCTTTGTCATCTTCTAGGGCATCTAGGAAGACTTTTTAGGAGTTCCTTTAGAATCTAGACAGATACTAAGGCAGGTGTTCATGAACTCTAGAAGTGAATATCATTTCAACATCCTCACACATGGAAGGCCTTGGCCATAGCCTACTAAGCACCATCACTAACCACAAACCAGACCTGGGAGGGCTACATGTCTTGCTGGAGGGCATACAATTTGTGAGTGATCAAGGCATCATTAGAAACCAGATCTCTCTAAATGTGAAGCTCATAGATAGCCTACTCATTTGGAGCTGAGTGAGAGACAACACAGAATTATGATAAGGGTCCTGGTGAGCAAAGATCTAGGAGTGTGGCTGAGAGAATGGTTTTCATTTGAACATAACTTTTTAGATTTAGTAAGGCTGGGTTGGAGTTGGAAGAGATGGAAAATTTAAATGTCAGGATAAGCATATCCAGGGAAAATTTTTATAGTCACATCAAAGGTAATTGTGTCTTGCTATCTATTGCTTCACAACACACTTTTAGGCATATTTGTTAAAATACTGTCTTATTAAAGACAAGTAGCTACCTTACGGGCTTCCCTCATAGTTCAGTTGGTAAAGAATCCATTGGCAAAGTCACCTTGTAGGAATGAAACAGTATATTTTCATAACATAACAGTAAGTTATGTTCCCATAACTTACAAGAAATTTTTTAAATTGTTCATTACTTGTTGTAAATTGCAAAAAAAGGAAAGACATGGAGCAGTTTTTCATTTGGGAAGTAGCTTGGAACTAATATGGATAAACAACGAAGTACATTTACTTTAAATTAGCTTTGGGATGTTAGTGCTTGAACATAATAGGTCCATCTATGACATAAGAAGGCCATGAGGTCCATCTCCTGCCTCCAGAAGGACCTCCCATTAAACAGATTCAGCTCTCCCTTCCTGCAACAAGGGGCTTATTTTTCCTACCCACTAAGCTCCAGGGAACACTTGGCAAGAAAAGTCTGAAGATGTTTTTAGTTGGCACAGTTGAAGTGTGTTACTGACATCTGGTAGGTGGGTTCAAGGATGCTGCCATACATTTGACAAAGGACAATCTCCACAATAAAGAATTATCTGGCTCCAAATATCAAGAGTGTCAAAGATGCATGCATTCTATAGCAGCACTATTTACAATAGCCAAGATATGAAAGCAAGCTACATTTCCATCAACAATGAAAGGAAAAAGAAAATGTGGTTTATAATATATAATGGAATAACACTTAGCCGTAATAAAGAATGAAATAATGCCATTTGCAGCAGCATGGATGAATGTAGAGAATTTCAAACTAGTAAAGTCAAACTCTGCTGCTGCTGCTCCTGCTAAGTCACTTCAGTCGTGTCCAACTCTGTGCAACCCCAGAGATGGCAGCCCACCAGGCTCCCCCGTCCCTGGGATTCTCCAGGCAAGAACATTGGAGTGGGTTGCCATTTTCTTCTCCAATTCATGAAAATGAAAAGTGAAAGTGAAGTTGCTCAGTCGTGTCCAACCCTCAGGGACCCTATGGGCTACAGCCTTCTAGGCTCCTCCGTCCATGAGATTTTCCAGGCAAGAGTACTGTAGTGGGGTGCCATTGCCTTCTCCAAAAGTCAAACTCTAGAGAAAGACAAATATCATATGATATCCCTCATATGTGGAATTTAAGAAAATTATACAAATGAATTCTTTATAAAACAGAAATAAACTCACACACATAGGAAAAAAAAAAAAAAACAACTTATGGTTACCAAAGGGCAAAGAGGAGAGAATAAATTATGAGTCTGAGATTAACAGATATATACCACTATATACAAAATAAACAACAAGGACCTACTGTATAGCACAGGGAATTATATTCAATATCTTGCAATAAGCAATAGAAGCTGAAAAAGAATGTATATATATATATATATATGAGAAGTGAAAGCATTATTTGCTCAGTCATGTCCAGCTCTTTGTAACCCTATGGACTGTAGCCTGCCAGGCACCTCTGTCCATGGATTTTCCAGGCAAGAATAGTGGAGAGGGTCACCGTTCTCTTCTACAGGAGATAATCCCAACCCAGGGACTGAACCCAGGTCTCCCACATTGCAGGCATATTATTTACCATCTGAGCCACCAGGGAAGCCTAGCATATATATGTATATTATATATATATACTGACCCATTCATTTTTCTGCACAAAACATTGTAAATCAATGAAGTATACTTCAATAAAAAATTAAATTAAAAAATAAGTATATTAAATTATTTTATATGTTTAAAATAAAGCTACCCCTTTTGTATTAGTTCCATTTATTCTAACAGAACAATTTATGTATTTTGATGTCAATCAAGAAGAATTAAAACTTTGATTTATGAAGAAAAAAAAAGTACCAAGACTGAGATATTTTGCTTCATTGAAATTAACAACAGGAAGCTTCTCTTGGAGTAATCACTAGTCTGTACTACAGACTCTCAAAGGGACCCTAATGCTCATGTCTATTACTTTCCGGAATTAATAAAATAGAGCAGGCTGAAGAAGTGACCACACTAATATTTGACCTAAAATGCAATATGCATTTTACTGTGTCTTAGCCTCACCTCTGATCAGTTTCCATGTGTTCTGCAACACTAAATCACTCCTCTTCAACATGGTCCACTGTTAAACACTACCACTTACAATGTACTTGAGTTTCTAGCCAATACCTCTACGCATAATGTATGTCTTAAAAAATAATAACATTCTGGCCAGTGAGTTCCTGATCACAGCTCAATGAAGGAAATTAACTTCTGTGAGCAGCTGTTCTAACCACTGGCTTCAAGGAATGATATTATAATATAAAATTGCAGATTACTATATGTAGGGAAAATAATCTCTTTAAAATTGTCCATCGTCTGGTTTTAATGAGAAAACTGGCCGTCTGGAGGCTGATGCCAGAAGAACCAACTCATTATTTCTCAGAGCCTTCATCCCATGTTAGAAGAATGTTGTGGGATTTACAATATGTCTAATTGAATTCTGTACCCCAGTTTGGAGATTTAGGGAAACTGAAGTCACTTACTACAAACAGCAGAAGTTGCTAGAGAGCCAGGAACACTTCTCAACTGGGCCCTTTGAGAGTCTCCCTACTCCCTGGTCTGCTGCTTCAAGACAGGCTCAGAAGTGAGCTAGGGAGGTGCTGCTCCAGTTCTGGCTGTGCCTAGCATCACTTCTGCGCATGCATGCTCAGTCAGTTGTGTCCAACTCTTTGCAACCCCATGGTTGCAACCACCCGTCTCTTCTGTCCATGGAATTCTCCAGGCAAGAACACTGGAGTGGGTTGCCATTTCCTCCTCTAGGGCATCTTCCCCACCCAGGGATCAAACCCCTGTCTCCTGTGTCTCCTGCACTGACAGGCAGATTCGTTGCCACTAAGCCCCCTGAGAAGCCCATCATCACTTCTACCCAAGGGTGCAAAGAACATTTAAGGCATTCCACATGCTTTTAACAGCAATTGGAGTAAACCTGGATGGATCTTCTCCCAGTGGCAGTGGGCAAGATCAGTGCTTAACAACAGAAACTGATCATATCCCAGAGAATGCCCCAGGAAAGGGGCACATGGTTCATTCTCACTTTCCCTGGGGTGGTCAGAGGTTTCTAAGGGAGGGGACAGAGACCCACACTGGGAGTCAGCACCCCGGCACCTCTGGGCTCCATTCCCATCTCTGCCACGGACTTGGACACCTTTGCAGCAGCTGATGGTTGCCTCGCGGTTCAAAGGGCTTCTGTTGGAGACCTCTGATCTCCCTTAACTTGCACACCCAATTTGTTCTCAGGGCAGCACAGGCTCTCAGATGTGTGGCCCAGTCATCTCAGGAGGGCCTGGGCTGGGAGGACTGCCCAATGAGGCTCTCTGTGGGGCTCTGGCATTCTTTCTAAAAGGCATGCTTTCAGCTGGATGCTAAGTAGCTGACAAAATATAGGCAGCAGAGAGTGGCAATGGAGCTCTGTTGGGTGAAAACACTGGCAGTTTGGGCAGGTTCAGCCCTGGGTATGCAGACAGGAGGAATAGGTGAGGGAGTGCAAACTTGGGTTGAAATCAGCTTGTAGGAGGTGTTGACTGACCTGGAAAGAATTACTGGGAAGTTTTGTTGGAAAATAGGCAGTGAACTGGGAAGGACAAGAAAAGAGGACATGGGATTTCCTGATAGTCCAGTTGTTAAGACTTTGAGCTTCCAACACAGCACGCATGGGTTCGATCCCCAGTGGGGGAAGTTCCACATGCTGCGAGGGCAGACAAAGAGGACCTGGAGTGCCAGAGCTGTAGAAGTGAAGCCATGCGGAAATGTTTCTTTCTATGTAACCAAAAACAGATTCTCTACTCCTCCGAGCCACCAATTCCTCAACTTGAAGTAGGGATTATAACCTACTTTGTAAGAACATTGAAAGAATCAAATCAGATCATGTATGCAAACTATTCAGCAGGGAGCCTGTTCTCATGGACACAACATTTGATGATAGTCCAAAGTCATCGATGGCCTTCATTCAACCCATTCAGTCCAACACTTAATAATCAAACAATATCCAGCCAAAGCCAAAGCTGACTCTCGGTCCTCTTAAATTCTCATTGGCTTTGTAGTCAGTTGATGGCAAGGCTGTCTCTCCATTAGTGTGGAGACTCTTAAAAGACATATGTATCTCCGAGTCCTTGGCTTCTAGCACAGTATAAAATTACAAAGTTATGATCCAAATGAAGATTACTTTTTAAAAAAACTAAATGCCTTCTATTTAGAAGGCAGACCATTTCTCGGGGTTTGCTATTGACCACTCCACCCTGGTTTTATAATCTAAGGAGGAAATGATCTGTGACTCTGTAATTACCCATCTCACTGGGTCCCTGGTAGCCTTCCAGAGTCAGTCACCTGCCAGTTTCTCACATCTGGCACCTGACCTCACCCTTCTAGGATGCAGTTTCCTCATCTGTGATAGTTCCTTTCTGGTCTTGCAAAATGTACTTCTGTACCTTTTACAAGAACACGTTGGACTAAAGTTCTTAGAGACACAAGCTACCAGGCCCAGAAAAAAAAAAAATCTTCATTAGCATTTGGCCCAGGTTTCGCAACTTCCCTTTGGGATTCAAATTTGTTTGAGAACCAGATGAAAACTGTGAAAGCTCAACCCAGAAAAATGCACCAACAGGCACCATTCTGCATACAGTATCAGGGGCATCTGGGCTCTTAAGCATATGTGAGGATCTCAGGCTAAGAACCTGGGTTCTAAGTCAGAAACAGAGGTGCAGAAGGAGGGCGACTGGTACAAGGTCACCCAATTAAGTCTGTGAATACAGTTTCAGCTGTCACTCAACAGTTTGCAATGATCATGTCTCATACATGATACATTACCATATGAAAACATTTTGTGATTGCAACAACTTCATAAACTGGGTCAAATTATTATCATTCATGATCTGGAATATTTAAAGGGTGTGGAGACTGTATAACTTCCCTAGAATCCCACAGTGAAGCAGAAGCACAGTTTGGGCTTTCAACCTGGCTATCCTGATTCTCACTGCTTTCTCCTGGCCACCCCATGGTTCTGAAAGCAACCTGCTGGGTATTCAGTCACTCAGTCTGACTCTTTGCAATCCCATGGACTGTGGCCCTCCACACTCCTCTATGGGATTCCCAAGGCAAGAATACTGGCGTGGATTGTCATTTCCTTCTCCAGGGGATTTCCAGCAACCCAGGGGCTGAATTCATATCTCTTACATCTCCTTCAGTAGCGCCACCAGAGTGAAAAATGGGCAGGAAGAACCTTGACAAAGAATCACAGGAACAGTGCAGGGGCTAACCGGGAGGATCTAGGAAGGCTTCATGGGGCTTGATTGAAAGGGCTTCCCTGATAACTCAGTTGGTAAAGAATCCACCTGCAATGCAGGAAACCCAGGTTCGATTTCTGGGTCTGGAAGATTCCCTGGAGAAGGGATAGGCTACGCACACCAGTATTCTTGGGCTTCCCTTGTGGCTCAGCTGGTAAAGACTCAGCCTGCAATGTGGGAGACCTTGTTCCGATTCCTTGGTTGGGAAGCTACCCTGGAGAAGGAAAAGGCTACCCACTCCAGTATTCTGGCCTGGAAAATTTCAGGAAATTCCAGAAAAAACAAGGAAGGTGTTTTCTGCCTGGGGTACAGAGTGCATTGCAGCAATTGCTGGCACAGTAAAAGCATAAGGAGACTTTACTGCATCCTGGGGGCATGAAATTGTGTACAGATGGGCAGGCTCCCCATTCAATAAGCAGGTAAAATAAACAAATAGAGTCATTACATTTTTATCACCGTAGCTATTCTGTAGATGAGGAAACTGAGATCAGACAGGTTATGAAATTTCAGTTAGCTCACTCTGTCAGTAGGTGACAGATGGGGATGTGAATGCATCATTGGCAATAATGTTTATAATATGTATATAACATAATATATTAATATATAGATATAGATAAGGGATTCCCTGGTGGCTCAGATGGTAAGTGTCTGCCTGCAATGCGGGAGACCTGGGTTCGATCCCCAGGTCGGGAAGATCCCCTGGAGAAGGAAAAGGCAACCCAGTCCAGTACTCTTGCCTAGAAAATTCCATAAATGGAGGAGCCTGGTGGGCTACAGTCCATGGGGTCGCAAACAGTTCGACACAACTGAGCAACTTCACTCATATACATAGATACCCTGATATTATGTATTCTATTATATATGTGCAACATATTATCAGGTATATTTACTTACATTAGTCTTTAATATTATATTAACTATACTATATTTATAAAAACAAGATCCTGTTGTATGTATTATATATTCTGTTTTGGGTGGTTTTTTTTTTTTTTTGCTTGTTCATTTTTCTGGCAATTACTTTTTTTTCGTTTCACTAAACTTTTAATAGACCTAACATCCACACTTTCAACTTTCCTTAACTCACCAAAATATATAATATTTACAGATGGTTGGAGCAAACTAACTCCTTTTTATTTTTCTTCTTAACACGTTTTTGGCCATGCCCCATGGCTTGTGGGATCTTAGTTACCTGATCAAGGATCGAACTGGTATGCCCTGCATTGGAAGTGCAAAGTCTTAGGCACTGAACCATTAGGGAAACCCCTAATTTCATATCCTGGATCTTAATGTACTTTGAAAAGTTATTTCAAGGT
This sequence comes from Cephalophus harveyi, assembly GCA_006410635.1. Lineage (NCBI taxonomy): Eukaryota > Metazoa > Chordata > Mammalia > Artiodactyla > Bovidae > Cephalophus > Cephalophus harveyi. Next base: position 36,139 of record SJYT01058473.1, on the reverse strand, counting down.
GGTGGCTAAAGTTTGCTCCTACTTTCTTAACAGGAGATCATAGCTCACCTTCTTTAGGGAAAATCTTTTCTTACAGTAAACACTATGATACAACAAATGAGCAATTTATCATAAGGAAAATAGGTTTTCTATTTATTGGGTCATTCAAATTAAGCCAGCTGCTGGCAAAGATAACATATACATTCAGTTGACATAAGCATGCTTCAAATATAAGCACTGGTGGCCATGTGGCTATTGTAATTCTCAAGTTCGGTTTACCACAAAATAGAGTCACATGAGTTCTGAGTAGCTGGGAAAAGAAGTTGCAAAATAAAGTGTATTCAGTTTTACCTGGGTCGGTCTTTTAAATGGCCCAACACAACTTATTCAATGCCTTTGCAAGGGAGTATGGATTCTACCACCCAGGAAAAAGCCAGGTCTCTGGACACAGAACACTTTCTAACTCAGATTCTCTGCCTTTCAAGTAGGAGGGAAGGACCACCTCATTCCATCCTCAGTGTTCTGGGATCCCGTAGTTGGTTGGTCTCCAAAATCACCAGTACAAATTCAACTTATTCACTTGTTTAACAAAGATTTACTGAACAGGGATCTCACATCACTTGCTGGGGACACATTAGTGAATAAGGCAGGCTTACTCTCCCACCTCCTGGAGTTTATGGTGCACCAGGCAGGAGCTAGAAGTTGCTGTGCATCTGAGGACAGTGGGGGTCCTTGAGCATTCTCTGTTTTTATACTTAATCTGTGGCCCTGCTCTGGTCTCCAAACCAGGACTGGGCTCTAAACTGGGCTAATAGGCTCTTCTGTCCCTGCAAGTGTGGATGAGCACACGAAGTGAGTAGTGTGGTGGCTAATTGGCTTTTATTTATTTCCTCTGAGCCACTGCTGCTGTGATCTCTCTTCCTTGGAAAGCTGGATCTGGTAAGTTCTAGGGAGTTCTATGTGGGATCAGGGGACTTTGGAATGAGAAAAACCTGTTTTCCCCATGTTACCAGAGACACCCTCCTCCCTGACTCATCTGTAAGCCATGTGGCTCCTTCAGGAGAAGATCTGTCTTCTGTTCTCATCGAAGGTGATGCTCAAATGGTCAGGACCCAAAGAAAGCCAATGCAGTCATGCTAAGAGGAACCTCTTCTTTAAGGGCTGGAACTGGCAATGCTATTAGCCATGGGGCAAAGCAAGTTCCTCCTACCAACCAGAATGTCAACTCTGTCTCTCTGATGGTCTAACTTCTGTTCTAAGAGTCTGTTTATGCTCCTGCCTCCAACGGGAAGCTTTTCCTAACACCAAGCTCACTCCTAGCTTTTACTTGCGGCCTTCATTGAGATCTGCCGCATTCTGCTTCTTTTGCAGTAAGACTGCCGGATGCTTGTCTCAGAGATCTTGTCCTTTAACAACACTTTATTGCTGCTTAGTCGCTAAGTTGTGTCCGACTCTTTTACAACTCTCCTGGACTGTAGCCCATCAGGCTTCTCTGTCCATGGGATTTTCCAGGCAAGAATACTGGAGTGGGCTGCCATTTCCTTCTCCAGAGGATCTTCCTGATCCAAGGACTGAACCCGTGTCTCCTGCATTGGCAGGCGGATTCTTTATCATTGAGCCACTAGGGAGACCTTTACCACACATGAAAAGAACAAATATGCAGAAAATTCTCGGTGACTTCAGTGGGAAGCCACTAGACTGTACTTTCTTTAGGGGGAGGCAGGTTAGTACAGTACTTCCCTGGTGGCTCAGTCCGTAAAGAATCCACTTACAATGCAGGAGACAGCTTGCAACGCAGGAGATACGGTTTCAAACCCGGGGTCAGGAAGATCCTCTGGAGAAGGAAATGGCAACCCACTCTAGTATTCTTGCCAGGATAATCCCATGAACAGAGGAGCCTGGCAGGCTCTAGGTCATGGGGTCAAAAAGAGTCAGACACAACTGAGCAACTGAGCATATATACATAGGTTAGTATAATGCTTAAGAGGGTGACCTCTGGAATCAAACTGCCTGGTCAAAATCCTGGCTTCATCACCTACCAGCTGTCTACCTTTTGGCAAGTTGCTCAGCCTTCTTGTATCTTTGCTTTCTCATCTCTAAAGGGGAAAAAGTAGTACCTACCTCTACCATATTTGTAATAATTGAATTATTTAAAGCATGACAAGTATATAGAACAGTTCCTGACACCTCAGTAAGCATCGACAAAGCTATTATTATTCTTACTTTTAGGGTTGAGACACCTTGAAGTAGTTTCTCACAGAGTTCTAGGTGAATGGGTGAAATAGATGAATAGATGAAAGAACCTAGAAGTAATTTGATCCTATCTTTCACCTGAACTTCATGACTGATTGGTAAAAAGATAACAAAGCAAGATTAAGTTTTTCAAAATACCTTAAAATCCTTTGTACCTCTTCAAATATCAGCTTATGAAAAAGAGCACAATTGGACCCAATAGAATACTTCCTCTTGAAGCCTTTGGTCACCATGTAAGCACTTTGACTTAAGAAGCCGTTGTGCTATACAGGTGGAAAGGCCATACTGAAAGGCTCTGAGACTATATGGAGAGAGGAGGAGGCGGGAAGAAAGGAGGGAGTGAGGGATGGAGAGAGAAAGTGAGAGAGAGAGAGAGACAGAGTGACAGAGATGCTCTAGCAAGCCCCCACTGGCTTTGGATCAGCCCCTGTTTTCCCAGCTCCTGCCTCTAACTTCCCCTTGCCAGGACTGTCTAACCCATCTCTCCCCAAATTCCTGACCTTTGAAAACTGTGAGATATAATAAAATGGGTGTTGTTATTTTATGCTACTAGGTTTCGTGATGATTTGTTAAACACAAAGAGATAACCAGAACATATTTTTATTTCTCAATTATCATTGAGAAAAAAGAGAGGAAAAAAAAAAAAAAAAACGATGCTGTAGGACCCTGTGAAACCTGTCATGTATGTGTTGGTCCTGGACTTGGCTGGGCAGCTGGAGACACCTCTTTCTCACATGCCCACTCTCCCACAGGCTTTGTCCCAGGGATCCCAGGGAGGTTCGGACGGTAAATGTGAACCGCATTCCTCCTCGGACCACTTCCCAGTTTGACAAGCTCCGAGGAAGCAGCACATAAAGCGGTACAGGAAATGCAAGACATCTGTACTGGAGCCTGGGAACACACTTTCCCCGGTCCCCTTGCTGGTGTGGTCCTGGCATGGAGCAGGGCCTCTGGAGAAATGAATTAAAGCAACAAGTCCAGTGGAGAACATGGGATTCCACTTCCATTCATCTTCCTTATTTTGCAAACACCACATTCTGCAAATCCCATGCCAGTAAAGCTCTTGGATCAGCCCTCAAATTCTTCTGGATCCTTCAGGGAGGAGATGTCAGGGCTGGCCAAGAATCTAAGTGGAAACTGATGACAGAAGCTGACATTAATCAGCTACACAGTATGTTCTTCCCAGCAGGTTTCTTCCAATAAATCAAAGGCCAGCAAATCCAAGGGGTGTTTAGCCATGAGAGAGCAACTGTTTGCTGTTCTCTTTCCTTGCTAAAGATGATGAATTTAATGTTTAATTGAATCCAACACTGGTGGCCGTGGGAGTGTTTGCAGTAGGTGTTGGGTCCACATACCACATACGGTCCCATTTCCTCCCGGGCCAGGGGCTTTGGGCGAACATCCCCTGCTCCACATGGCTCATCGTTTATGTTGAACTTTTCTGGCCAAACAGAGCCACCACCCTATCTAGTGATCTGAAACAGACTCACCCTTTCAAGTTGGAATCCTCGGGTTGTTTTGGTGACCAAATAATTCTTTTCCTTCCTGTAAGACCTAATTAAGGTACTTAAAGATATTAATGTAATAATGCCTGTTTAAAATCCAGCGAGGGCCAAGCTCTTTCAACATCAGCTTGTGCTGCAGGGGTAAGATGCAGGACTTGGAGAAGGGGAAGAGTCTTGGGTCTGAGGCCATGCCCCAGCCAGCCTAGCTGTGCCACTATAACCACTTCTTAACCTCTCTGAGCAGCTTTTTGTTATCTTTAGAAAGAGGATTAGATCGAAAACCATTGATTTGTGGTGAAAATTAAAAAAAAAAAAAAGAGCTATGGAAAGGCAGTTCTTATACTGAAAAATTACTTTGGCAAAGTAGGATTTCTGTGATTTGCCCTGCTAATAATATTTGCCAAAGAACATGAGGAAATGGAGTGACTCTTGCAGCAAGAAGCTATGCAGGAGAAGTGAACAAAAAGAAAGTGCCAAGGTCTCAGCAATAGACCCAATACAAAGCTCTCTTCTAGGGTAAGTATCTTGATGGAGGTAACATATTTATCTCCATCGAGACCCATAATAGACCTATCCTAGGCCAATAAATGGCAAATCTATGGAGAAAAATTCCGCTGATTACAGCCAGATCACAACTTGAATAATTAAGGCAAGTGTTTCTTGGGCGTGAATGATAATTAAATTGAAAAGTTACTTTGCATGGTTTTGGAAAGTAGACTGATATGTGTCTGACATTTTTCAAATTTTACTCCATAAAAGTCTTGACTTTGGCAAGAAAATGAATATAAAGTCTGATATTCTGTATTTCCTTAATAATTGCCAAAATAAGATACTCAAAATTACATATATTTACATTTTTTCACATTTGTTATTACTTTAGAATCCAGAAATAAGCTGGGTAACTATTATATTTATCTTCATATACAGAAACTGAAGTTCAGATAGGAAAAGTGATTTGTCCCAGGTCCTGCAGATACCTGTTGGCAGACTCCACTCTGGAACCAGCTTTTCTGAGTCCTCTTCAAATCAATCTGTGCATTATGCTTCAAATGGTCATCTTATTTGGGCTTAATTGCCTAAGACGATTTTGTGATATGCATCAATACTGTTAAGAATTTCATCCTAGACATCTCCCGAAATGGTATCCAACTATCCTGTATGTAGCTGGTAACCACATCTAGAAATATGTTTATGAAACTGACTATGGATGCATAAGATTCTTGCCCCATTCACTTTCTTCTCTTCAAGAGATGGTGTCATATGTGTCCATATAAAGATTTTGGAGTTGGAACAAATTTTGTTGGGTCACTGACTAGCTGTGTGACCTTAGACGAACTTCTCTCTGGATCTTGATCTCTTCCTGTATAAAATGGGGCTAATATCTTTCAGATTAATTTTATCGGTGTATAGATGCTTTGCAATATAGTGTTAGTTTCTGCTGTACAACAAAGTGAATCAGCTCTATCAGTTCAGTTCAGTTGCTCAGTCCTATCAGTTCAGTTCAGTTGCTCAGTCGTGTCTGACTCTTTGCAACCCCATGGACTGCAGCACATCAGGCTTTGCTGTCCATCATCAACTCCCAAAGCTTGCTCAGACTCATGTCCATTGAGTCAGTGATGCTGTACTTACATATCTCCCCTCTTTTTTGGATTTCCTTCTGATTTAGGTCTCTACAGAGAAGCCCATTGAAAGGGCTTCCTTGGTTGCTTAGAGGTAAAGAATCTGCCTAGAATGCAGGAGATGTGGGTTTGATCCCTGGGTCATGAAGATCCCTTGGAGAAGAACATGACAACTCACTCCAGGATTCTTGCCTGGAAAATCCCATGAACAGATGACCCCTATGGGGTCACAAAGAGTCAGACGCGACTGAATACACACATAAGCACGCATGAACATTGAAAAGAATTTCCTGTGCTACACAGATAGATTCTCATTAGTTGTCGCTTGTTCACACAGTATCTTTAGTGTATGTGTGTCAATCCCAATATCCCAATTCATTTCACTCTCCCTCCAAATGGGGTTAATATTACTTAATACGGTTGATGTAAGATGTGACAAGCTAATGTAGCCTAGTGTGCTCAGTCATTCAGTCATATCCAATTCTTTGCCACCCCATGGACTATAGACAGCCAGGCTTCCCTGTCCATGGGATTTCCCAGGCAAGAATACTGGAGTGGTTTGCCATTTCCTCCTCCAGGGAATGTATGCTTACCTCTTTCTAATCATCTGAATCTCAAGTCTAAATTCTCCTCCTCAAGAAAGACCTTTTCAGACTCTCCCTCAGCATCCATTGCTATTAATGCTAGCATCCTCTTTTCTTTTTTTTGGAAAACTTTTCATTATATGAGTTTATAGAATTCACTTATTTGCTAATGACTTTATCTTTTGTCTTTCTTTTTAAAACTGCAAGTTGCAAGACAGTAGAAACTTGACTCTTACTGCTTCTCAAGGACAGCAAGATATAGTTAAACACCCACTCAGGGGATGCTGCTCACATCATATTAAATGTTAAAAGCAGCTCCTTATCTTGTATTAATACAGTGCAGTCTTTTTGGTCCTACAAGTGGCAGCCTTGCTGCTTTGTAATCAATGCTTAATAAATCTTTCTTGCACAAAGTAAGTGTACAATCATAACAAAAATTGTATATTTCTTGCCAGGGCCTATGATAAAGCCTGGAAATGCAGCAATGAATAAAACATAGTCTCTGCTTTCCATACTATAACACTGACATGCTTTATTCCTCTAACATGGTTGTAAGGTACAAATAAAGCAAAATAGTTTCATAAAACTTTCTATTTATAGAATCCATTTTGAAAAACATTTTACTATTTTGCATTATTTAGCTTTACCATGATCATTACCAACATCATCAAAACTAACATGATTTCTTGCAAAGTCCTGTGCTGGTCACTGTCAGGGTACAGAAATGATTTAAGTATGGTCCTGTATTTGTCATACTCTAAACAAATATTTTCAATTTTCAGACTCAGAGATGATAGAAGATTTCGGTTGGCTGATGTCTAGGGTACAAATGTACCAAACAGCACCAGCTGAAGCATCTATTCCATCCACAGGCCACCCTCAGCTATGACCTGGCATACAAAAGATCAGTGTTTGCCTCTTTCACCACGCATCTACAGCAGATCCAACATGAACAAGGAGGATTCCAGACCAAAGGGTAAGGCTGATGACAGGCTTAGTGTATCTAGAGACTAGCTTTGCAATTCTTCAATCCAAACATTGCTTGAATGAGGGCAGGATGTTGTTAGCAGCGTGTGTGTGTGTACTCAGCAGGTCAGTCATGTCTGACTCTTTTCATAGACTATAGCCCACCAGGATCCTCTGTCCATGGAATTTTCCAGGCAAAAATACTGGACTGGGAGTGTCATTTCCTACTCCAGGGGAATCTTCCCAACCCAGGAATTGAAACTGTGTCTCCTGTATCTCCTGCATTGACAAACAGACTCTTTACCACTATGTGACAGCAAGATATAGTTAAACACCCACTCAGGGGATGCTGCTCACATCATATTAAATGTTAAAAGCAGCTCCTTATCTTGTATTAATACAGTGCAGTCTTTTTGGTCCTACAAGTGGCAGCCTTGCTGCTTTGTAATCAATGCTTAATAAATCTTTCTTGCACAAAGTAAGTGTACAATCATAACAAAAATTGTATATTTCTTGCCAGGGCCTATGATAAAGCCTGGAAATGCAGCAATGAATAAAACATAGTCTCTGCTTTCCATACTATAACACTGACATGCTTTATTCCTCTAACATGGTTGTAAGGTACAAATAAAGCAAAATAGTTTCATAAAACTTTCTATTTATAGAATCCATTTTGAAAAACATTTTACTATTTTGCATTATTTAGCTTTACCATGATCATTACCAACATCATCAAAACTAACATGATTTCTTGCAAAGTCCTGTGCTGGTCACTGTCAGGGTACAGAAATGATTTAAGTATGGTCCTGTATTTGTCATACTCTAAACAAATATTTTCAATTTTCAGACTCAGAGATGATAGAAGATTTCGGTTGGCTGATGTCTAGGGTACAAATGTACCAAACAGCACCAGCTGAAGCATCTATTCCATCCACAGGCCACCCTCAGCTATGACCTGGCATACAAAAGATCAGTGTTTGCCTCTTTCACCACGCATCTACAGCAGATCCAACATGAACAAGGAGGATTCCAGACCAAAGGGTAAGGCTGATGACAGGCTTAGTGTATCTAGAGACTAGCTTTGCAATTCTTCAATCCAAACATTGCTTGAATGAGGGCAGGATGTTGTTAGCAGCGTGTGTGTGTGTACTCAGCAGGTCAGTCATGTCTGACTCTTTTCATAGACTATAGCCCACCAGGATCCTCTGTCCATGGAATTTTCCAGGCAAAAATACTGGACTGGGAGTGTCATTTCCTACTCCAGGGGAATCTTCCCAACCCAGGAATTGAAACTGTGTCTCCTGTATCTCCTGCATTGACAAACAGACTCTTTACCACTATGCCACCTGGAAAGTAGAGGAGAATGCATTTTTTCCTATTAGCAGAAGGGAGTGTGTGTGTGTGTGTGTGTGTGTGTGTGTGTTTTCCCTACCTCCAGGTGGACATTGGCCCACATTGCAAAATGTGTACCCTGCCATTTATTGATTAATTCTCCATCTTCCCCAGAAAGGCCAGATCCTCAAAAGCCATGGACACAAAATTCTGTAGAAATACGACATGAACAGCAACAAGGACTGTCAGGATATGTGATGCTCCCCCAATATGGTGCTATAGTCATGCACACTGTACGATTTACATCAGTGAACACAGGCCACACAACTCTAGATTCCAAGGACACAATCAAGAGCATTGAGAAACAGAGAGATGAAGTCTTGAGAGGTATTTTAACGCTTCACTTAAAATTATAATCCTCTTTCTCTGTTCTCTAGTGGTTTTCCACCCAAGCCATTAGTGACTCTAAAGCAGAGGTCTATTAGATCTTGATTGTTTCTTGGCCCTCCTTGACATCAGCTCAGTCCGGGAGTTACAATCTCAGTTAATCTCTCACCGGTTTATACAAGGGCCTCAGAGACCATCCTATCCCACCTTTTGACTACAGATGAGGATTTGTGAGGAAAAACTTGGCTCCCAGAAGTGGCACCTTCTTCTAGAAGACAGAACTGCTTCCACCAGGAATGCAAGAGACTTCTACTTTCTGAAAAGATAAATGGAGGTGGAGAAGGAGGATCCTGAGGAAGAATCTGGAGGCTGCATGAATACCCAACATATAGCAACTCATAGATTTACTTATAAGTCATGTAAATTTATGTAGTAGTGAGTGAGCATGCCAAGCGAATGAAGAGGTCCACAGGTGCTCCTGGGTTGAAAGCAGAATGAAAAAAGGACAAAATTCCCCCACTTCTTCACCCCCAACACTATCACCATCATCATCCTCATCTTATACAAACAATCAAAAAAAACTATCCCATGAGGAGTTCAGATACTGGTAGAGACAAATTGAAAATGTAATTATGTAAACCGAGACGGCTAAGAGGGGACAATCAAGGATGATGTCAGATTAGCGAAAGAGAAAGATAGCAGAGTTGTCAGAGGAAATCTAAGATATTTCTAGAAACAAGGCTTGGTGAGCCAAAGGGAAATTAAATGAATATGCTGATGTTTACTTTCCCAGCTTTTCATAGGAAATCGAAAGGCAAGTGGGGAAAAGGTGAGTCTATAAACCATTATCCACTCAAAGCCTTGATTTAAAACACTTGCTTTCAAACACACTATTCAATATCTAGTTGTTAAAATTTGCTCAGTGAATTTTTCTCATAATTTATTTAAAGAAAATACCTGGAGGAATTGGCAATGTGCCAAATAGGAAAAAAAGAGTCCATCATGAAGGCATACTGTTGGAATTTTAGGGGCTACAAGCCAGGGACTTCCCTACCCACAAGTTCTTCTTCCCCACCCCCACCTTCAGCCTGAGATGGCCGAGGGCTTGGATTTCAGGGACCACAGAAAACGTATGCCCTGGTACTTGGCTTCAGAAAATTCTGGATATGTTTTCATTTGTAGGTCACCATTTTACTGGTGGAAAAGTCAGGACAGGGATGATGTAGGCAAAGCTTTGTTTTCCTTGGAATGCCCTTGAAGCACAGTGCTGGATGAGGTTCCCAAGTATGTGGCCTCTTTGGGTAACATGGAGTCCTGGTGCTCCAGAAAGCAAGAGCCACGATGGGAAAGAGAAATCGCATGATTGACATTTGACAGCAAGCTTGGCTCAGAGTAGAGAGGTGTCACCCTTCCACTTACCCCAACTCTGTCATCCATCAACATCCCTTTCCCCTGATGGTCCATGGGTCACAGAGTCTGCTATTCAGACAAGTTTTCAAAGTCCACTCTGACCTGGAGCCCTGAAGTCCACTTTGTCCTGTGTTGGACAAAGCACAGGAGCCCAGGGGGCACCACTGGGTGGGAAACATGGTCCTGTCCTATTGAGCATATAGGTCAGGACTCTGCCCTGTCAAGCACCCAAGGAAGGGAGAAAAGGAAGGATCAGAGAATTGTTTAGGAAAACAGATGGAGTGATTAAATCATTGCAGCTAGAAGAACTTTGAGGTCAGCAGTTCATTCCACTGCCTCTCATTGGCTTCCCTAGAGGGAAGCCTCCAGGGACTTCCCTGGAGTGACGTTAGCCCTCAGGGTCACTGCGGTGTGTTGGAGTTGGGGTGGGGTGGGTCTCTGGATCTCATCCATCACTGCCGGCAGCCTCGCTTGCAGAAGAAAGGAGGAGAGCGCAAAGCACCCTCTGCAGAGCATGCAGTGGTCAACCTCAAAGACCACCTGGAGGATGGCTAGAAATGGAAAGGGAATAGAAGGAGAGAAGAAAGAAGAGATGAAAGTAGCATCTACAGTGGAGAGTGGAAGAGAACAAGCTTGCCTCTTCTCTCCAGGACCTGCAAATAGTGAAAATATCTGCTCTATCTTCTCAGCCTGAAGTACAGTTACTAAGACCTTTCAGTTTTTCTCTACACTGTGTTTCTCTACACAACCAGCCTGCTCTAAAGACAGCATTTGCGATCCCATTTTATGAATTAGTATCGAGAGGCTCAGAAATGTTTAGGAGTCTCTGGGGACACATAGCTCAGGAGGAGAAAGAGGGTCATGCCCCTCAGCGGTCAGTCATAACAAAAGGACAGGATGCACGGTCATTGCCCCGGAGACATATTCCCAGCTCGGAACTCTCCAGGAGCGTCCAGGGAAAAGAAAGACACATGATGAGAGGTCTATGGCAAGAAATCCGGAGGAAAAGGCCAAAGAGACCAGAGGTTAAGAGGAGAGAGGTGTGAAGGAAAGAAACCACACCGTCCGCAGCCGCCGTCTCTACCCCGCTGTGTTTCACTCAACAGACTGTGTCCTGAATCGGGAGATGGATGAGGGGATAAACAACACCCACGCAGGCTGACTAAGGCCTCCGGGACTTGGCTGCATGGAAAGGAGGCAAAAGGTGACTCTCACCCGGGCCTGGCAGAGGTGAAAGGAAAGGAGAGTGCCTAGAGGACCATCGGCCTTGGCCAGAGAGGGCAAGATGAAGGTTGGGACCGAACAGCTCCAGCGCAGGAGTGGTGGGAAGCAAAGAGGATGAGCAACAGCTGGGGCAGGTGTCTTCTCCTCATCCATCGCTGGCCCTCGGCCCCTGTCGGGCCTCCCCTACGCCTCACATTCCAAATGAGTCAGTGTCATCCCCGCCCCTGCTGTGTATTCACAGGGCTGGAGGAGGGGATCCGGCTGGAACATAGCAGGCCCCTTAACACATGAAGCTGGCCCAAAATGCACCCAAAACGCTTCTTCCTTTGCAGCTGTCCACACCCACAGGATTCTAAGAGCTAGAACGTCTCTCATGTCCTTTCGCTTCTACTGTTCTCATGCAAAAGGTTCATTAACTCCATTGGTTGTTCACTACTGACTTACATGTTCAACAAACATTATTGAGTAGCAGGTACCTTGCCAGACATGAATAGTGTCGCAACTTGAAGGTCCCTGTCTTTTGGGAGAGCACCGCCTGGTGGGCCTACAAGGCAAATCAACAAACAGTTTTGACTTAGTGTGATAGATTGGATGGGAGGCAAACACTGTATAGGTCTGCACTGAACTTAGTTGGAGGGTAAGTGGTGGGTGGGAGGAGTCTGTGGCAGTCTAGGGCTGGCCACGTTCCTGTAAGAACCAGGCTGTACCCCAAGGATCATTCGACAGTACCCAGGTGTGGCCTTTATCCTCATGACACAAGACAGCTAATAGAGCTCCAGCCATCACCTCTTCATTTTATAACGTAAGCATGAACAACAATCTCAGTGGGCCTCATCCTATTTGATAGTCCTAGTGCCTTAATTCATGCTTGTCTTTATCAGCATTTATTCGTTCATTCCCCCAAATTTAGTGTTTCTTCAATGCCCTATTCCGAATATTCTAAATGTGGAGCTTTATATTGTATTAGAGAATACAGTTGGATCCATCAACTCTCGTGGTCCATTATCATTGTACAAAAGAATTTCTGTCATATTTGATTTTTTCTCCCACCTCTCAACTCACACAGATGCACACAGACACAAACATGTGTTGAATTATACCGAGGGACCATGGAGATTTGAAGCTCAAAGATGTCATAAAGCCATGTGCAGAGTTTTAGCTTGTTGAAAATCCAGCTTGACCATGGGATTGGACAGTGAAGTTACTGCGGAGGAGGCTGAGTGACAGGGGAAGGGCCTGAGGTCCCCTACTTCAGCCCTGGCACTTCCCACATCTGATGACTTGACATCAGACTCGATTATGGTCATAGGCTTTGAAAAGATCTAGTCCAACTTGAGGATTTACCTACAGATTTGTACTCTTTCTCCATTCTGCTACTGTGTCTCTCTGCTTGGTGAGAGTGAGCATCCAGCCTAAAAGGTTATATTGTGCAAGTGCTAAATGTGAATCCAGGCATTCAGCAACTCTGAGCCAGGCCCTTATAAAGTTGTGTGATTTGAGATAAGTCCCTTCACTGTTGAGCCTGCTTTTTATAAAAACAGAGATGGTAAGACTCCCTGCCTCCAGGTTTTTATGAACATTAAATGCAAATAAGTCTGGCAGAGCCAAGCAATAAAATGATAGTTTCCTTTCTTTCCCTTTAAAGGGGTTTTCTCTTCCAAAATATTTGCATCCTAGGAAATGGGGATCCTCTGATAAAAGGGGAAGTAACTCAACCACAAAATCTTGGTGCCGGCCTGGATTTGAGGAAGCCTCCATAACTAACAGCTCAAATTTCCTTCTCTCTTGGCTGACAGAGTTGGAGGCCAGAGCCTGATATTTATCTCCCTCCATCTGTTTCTCTGTGCAGACTTATTATAATGGGATGTGTCTATTCCAAAACAGTGGTTCCTGCTATACAAGTGTGCAAAATATTTCTCCTAATTTCCTAGTGCTTTGTTCTCAGGCTTCCAACTGTTAAATCAAGAAGTGCTAAAAAGACAGTTTCTTTCTGAATTCTCTGCTGCTGCCTGGGGAGAGCAGAGCCTTGAGGCAAGCTATGGGGTGGGGAAGTTATCTCTAGAGACCTCCTACACTCCCTAAGTCCCCAAACATCCCTCCAAACCAGCCCCCCAACATCCCTCCAAACCAGCCCCCCACCCCAGCTAAGAGCGTACTTGGTTTGAGTCAAAGAAAACTTCATAGGCATCTGAAAAAATCTAATGGGCCCAGCTATCCTCCAACCTCACTGCTTCCCAGGAAACTTTATTCCTATGGGTCTGAGTCTGTATTTAGAAACTGAATGCTATAGACTGAATTTTTCTAGGTCCATATGTTGAAGCCCACCCAGTGTGGTGGTTTACGAGGTGGGGCATTTGAGACGTAATCGGGTTTAAGATGAAATTATGAGGTCTTAGTTCAGATTACTATAACAAATTACTGAAGACTGGGCGGCTTACACAGCAAATATCAATTTCTCACATTTTTGGGAGGGTGGGAAGTTTAAGATCAAGGGGCAGCAGATTCAGTGTCTGGTGGGAATTTACTTCCTGGTTTGTGGATGGCTGTTTTTCAGTTGTATTCTTACATAGCAAAGAGCAAAGAGAAAGAGCAAGTGCCTTGCTTGTGCCTCTTCTTATAAGGGCACTAATCCATTCATGAGGGCTCCATCCTTATGACTTAGTTACCTCCCAAAGGCTCCATCTCCTAATACCATGACACTGGGGGTTAAGTTAGACACTTATATCCTTTACATACAATTTCTGTCCTTTTGGTAAGGGCTTCCCAGTCGGCTTAGTGGTAAAGAATCCATTTGCAATGCAGGAAACGCAGAAGATGTGAGTTCCATCCCTGGACTGGGAAGATTACCTGGAGAAGGAAATGGCAGCCCATTCCAGTATACTTGCCTGAGAAATCCCATAGACAGAGGAACCTGGCAGGCTACAGTCCTTGGGGTCACAGAGCCATTCCCTTCTCCAGGGTATCTCCCAACTCAGGGGTCAAGCCCCACATTGCAAGCAGATCCTTTACCATCAGAGCAACCAGGGAAGCCCCATATCCTTTTATATGATTTTATTTATATGCCTTTAGGAAATGCATAGCTCAGCCTAGAAGCCCAGCCATCCTGGCTGGTACAGCCTGTTCTTTACTGCAAGGTCTAGAACCTAACATTTTGGGGGCTGTGCCTACAGGTAGTAAGCTCCTCATAAATGACAGAGATGATCTTCTTTAAAAAAAATGTTTTCCTTTCCATATATTTTCCACAATTACTCTTGCTTCAGGAGAAAAATAAACCATGAGCATGGTTTTATAGCTGTATCTGCAATTTAAACCTCAAAGGAACCCAGTGAAATAAGTATTGTAACTCCCATTTTATAGATGAAGAAACTGAGGCTTAGAGGAAACCTTCCTCCAGATATTCAACTAGTAAGTGGTGTATATAGCTGAAATATAAATGAAATTTTCTCTACATACATATATCCTATTACCAGTGTGATCTGTTTCAGATTGTGTATTCAGAATGCTGAAGTTTTTATACACATCTGAAAAGGATGACTACTCAAAAAAGTAATTTTCACAGTTATCTTTTAGTGACATCTCAGGACCACAGAAGCCTGACTTCATATTCATATAAATATGTCTACTTAATTCCCTTTAGATCATTCAAATGATAGCCGCTTTTTCTTTTGACTTTCCACTACACCATGCTTAGAGCATTATCATGGCATCTGTAATTCTTGAATGCGCTTATTTTATTGCGTGACATGTGGAGTTAGAACATTCCACACAATAGGGGATCTCCTTGAGAGCAGGAATCATGACTTAGTCACCAATGTCAACACCATCCTCAGGTAACCCAGGCGGGGGCTCTTGCCCCAGCTTGCTCATGTGGCAACCTCGCACTTTGGAGTCACTTCCTGGAAATTTTCTGTGTCCCCTTTCAGTGCCAAAGATCAGTTCATTTCTGATCCACTGGGGCAGACAGAGATGTCCTGTGTCCACATGGTCAGACCCTGGTTCTAGATTTCTAGGAGGGTCTGGGGAGAGATAGCTCCCCTTGGCTGGCATAGTATTTCTTTCATGAAATGGCATGAGACTGTGTGGCCAGAAGCTGCTGAGATGTTGATATTGGTGCCTTAAATAGTTTATATAAAAAATTATTTTCCCAGAACTCAGCATATTGAGAAGGTAGCCCTGAGAGTTGTATATGTAGCTCCCAGGCACAATGCATCTGTTCAACAAATACTTGTTAAACCAACAAAAGAATAGATTAAATGGTCTATGACATTTAAAATTTTAAATTAAGAATATTTATAATTTTTTTTTCCTGATTATGGAGTTGGCATTAATGTGCAGCCATTCTCCATAGACACTCCAGTGTCAGAGTCCAGTGAGTCACTCCAGACTTAAGTTGGCAGTTGACAACATTGGTACCCACTGGTCCGTTTGGACAGTCCATGCCCTCTCCTAGACTTAGCACAATTCTCTGGGTTCTGGACATCAGTGTGCCTGTATCCTAGACACATTCAATGTCCTATATTTCTCAGTCATGGAAAGCTCAGCATCTCTCAGCAGCTGCCCTCCCCACACACCTACCATTATAGAGTCACCAGGGCCAGGAGCTTCCAAAGAAGAGAAAAACAGCCTGGTTTATCTAAATCTTGTGTGGAGCTAAAATGACATTAAAAAAATATATATTATTATTCCTCCACTGATGTTGAAAATGAAATCTTCAAGACAAATGACTTTTTGGGCAGTGGGAATTCCAGCCCCAGGAGAGAGGCAGAAAATGAGCTTTCTGTTGTGAGGGTTGAAGCCACCGAGACTGTGGTATCTGATTGGCTAACGTGGTCTATTTTGAGTGAGGATTGACAAGACCCTTATGTGGAATCACCATGTGATTCTGTGGAAGATACCTCCCTTATTTCTTACTTTACTACGTGATTTCCAAAGGAATTGGGCCTGTTGTCAAAAATAATATGCTTCATATGAAATACAGATTTATTGGAACTTGGGTAAATAATTTATGATCTTGGGTCTGTGCCTTTAATAACCTATTATCTGAGAGGGTGTCTGAAGGAGGAAGGCTTTATGGCTAGGAGCCAGTGAATTGCAAACATGACAGAGGGGAGCCACTCATTCCTCTCGAAAAGACAGTTTGTCCTCATATTTGTCCTGAGCCACTGTATGCAGTGCTTCAGTAAGCACTCAGTGTATACATACAAGCGGGACCTTGAGGAAGGGCCTATAATCCAATTGCTACGACATGAAAGCATCATGAATCATTTAAATGGATATTTACTTGACACCATAAGAATTCAGTTCCTAGTAGACTAAGATTCTCAGAAATTTCCAAACTTAGGGTATTTACGGCAGGGCCCTGAATATTGGGTATGTTTATTGGGCATTTAGAATTAAGGAAGGTGTTTGAATAAACAATGTGAACAAAATAATAGAAGTGGGAGAACACAAGCCCACAAAGGAGACAAAGTAGGCAAGAAGGTGAAAAGAATTAAGAGTGGATTAGGAGTTAAGGCTGAAAAAGCAGATTTGATGATTGCATCCATCTTTCATATTCCTATTTAAATGACTCATTGACTACAATAGCCCAACATCCTTCCGTATAATTGTTGACAATGTCTCAAAAATATAAAATATTCCATCCCAGTGTGTATGCATGTACAATATATATTTTGTGTGAGTATCTGTGTGTGACTGGCAAGTGTTTGGTGTGTGATGTGTACACGAAGGGATATGGAGGGAGGTGCTAATGTAACATTTGATATGTGTGTGTTGAGTTCGGATGTGTATATATAAACATATAAAATATATATTATATATAGAATATATATATATATATATGGGCCTTCTAGGGTAGCACAGCCCATGATGGAGAGACCCCAGCTACCACATATGCCTCCAGACAGCCTTCCTTTATTGAAAGACCATTAGTCCATCTATGATGTTGCAAATAGCGAGATTTTATCTTCTTTTCTGGCCTTGTAGCCTAGCTGGTAAAGAATCCACCTACAATGCGGGAGACTTGGGTTTGATCCCTGGGTTGGGAAGATCTCCTGGAGAAGGGAAGGGCTACCTGCTCCAGTATTCTGGCCTGGAGAATTCCATGAACTGTCTAGTCCGTGCGGTCGCAAAGAGTCAGACACGACTGAGCAACTTTCACTTTATGACTGGACCTTGACTGTATTCTGCCAAGTAAAAGAAGCCAGGTGAAGGAAGACAAATACCATGTGATTTCACACATATGTGGAATATAACAAACAAAATAAATGAACGAACTAAACCAAACAAAAACAGAGACATAGAGAACAGAGTGGAAGAAGCAGGTGGAGGAGGGTAAAACGGGTAAAGGGGATCGATCGTACGGTCATTGATGGAATCCAAAGTTTTCGTGGTGAGCATGGTATAGTGTATACAGAGGTAGCAATATAATGCTGTATACATGAAACTCATAGAATGTCATAAACCAATGTTACCCCAATAAAAAATAAATTTTCAAGAAAGAATAGAAAGAATATATTCATACAGGTTTATGAACAACTGTATTTTTCTATCAAAAAGTTCACAGAATAATAAAATCTGAAGGGAATTTAAAAAAAAGATCACTAGGGAAATAATCAGTTTTGTAAAGGGAAATATAATAGCTTCTTTCCACACCAAGGTACAAATTATTTTATATTTATACTAAAATCAGAGAGCCAGAGGCAGCATCTAGCGATCTGGCCAAATTACTTTGCTTTAAATTTGTGGAAAACAGTGCAAAGATAACAGTCCAGGTACTAACAACAAAAAGACTTATGGAAGCTTTGCTTTTGAACCCAAAATAGTTACAAATAGTTCCTGTTCCCAAAGAGTTTACTAACTAGTGAAGGAGGCAAAAAAAAAAAAAAAAAATCCTAGTGAAATACAGAAGGCAGGTAAGGGTTGAGTTGAAATACAAGCTTTATCCTGTAGGAATACAGAGGAAGACACAGGCTGGAGACTTAAGGAATATGAACTGAAATGTTTAAATGGTCTATAGATTGAGTCGGGTTTTCAAGTTAGAAAAGGGGTGGGTGAAGGAAGACGCTTCCAGGATGAAGGTGTCAAAAATGAACAAAGCCTGACCAACACTAGTTAATATCCTAAAGACAGATTTTTAAGTGGACACAGTGGTAAAGAATCTGTCTGCCAAAGCCTGAGATGCAAGAGGTGCAGGTTTGATCACTGGGTGGGGAAGATCCCCTGAAATAGGAACTAGTAACCCACTCCAGTATTCTTGCCTGGAAAATTCCATGGACAGAGGATCCTGGCAAATTAACGTTCAAAAAGTCACAAAGAGTTAAAAAGAGTTAGAAACGACTAAAGCATGTGTGTGGGAATGCACACGCGTGCACACACACACTATTGAAATAGAGAAAAGAATGCAGTGAAAACTGAACTTGGTTCCCATTTGTAAGAGGAGACTGGGCACTTTAAATGAGAATTAGGGAAGAGAGAAGGGGGTGAGCAGAGGCTCAGGGGGCTTCCCTGGCAGCTCAGTTGGTAAAGAATCTGCCTGCAGTACAAGACACCCGGGTTTGATCCATGGATTGGGAAGATCCACTGAAGAAGGAAATGGCAACCAGTTCCGGTATTCTTGTCTGGAGAATCCCATGGACAGAGGAGCCTGGCGGGCTACAGTCCAGGGGGGCACCATGAGTCAGACACGACTTAGTGACTAATTGACTAAATAAACATTGGAAAAGAACTTGATGCTGGGAGAGATTGAGGGCAAAAGGAGGAGGGGGCAGTAGAGGATAACATGGTTAGATAGCATTTCAGACTCTATTGACATGACTTTGAGCAAACTCCAGGAGATAGTGGGAGACAGAGGAGCCTGGCATGCAGCAGTCCATGGGATCACAAAGAGTCAGACACAACTTAGCAACTGAGCAACAAATTACAGAAAGTAGAATCAGGGCTTAATTGAGGAATATTCTCCTTCCTTCCTCAGGATCAGAGGACTCAGAATATTTCATCCCCAGTTAGATTTCAGAATTGTCAGTTCCAAGGCAGATGAGAGCCTTCATTCTGCTCCTTTTCACGTGGCAGTATTTATTACGGCAATCCTGCCCCCTTTCTATGATGGCATGATGCCCTTGTAGTACACGAGTCTTTGGATCAAGAGAAAACAATGAACAAAGCTAAGGTAGAGGCTGTCATCCATGCCCCTGTGTCCTGGAGGCTGACACACTTGAGATGAATGAATGACACACTGGGTTTTCTACTGTGGGCGAGAGAAATACTTTCTATGTGGAAACAAAAGTGAAGCAATCGTTGTATGAGTAGAAGGGCAGATGTGATTGATATTGTTAGTGTTGACCAATACTTGGTCCTTTTTTCCTTCCAAGCCCACATTGGGTGTTGTATCATCCTCCTTGCAACTGAAGAGGGCCATGTGACCACTTCTGACCAAAGAAATATGGGCAGAAGTAGCAACTGTCCTTTCTTGGCTGAAGCAGAGAAAAAGCCCATGGAGAAGTATCCAGTCTCTCTACTTTGCTATCACAAAGGCCAGTGAAGGGCACCTCTGTCCACCTGGGCTCCGGGCTGGTCACAATCCCCTTCTGTCTCGGGTTGAACAAGCCAGCTGAGCAGAACAACACATCTTTGCTGTAAAAAAGCCCTGAGATTTGTGGGTTTTGTTACTACTGCAAAATTTAAAACTTGCTTTGACAAGCGCAATGACCATTCCATAGAATTTTTACAAAATGTAATTACTCACTCAACTCAAGCTAACCCGCTCTACTCCAAATGGATTAAAAACCCTTTTCTTCTAGGTCCCTCTGCCTTTCTCTTTACACTTGTCCATGGCACCACAAATGTAAGTCAGAGATTGTCACTGACTCTGAAGGACTGGCTTTGCTTTCCCACACTCTTTGATTTAACAAAGCCAATCTGCTGTGCTCATGTTAAATCGGAGAATGCTGCAATCTGAATCATTAGTTTATAATTGAGAAATAGTGAACAGGATTTACCAAAACCAAGAAAAGCGGCTGATTGAAGCATAACTCTTTTGGCAGGGACAAAGCAAATATCACTGTGATCAGAGCGGACAAGAAAGAATAGTGTCTCCTATTCCAGGAAATTGATGGGACATAGATGACAGTCTCCGGGACCTCAGAGTACACTGGAGTGGCCCTGCTCTCAGGGGCGGTGTCTGGGGCACATGGAATAAAGGTGTGGTTTTGAAAATAAAGGGAAAAACCCCAGGACAACTCCATCATCCATCAGTTAAGCAATCACATAGTCAATGTATCTTTATTACTTATTTTGTGTCAGTACGAACAATATCAGGCTCCCCTGGTGGCTCAGCAGTACAGAATCTGTCTGCCAAGGCAGGAGATGCAGTTTCCACCCCTGGGTCAGGAAGATCCCATGGAGAAGGAAACGGCAATCCACTCCAGTATTCTTGCCTGGGAAATCCCATGGACAGAAGAACCTGGCAGGCTATAATCCAGGTGGGCCGCAAGAGTCAGACAGGACTTAGTTACAAAATGAACTAATGATTAACAATATCAGCTGACCAAAAAACATGATGTAAAGTCACAAGGATTTTTTTCAAACTGAGTCAAAGGCCATTTTCATCCAGAGGACAAAATGGTCTACAAAGACCTCTTTGATTATTTTTTCAATGAAAATAATTGAATTTATTTCAATTTTTTGCAAATTTCTCCAAATAAATAAGTAAAAGAGACAGTTTCCTTCACAATCTGGAAATTCTAAAATTTACTTCCAGCACCTATTAATAAAAAAAATAAAAGGAATTGTACTCCATTCAGTGCATTAGCAAGGATCTGGATTGCTCGAGTCAGCAGTCAGTCAACTGGCAAAAACTTGTATGACAATGTGGTGACCTCATCAGCCAAACTCAGTTCTACATCCAAAACGTAAAAGTAAATGGAAAAGCGGAGGCTCATTCCATCAAAGCCAATGAACGGATAGACACAGGGAGCTGTGAGGCTGTTCCCCAGAGTTTTGTACCATGTACTGGCCCATCCTATCTGAGACTAGGACCTCACCTGAAGAAAACAAATGGCTTAGAATGGTTACATGTTTGTGGGATGAAGCCATTGATGTTTCTTTTTTCTGCAGATTGAACACCCACTCACAGATTGGACCTTCAATGACCCTCTGCTGGGGTCCTGCCTCTGCCCTAGGTAGTGGAGAAAGGAACCAGCTTAAAATTTAGAAACAAGACATACAACTTCCAGGGGCCATTGTAAAATAATCTAGCAGTAAGTGAGATGACTGCTAGATAATTCCTATTTCTGTAAGGACAGTCTGTTGATTTTAGCTCCACTCTGCCAAGGCTACACCTCCACTTCTTGGGCAACTTGCTGGTCCCTGGGCAGGATTGCATTCCCCTCTATACTCTGGATATAGAAACGTCCCTTGTCATTCATTGCTCAGCACCATGACACTTCTTGCATGTCAGTTTCCTTGATCTCCTTAGTCAGAATTCTCTGACCCTTTTCCGGCATTCGTCTACCTTTCACCAGTTTTCCATATTTCTGTTTCATCCTGCTAGAATGTATGCTCCTTTGGAGAAGGTTCCCTGGGCTCTGTTTGTATCATTTTTGTGTTCCAGGTGCTGCTATCTGAGCTCAATTAATAAAACAGGGGTGTCATTTTTTCTATCGGAGACAAAGGGCTTGAGGTTATCTAAGGCTCTTGGCTGGATTAGATGACAAGTCATGAGAGGTAAGACAGGAGTGGTTATGAGGCATGACAGTCTCAAAGGCAGAGCATTTGGCTCCATCACTTTCAAGATGAAAGTGGGAATAACAGACAGGTGTTGGGACAGGAAAGGGAAGATCTCAGATCAGAGACCAGCAACTCCAGGCAAGTCAAAAGCAACAGCAACAGACGGCCATGGAGCGTTTGGCTCTGGGACAAGGTGGGCAGGCAGTGGAGACTAATGTTCTCAAAAGGCCCCTCCCTTTTGACTGTCCTCTTATGACACCCTGACAAAACAAGGTCACTTCCCTGAGCAAGGTGCCAAGTTTCACTCACTGACAATTGATGCAAAAATATGCTCTGAGGTAAGTGAGCCTGTAGGTTCTGAGATGTCTGAGATCTAGGTTCAGGAGTTGCCACTCTACCCTGGCTCCTCACCCAGAGGACATTCCTGCTGCCTCTGAGGAGTCCCTGCCCCACCCTACTGGGCACCCAGGAGGAAATCTCTGCCAAGTCATGTGCGCCTGGCTTTGTCCTAACTGCTCACACACCTTCCCAGCTCACCCTGAACGTGATTATTTACTACAGTAATTTGACCACATGATACTTTAATGACTTGCTTCCATAATCCTAAAAAAATACTTAGACTACTTATAGGTTCAGGGCTGTTTGGCATGGTATTCATTTACTCCCCATTCAGAAGTAAACAGAGTTGTCTGTGGATCTTCTTATGTAAAGAGGCTGAATGACATGTGATAGATACAGATACAAAAGATATATCATGAAGTGAAAGTGTTGGTCACTCAATCGTGTCTGACTGTTTGCGACCCCATGGACTGTAGTACACCAGGCTCCTCTGTCCATGAAATTCTCCAGGCAAGAATACTAGAGTGGGTTGCCGTTCCCTTCTCCAGGGGATCTTCCCAACCCAGGAATCAAACCCATGTCTCCTGCATTTCTGGAAGATTCTTTCCTGTCTGAGCCAACAGGGAGGCCCAAGATATACCACACACATCAGGAAACTGACCCTACTGACCACACTCTCCCCAGACCACCAATTCCTCTGCCCTGGGCTGTCTTCTAGCACCAGTCTGGGAAATGTGTCCTCTGGGCCTCCTGTCCAATTTTTACTCCTTGGGAAGAGCAGAACCTAATTAACCCACAGATTAGTATCATATTTCCCACCTAGAGACACACTAACACCAACAAAGTTACAAACATGATGCCAGTTTACCCTCCCCATGGGACCTCTGATATACTGATCATGTTGTAGACAGATTTTATTTGGAACCAGGCAGGGTCTTGGAAATGATCACCAGCAGCAGAATTCCTTGCTGACTCCAGTTCACCTTCACTAAGTAAGTGTGGAACCAATATTTAAAGAATATTGGCTTAATGGGGAGCCAGATTGTTGGTCTCTGGGGAGAACCTCAGTCTGGCTCTGGAGATAGGCTTCTTTCACTGAAACAAAGGAAAAGGCCATGGGTCACCAGCTGTCTCATGCCCTGCTCTCTACCATCCATAGGATTATTGCTCTTTGCCTCTTGTCACTCCCTCTAAATATCTCTAAGTCCCTTTCCCCACTATTCTTCCCTCTGCCACTCCTGTCCAGCTGGTGAGTTCTGACTTGGAAGGAGAAGATGGATCCCAGTCTCAGAAAGGATGGCACTCCCAGGTCCCCTGACTTGTCATTCAGATGCACAGAAAACCTGGTGAAGCAAACATGCAGTGAGTCCAAGTCCTTTCATATTTCTAGCTTAGTTTCACATAATAGTAACCGAGTGCCGACAATGTGCAAGGCACTATTAGAACTTGAGAGCCTAAGCTCTAATTTTCTTACTTTTTTGCAGCTTCATTCAAAAAGTACTGATGGATGCCTGTTCTATGACGGGCACTTGGCTGCATTTCCTACTAATCCAGATTTCATTCCATTTCCAAAGCAGAAGCAGTCACAGTTTATAGAACAGGCTTATTGAATCCACTTATTAGAAACTGAATCTATTAATGAAAATGATTTCAAATATCAATGACAGAACCCAATTCAATGTTAACTTAATTTTCAGTTGTAATTTAATGTTTAACTGAAGTTGGGGGAAAAAAAGACAGGGAATGGAGTAGAAGATTTCTGGAGTAGATTTCAGACCCAAAGGAAAAGTGGCAGGAAGTCGGCAGTTCTGAGAGTCCCCTGCCTGGGAACCCTGTACCCCAAGACTCCTGCTTCTTTCTGAACATTGACTTCCTTCTCTTTCCTTTGGTAATGTGCATGGTTATCAGACATTAGGTTCATGCCCTTAACTCATCTCTAATAGGAAGGAGAGGAACTGTCTCTCTCAGTGCTCATAGAAGAGGAGTCCTGTGTTGGGCAGGAAGACCCTAATATGTTCAGATGTTTTCTGTGAGTATCCCTGGAAGAGTGTGGCATTGGCAAGAAGGCTGTGGTGGAACCTGAGTGTGCATCTGAGTGTGCGGTCCCGGTTGGAAGCTTCCTTTTTGAGGGAATCTGAGTGTGTGCTTCCATGCTGGCCACGATGATGCCCAGAGAAGTCCTGGCCCCTGCTCAAGGTGGATGACATGGTTTGTGCAGTGATGAGACCGGAGGTCAACATTCTTTCCTCCATTCCTCTTGAACTTCCCATTGTACCACCCTTCTCCAAAGAAGATGCTCTTGTTGCCATGATGTCTGCTTATCTGGCCATAGTATTGATTTGCCTTAAAACAGCCAAGTACTATCCTGGGAAGACTCTTCTTCCCAAGACTCAAACCCACTCAAGAAGCTAGTAGGGGTCCAGTCTTTAATACTCTGAGTTTCTTTGGTGGTCCAGATTTTAATACTCTAGCCTTCCACTGAAATGGGTATGGGTTCAATCTCTGACTGGGAAACTAAGATCCTACATGCCACCTGTACTTAGTCATTCAGTCGTGTCTGACACTGTGAAACCCTATGGACTGTAGCCCACCAGGCTCTTCTGTCAATGGAATTCTCCAGGCAAAAATGTTGGAATGGGCTGCCATGCCCTCCTCCAGGGGATCTTCCTGACCCAGGGATCGAACCTGTATCTCTTTATGTCTCCTGCATTGGCATGCCACCTGGAGTGGGCAATTTTGCTTTATTTTTTTAAAGAAGCCAGAAGGGAAACTGGTTCAGCCAAAGCAATAGGAATCATGCTAAGTCTCCCTCAGCTGGAAGGTGACATGTGAGCATGTTAAAAACGCACCATTCTTTAGCCTGATGTTACCATAAATCTTGACATTTTGTCCAGCTAGAACAGACTGTCCAGAATCATAAAACAGTGACACAAACAACTTAATACTGTTCTGCTTAAAACCCCGTAGGCATATTCTTCCTAAGCACAAAATCTTCCATCCAACTTGTCTCCACCATAGCATTAGATTTATAAACTTCATAATACCAACTGGTTAGACAGCAGGAAATACATCAAGAATGATACAACCACCTGCAGAGATGAACATTCTGGAATTTGTTCCTCCACTGAAGCGGGAGCTGAATTCATGTCCACCGGTGTGGCAGAGCCACGGCCCTGCCCTGCCCATCAGCAGGGGTGGAAATCACATTAAGCAAGCGCATGTGTTGACAGGAAAAAATATCATCCTTTGTTTTATTTGTTGGAATCCAAAGCATGAGAAGAAATGCCTTTGTGGTGTCTAGCCAATTCCCCTCATCTCTAAGTATACCTGAGGCCTGGAATTGGTCAAGTACATAAATCATAGAATACTGAAGTAGTCACTGACCCTAAAATCAAGCAGTTTGCCATTTTCCAACCATAAGCTTGTGGTGCTTTGAGAGAATTTGTTGCCTTATGACCAGGGTTGAGGATGGAAAAAGTCATCATGATAAAGGGAATAAAAGAAAAGTGAAACTAGTCTACATGCAAACACACAGCTATACTTCACTTATTAAGTGGATATATCCATTTATCCAGAAACTGAATCCTTCCCAAAACTTAGATATAGTTATCATAAAAGTCAATCAAGAAAATGGATGCATTTATGGGACACATGCGTGTGCGTGTGTGCGTGTGTGTATGTGTCTGTCACT
Organism: Cephalophus harveyi; assembly: GCA_006410635.1. Taxonomy (NCBI): domain Eukaryota; kingdom Metazoa; phylum Chordata; class Mammalia; order Artiodactyla; family Bovidae; genus Cephalophus; species Cephalophus harveyi. The sequence continues at coordinate 10,125 of SJYT01058473.1, read as the reverse complement.
CAGTCATGTCTAACTCTTTGCAATGCCACGGACTGTTGCCCGAAGTTCTCTAGGTAAGAATTCTGGAATGGGCTGCCATTTCCTTCCCCAGAGGATCTTCCAGACCCAGGAATTGAACCCAGGTCTCTGGAATTCCAGGCAGATGTTTTACCATCTAAGCCACCATGAAAGACCCCTATGGGATCATGGACCCATCTGTTTAGTACTATTTAATACAAGCAGTCTTGCATTATCTTGATACCAAGTTCAGAGTCAATTATAGAATGAAATATAGAGGGGAAATTTCTGGGTAAGGAGTAACGCAGAGTGCTGGTTGGTTGACTGACTGGCAATGAAGCTGAAGGACAAAGCAATGTTCAAAGCAGACACAAGAGTTAGTGTTTTTGTTTTCTTTAGCTACCAGAAGTGAAATTGCTGGATCACATGGTAGTCATATTTTCATTTTTTTGGAGAGTCTCCATATTGTTTTCCATAGTTGCTGTGTTAATTTACATTCCCACCAACAAAAGAGCAGTCTGGTTTTCTCATATTTTCATGAGTACCAAATAAAGCATAGGTTACTATATAGATACAAAAAATGCAAATAAGTTCATGTGCTTTCTATGTTTACTCTTCTTAGGATAATTGCCCTAAACATTAGTTAGTGTATACACACACATATAAAGAGTAATTTGGCATCAACAGCAAGTCAGACTGCTCATGGAAAATATCCACTAGATTATGAGCTTCAGGAGGAATGGAACTCAGTCTTAACATCCATGAACCTCTGGTTCCTGTCTCAGGGAATGACACAGAGCATGGCCTCAGCAAATGTTTGTCAAAGAGAATTTAAGCTACTAGTTTAGAGATTATTTCAACATATCTTGGATAGTTATATATCTGAAATAATTGGCACAAGTTTTTTTAAACTGAAGAGTTTGTTGAATGCAATATAGCTTTTTGGTATTACTGTAACCTTGAGAAAATTACTTAAACTCTCTGTGATTCACTTAAGTCATTGGTAAAATAAGGATAATAATATCTTCTCCTTAGAATTATGACGATTAGCTCATAACAAAGATTTAGAGAATAGTGCTTGGCACATAGCATTTACTCTGTAAACATCAGCTATATGGTTATTACTAGAAATTTAAGTATTCATAGTAGTAATTTTGTCACTATTAGAAGTGCCAAGGAGTGTTGAAACGCTCAGAAATTAATGTTCTACAATATGTTCTAGATCTTATTATTATTAAGATCTTGTGTTTGTTTTTCATTAAAGTATAATTGATATACATCATATTACTTTCAGGTATATATATGTGTGGTCCATATATATATATATATATATATGTATACCATATTTTCTTATCCAACCCCCTCCCCTCTGGTCACAACCAGTTTCTTCTTTGTGTCTACCTTACTGTTTTATTGGTTTATTTGTTTTGTTTTTTAGATTCTACATATAAGTGAAATCACACAGTAATTGTTTAATCTGACTTATTTCCCTCTAGAGACTAGTATTCAGCCATAAAATAAGTTTTGTCAGTTTTGATAACCTGAGTGAGCCTAGAAGAGAGTCAAGGAGGTAAAAAAGATGAATAGCTACAAACTTCCAGGTAAAACATAAATGTCATGGGGATAAAGTGTGCAGTGTAGGGAATACAGTCAATAATATAATAATTTTGTGTGGTGAGAGATGGTCTCTAGACTTATCACAGTGACCACCTTAAAATGAGTGTAAATATCAAGTAACTGTGATGTATACTACTACTACTACTACTAAGTCACTTCAGTCATGTCCAACTCTGTGCGACCCCATAGACGGCAGCCCACCAGGCTCCCCCGTCCCTGGGATACTCCAGGCAAGAACACTGGAGTGGGTTGCCATTTCCTTCTCCAATGCATGAAAGGGAAAAGTGAAAGTGAAGTCGCTCAGTCGTGTCCAACTGTTAGCGACCCCATGGACTGCAGCCTACCAGGCTCCTCCATCCATGGGATTTTCCAGGCACCCCTGGAGTGGGGTGCCATTGCCTTCTCCACTGTGATGTATACCTGAAACTAATATGATATATATCAATTATACTTTAATAAAAAAAAAAACACAAGATCTTAATAAGCAATAAGATCTAGAACTTCTTGCAGAATATTAATTTCTGATCATTTCAATACTCTTTGGCACTTTTAATAATGACAAAATTACTACTAGGGATACTGCAATTTCTAGTAATAATCATATAGCTGATGTTTACAGAGTACATACTATGTGCCAAGCATTATTCTTTACATATTTGTTATGAGCTAGTCATAATTCTAAGGAGAAGATATTATCCTTATTTTACCAATGACTTAAGTGAACCACAGAGAGTTCAAGTAACTTTCCCAAGGATACAGTATTACTGAACAGCTATGTTACAATCAACTAATTCTGCTTCTGTTTAAAAACTTGTGCCAATTATTTCAGATATAGCTCATAATCTAGTGGATATTTTCCATGAGCAATCTGACTTGCTGACAATACCAAATTACTCTGTGTGTGTGTGCATGTACACTAACTCATGTTTAGGGCAATCATCCTAAGGAAGGATAAACATGGGAAACACATGTGCTTATTTCTATTTTTTGTATCCATATAGGCTAATTCCATTTCACTTTTATATAGTAACATATGTTTTATATGATGCTCATAAAAGTATGAGAAAACAAGACTGTTTCGGAGAAGAAATGGAATAAAAAGACTCTTGAAGAAGGTTCCCCAGACTCACCACTGAAAAGACATGTTTGGCTAAACTAGAGTGTGTGTGGTCTGGCCTAGAGCATGTAGTGTCCCTCTGGTGTGGGTGTTTGCCACAGAGCAAAGGGCAGGGACGGAGAAGGCAATGGCACCCCACTCCAGCACTCTTGTCTGGAAAATCCCATGGATGGAGGAGCCTGGTGGCAGTCCATGGAGTGGCTAAGAGTGAGACACAGCTGAGCAACTTCACTTTCACTTTTCACTTTCATGCATTGGAGAAGGAAATGGCAACCCACTCCAGTGTTCTTGCCTGGAGAATCCCAGGGCCGGGGAAGCCTGGTGGGCTGTCGTCTATGGAGGTGCACAGATTCAGACATGACTGAAGTGACTTAGCATCAGCAGCAGCAAAGGCAGGGGAAAAAGTAAGAAGCCACTTGAGGTAAAAGAAAGGCACGTGGGAGCTATTTCCTCACTTTGGACATAAACTTGGCTGCAGAAAGGCCATGTATGCATGCACAGTTTACAATTTTGACAAAGAAGGGAGCATTCTACCCTAACACAAGAGTGTCTTAAAGGTCTGAAACACAGGTTTCTATCTGAATCCACGATTCTCCCCAAGGTTTCCTTGGGTTCTAGAACTTGGTTGAGAAAAAGTCTCACTTTTTATTCCCAATAACTTTAACTGAATTGTAGCATGTCTTTGCATTATAAATGTAGACAGTAAACCACAGGAGTATTAGCAATATTTGTGACTTTTCACCAATAGAAATAGGATACTGCCCAATTGCATGACAGTTATTACAGACATTTCAGAATTCTTTTAAACTTAATGGTTGTTATTGTCCTAAATGTAGATCACACATGATCACATTCTTCCCATGTAATGTTGCCAGATGACTCTCACGCAATCCACAGCCAGGCGTCATCAGCCACCAACTACTGGTTACCCAGACATCTGCAATACATTCTGTCTCTACAATGGTTTGTTGATCAATATGTGGAAAGGGATGAGTCATATTCATGATGTGTTACTGAATGGTTTCTGATATAAATGGTATCAAAGATGGTATCATAGCCAAATATGAGCTCATTGATCACAAAACTAAAATCGTGAAACACTGGAGTGTAACTCAAAAATCCATGGAGATTTCTGGTATTCCTTGATAGACTATCTTGGCCTTGTAATGCCATCGATGGCAGCCTTAACTCTAAATACCTCAATATATCTTTGTGAATTGGGATCTCTATACTTGTAACCATCGAAACAAAACATCAACACTGACTAAACATCCAACATGCCACATGTGTTGCCTTGACAAAACCATCCCATAGTTCAATATCTTTATTCAAGGAAAGAAACAGTGGCCTTGAATTGGACTTCATACTAATAAGCTTATAAAAAATAAAATTCACTTCTAACTTTCTTATGTTGTAAATGTATTGTTTTGCTATTGAATATGTTAATGCCAATACCATATATTTTAATTTTTAATGATTATTGTAGCTATTTAAAGTAAGTTATTTTGTGGTCTTTTGCTTTTATATATGGCTTATTTTAAACATTTAATTTTTTCTTCTAAAAGTTATTCATAGGATTCAACAGGCTGCCAAAGGTATCTGTGGTATAAGAAAAGTTTGGTAACACCTGGACTAAGCAATATTACAGTGACTAGGAAGCCAGGAGACAGAGGAGTCAGATATGCTTGAGATATACCATGGAAATGGCTGATTAACCATCACCTTTCACCTGATTACGTTAGTGAAACGTCAGCTGCTATAACAAATAGCCCCCAGATTTCAATGGCTTGGAACAATATAAGTTTGTTTCTTGGATGGAGCAGTTCTGGAAAGAGTAAAAAAGTCAGCATAGAAACCCATGCTTGTGCAGTATGTTAATGATTTAGGATGATAGAACCTCTGCCATTTTAGCACATGACTTGACAATTTTCCACGATACTGACTCAGCCAATTGGAAGAGGAAAAGAGCATGGAGAGGTACTAAGGGAAGGTTTGTATGGGCCTTCCACTTGATGGCTAGAACTCAGATGTAGGGCTGCACTAAGCTGTGAAACAGTAGAGGAGGTAGGACTGGTAAACATCTAGTCAGGCTTTCCCTTTGGTCCTGCTGGGAGAAATACAGGTTACAGACACATGTTAGTACACATATTGTTTGTAAAGACAGTGCCACCTTGCATTTGTTTATCCACAGATTATAGACAAAATGGTGCTAGACTACTTGGAGAGCTTCTAGGAAATTACAAATCCCTGATCTACTGAATCGGAGAAGGCAATGGCACCCCACTCCAGTACTCTTGCCTGGAAAATCCCGTGAATGGAGGAGCCTGGTAGGCTGCAGTCCATGGGGTCGCTGAGAGTCAGACACAACTGAGCAACTTCACTTTCACTTTTCACTTTCATGCATTGGAGAAGGAAATGGCAACCCACTCCAGTGTTCTTGCCTGGAGAATCCCAGGGACAGGGGAGCCTGGTGGGCTGCCATCTATGGGGTTGCACAGAGTCGGACACAACTGAAGCAACTTAGCAGCAGCAGATCTACTGAATAAGAAGTTCTCAGGATGATATTTAGGACTCTAATGGAAAGAATAGGGTAGATTAGATAATACCTTTATTAAGGAATAACACTGCTATAGGGAAAAAGGAGGAATAGCCAAAGCAAGAAACTGACAAAAAGAATGAATAAAGAATAGGTGGTTACAGGAATGAAGGAATGAAGGATGGAGTTCCAAGTAGGAGGCAGGAGCCAAAGGCATTGAGCACCTTTAGTGTGCATACAAGATATTAAAGATGACATGCATAGATCTGTGACTTTGGTAAGTCCAGGCCGAGATGTGTATCTTATCCTTTCTCAAAGAAACCTGATAGAGCCAAGACTTCAGGACAGGAACTCTGATAGTGCTGCATGCCTTCTGTTTTGTTTTTCCTTTTAGTTCTAAATACGGGGTATTATGACCATTGACTAACACATCAGTAATGAGGAGATGCTGGTTTTGAGAGAACAGGGTGGTTTTGCTTTTGGAAACACTGTGCTTTAGGAATCTCTGAGACAAGGTGCAACTCTGGGAAAAGGATAAGAGCTCAGAAGAAAGACTGAGTTTAGAGGCTACACACCATGTTTATATCCTCCTAGGTGTGGTGGGCTATGAGAATGAACAAGATTATCCATCTAAAATGTGTGGTTGGAGAAAAGAGAAAGAGTCTTCTGTGTGATTCAGATAAGAACTGTTTTTCATATAAAGTGAAGGTCCAGGCTGGAGCCTAGACGACTTGACAAAAAATGGGAAGGTTATTAAAGTAGCCTGGGACTTTTGAAATCTCTGTTTTAGATGTTGCAGCTATTGTACAACTCCTTTTTCTTTTTTTTTTCCTGCCCTTTTTATTTCAAAGAATCCACTAGAGAAGCAATGGGAAAAGTTGGCCTGGGTATTAATCCTCTCCCACTAATGTGTAATTCTGTTCCCTTTTGACTTCCATTTCCTGGTAAAAAGCATCAGTTCCACTGCAGGCAGTCCCTGCAGTGTTATTACTTCTGTTCTTGGCTCTTTTATCTCTAGATAAGAGACAGCATACCCCTTAGATTGCAGTCCTGCCTTCAGTCTCCCTGTGGACATCTTCCTTTCCACCAGCCCTGAAAATGGAGGAGGAGAGAGTCTTGCACAATCACAATCAAACGTATGACTTATTTTTAAACTAACAAACAATCCTTCGGACTCCCTCAGGAGACAAATTCTAATATTTCCAAAGGAAAGTAGAGTCAGCGCCATGGGCTGGCTCCCTGGGATGTACTGTAAATAGCCTCCAGACCAGGAGTAAAGAATGCAGCTTGGTTGGAAGAAAGGAAGACAAGGCCCAGAGAAATGACCACGCTGGCTTGTTGTTTTTCCAAACATGTTCATATTGGCACAGCTCAGCCTGATGTCCACAGAACACACTTATCGCCTCACACAGCCAGGCTCTGTCATGTGGAATCAGCTGACATCTGGGAGCTGTTTCACGTTTCTCTCCTTCATCTGCCCTCACTCAAGCACTTACTCAACCAGTTACTCAAGCACGCATAAAGAGAGAAAGCAGTGATCATCAGGTCGCCCTCTATACTGCACTGCACATCGTAAAGCTCTGTTAAAATAAAACATGACATCACTCACTAGCAAATGTATTTCCCAGGTTGCTCTTAATTTCATTAGGGAGAAGGATTCAAACAGAGAGAGCTGTGAAAATGTTCAAGATATGAAATCTTGGGGAAAGACATAAGACAACATCTTATGGGGTTTTTCATCTCTTATGCCATGTCAGGGATTGGGAGGGGAGTAGTTTCTAATCATACATAGGAAGAGGGGTCCGTGCATAGAGGAATGAGTCTTCTAGCCAAGCAAGAATACTGGAGTGGGCAGCCTTTCCCTTCTCCAGGGGATCTTCTTGACTTAAGGATCGAACCTGGGTCTCCTGTATTGCAGGCAGATCCTTTACCATCTGAACCACCAAGGAAGCTCCAGTTATTAATCATTTTCTAATGCACTTGCATAGAAGGAGCTCGGTGCATAGAGGAGTGAGTCTTCCTGTTAGCAAGGAAGAGAATGGAAGGAGTATCCCAGGATTCTTCTCACCTGATTCAAGAGTGAACCACGATGGTGGAGAGTGGTCCCTATTGCAGTCAACATAGGTTCTTGTATCATCTGCTGGTCTCCCAAGGAAGCCACTTCCTGGCACAGAAATGGGTTGGTTCAAGGATTTGAACTTTAAGAATTAGGCTGAAAAACTCTATTCCATTAGCAAATATCCTAAGTCAAGCTTATGCTTCCTTCTGTGCCTGACGATGATAGCCAGAGAAGGACCTCAACGTCTATTATTTTATTCACACATAGAAAGTCACATACAGAATTTTCTCCAAGAGTTATTTAAAATTGCTTCAATTCTTTTAAAATTCTTTACCAAACTCTATCCCAGTAAATTTCAAGGAGTAATTTAGACCACTTTTTCACCAAGACTGAAGCCATCAAGGTTGAGTTTCTTTTGATTCTTTCTATATATAGCAGACATTTGTGTGGCTTCTCAAGCATCAGTTCAGTTCAGTTCAGTCGCTCAGTCATGTCCAACTCTTTGTGACCCCATGAATCGCAGCACGCCAGGCCTCCCTGTCCATCACCATCTCCCGGAGGTCACTCAGACTCACATCCATCGAGTCCGTGATGCCATCCAGCCATTTCATCCTCGGTCGTGCCCTTCTTCTCCTGCCCCCAATCCCTCCCAGCATCAGAGTCTTTTCCAATGAGTCAACTCTTCTCATGAGGTGGCCAAAGTACTGGAGCTTCAGCTTTAGCATCATTCCTTCCAAAGAAATCCCAGGGCTGATCTCCTTCAGAATGGACTGGTTGGATCTCTTTGCAGTCCAAGGGACTCTCAAGAGTCTTCTCTAACACCACAGTTCAAAAGCATCAATTCTTGGGTGCTCAGCCTTCTTCACAGTCCAACTCTCACATCCATACATGACCACATGAAAAACCATAGCATCACTTCACCTTTAAAGGAAGCACCACTCCTCCTTCAGGGCATAGCAAGACCCTCCAGTAATCCTTAGACCATCAACTCCACCTTCAAAGGGCCTTGCCCAACGACTATTCTCTCTCCTTTCTTCCATTCTCTCCCTCCTGTATTAATCATGGTTTTAAATTTTATGATGTTTTGACAGCCCCTCCCAGAGTTGGCTAATTCCTAGAGATAATAAGCAACTTGCCTGCAAACACATTTTTCACATGCAAACCAACCAATTCCATGCCCATACACCCAGCCACCTCCTTCATTTCATTTTCACACACCATGCAAATATCCCTTCTGCCCTAAATCAACACAGAGCCAGGCACCAGATAACCACTGCTGTATCCCACAGCCCACCAACATTATGCCTACAGCGAATCCTAAACTGTTTCCCCTGGCCTGCTCTAGCCTCAGAAAACCCAATAAATGCTCTGGGCTATGCTTTCTCCCCACTGCCTCTGGACCAAGCCTGGTGCTTCCTCATGCTTCCCTGCACTGTGTGGTGTGACCTCTTGTCTTAAAAATTGTAAGAAGCTTTTTTTTTTTTTCCCCAATGACTTGACCCCACTGTGTCATCACTCAGTCCCTTTTATGAAATAAAATTCCACAGCTTCATTTGAATACAACTCTCTCTTACGCCCATTTTTCTCTTCTCTCTCCCTCTTTGCTTACTTCTCTCAATTTATTTTACATATTTCACTTGGAAATGTGATTGTTTTGGCAAAAATGTTTTTAAAAGTTTAAAAACTGAGGGAATACAGAGCAATGCATGGGCAATCTTATGATCCAGAGAAAAACACCTCTAACCTTCTAATGAATATCTCTCTAGAAATATCTTGTATAAATAAATATATATATATATATGTAATATGTTGACTAAATGGGATAGTACCACATTTCTTTCTATAATATGCAAACAGCTTTAGATTTCAATAAATAAGGGTCTATGCTGTCTCTTATACACATCTTCTGTATACACACACATATAAAGAGTAATTTGGCATCAACAGCAAGTCAGACTGCTCATGGAAAATATCCACTAGATTATGAGCTTCAGGAGGAATGGAACTCAGTCTTAACATCCATGAACCTNACACACACAGGCTCCAGCAGCAGGTCTGTCTCTTATACACATCTGATAGTACCACATTTCTTTCTATAATATGCAAACAGCTTTAGATTTCAATAAATAAGGGTCTATGTTATCAATTTTAGTAAAAAAAAATTTAGGTATATCACAATTTACCTAATCTAGTATATATTTCACTGCCTCTATTTTTTGCTGATTTAAACAATAATTAAGTAAACTTCTTTATTCACTTAGATTTTTACATTTGCATATCTATCTTAGTGTAAATTTCTAGAGTGGGTTGGTAGGTCAAAGGATATGTCACTTTTACATACCAAATCAAACATTAGAAAATATGTCATTATTTATATTTAATTCCCACTCCAGTAGTATCAGTTCAGTTCAGTTCAGTCACTCAGTCGTGTCCGACTCTTTGCGACCCCATGAATCACAGCACGCCAGGCCTCCCTGTCCATCACCAACTCCCAGAGTTCACTCAGACTCACATCCATCGAGTCAGTGATGCCATCCAGCCATCTTATCCTCTGTCGTCCCCTTCTCCTCCTGCCCCCAATCCCTCCCAGCATAAAAGTCTTTTCCAATGAGTCAACTCTTCGCATGAGGTGGCCAAAGTACTGCAGTTTCAGCTTTAGCATCATTCTTTCCAAAGAAATCCCAGGATTGATCTCCTTCAGAATGGACTGGTTGGATCTCCTTGCAGTCCAAGGGACTCTCAAGAGTCTTCTCCAACACCACAGTTCAAAAGCATCAATTCTTCGGCACTCAGCCTTCT
>SJYT01058461.1:0-254136 GCA_006410635.1 Cephalophus harveyi | reverse complement strand
TGTGGTGTTGGAGAAGACTCTTGAGAGTCCCTTGGACTGCAAGGAGATCCAACCAGTCCATTCTGAAGGAGATCAGCCCTGGGATTTCTTTGGAGGGAATGATGCTGAAGCTGAAACTCCAGTACTTTGGCCACCTCATGCAAAGAGTTGACTCATTGGAAAAGACTCTGATGCTGGGAGGGATTGGGGACAGGAGGAGAAGGGGACGACTGAGGATGAGATGGCTGGATGGCATCACTGACTTGATGGACGTGAGTCTGAGTGAACTCTGGGAGTTGGTGATGGACAGGGATGCCTGGAGTGCTGCGATTCATGGGGTCCCAAAGAGTCGGACACAACTGAGCGACTGAACTGAACTGACTATCCAGCACCATAATTCATAAGCATCAGTTCTTCAGTGCTCAGCCTTCTTTATGATCCAACTCTCAAATCCACGTACGATTACTGAAAATAATAGCTTTGACTATACAGACCTTTGTCAGTAAAGAGATGTCTCTGCTTTTTAATATGCTTTCTAGGTTTGTCATAGCTTTCCTTCCAAGGAACAAGCATCTTTGAATTTCATGGCTGCAGTGCTTGTCTGCAGTGATTTTGGAGCCCAAGAAAAGAAAATCTGTCACCATTTTGATCTTCTAGCTTCTATTTGCCATGAAATGATGGGGCCAGATGCCATGATCTTAGTTTCTGAATGTTGAGTTTTAAGCCAGCTTTTTCACTCTCTTCTTTCACCCTCATCAAGAGAGTCTTTAGTTCCTCTTCACTTTCTGCCATTAGAGTGGTGTCATCTACATATCTGAGGTTGTTGATATTTCTCCCAGCAGTCTGGATTCCAGCTTGTAATTCATTCAGTCCACCATTTCATATGATATACTCAGCATAGAAATTAAATAAGCAGGGTGACAATATACAGTCTTGTCATACTCCTTTCCCAATTTGGAACTAGTCCATTATTCCATGTCCAGTTATAACTATTGCTTCTTGACCTGCATACAGGTTTCTCAGGAGACAAGGAAAGTGGTCTGGTGTTTCTATCTTTTTAAGAGTTTTCCAGTTTGTTGGATCCACACACTCAAAGTCTTTAGTGTAGTCAGTGAAGCAGTAGTATATGTCTTTGTGGAATTCTCTTCCTTTTTTTGTAATCCAACGAGTGTTGGCGAGAGATCTCTGGTTCCTTTACCTTTTCTGAAACCAGCTTGTATATCTGGAAATTCTTGGTTCACAGTAACTGCTAAAGCCTAGCATGCAGCATAAGCTTGCACAATTGTACAGTACTTTGAACAGTCTCTGTCATTGCCCCTCTTTGGGATTGGAATGAAAACTGACCTTTTCCAGTCCTGTGACCACTGCTGAGTTTTCCAGTTTTGCTGACATACAGAGTGCAGTATTTAACAACATCATCTTTTAGGATTTTTAAATAGCTCAGCTGGAATTCCATCGCCTCCACTAGCTTTGTTCATAGTAATGCTTCCTAAGGCCCACTTGACTTCACACTCCAGGATGTCTTGCTCTAAGTGAGTGACCACACCATCGTGATTATCCAGGTCATTGAAACTTTTTTGTATAATTCTTCTGTGTATTCTTGCTGTCTTTTCTTAATCTTTTCTGCTTCTCTTAGGTCCTTACCATTTCTGTCCTTTATCATGCCGATCTTTGCATGAGATGTTCCCTTAATATGTCCAGTTTTCTTGAAGAGATCTCTAGTCTTTCCCATCCTGTTGTTTTCCTCTGTTTCTTTTCATTATTCACTTAAGGTCATCTTGTCTCTCCTTGCTCTTCTCTGAAACTCCACATTCAGTTGGGTATCTTTCCCTTTCTCCCTTGCCTTTAGCTTCTTTCCTCAGCTATTTGTAAAGCCTACTCAAAACCATTTTGCCTTCTTGCATTTCTTTTTCTTTGGGATGGTTTTGGTCACCCCTTCCTATAAAATGTTATGAACCTCCGTCTGTAGTTCTTTTGGCACTCTGTCTATCAGATGTAATCCCTTGAAACTGTTCACCTCCACTGTATAATCATAATGTGTATGATTTAGGTCATACCTGGCCTAGTGGTTTTCCCTACTTTCTTCAGTGTAAGCCTGAATTTTGCAATAAGGAGCTCATGATCTGAGCTACAGTCAGCTCCCAGTCTTGTTTTTACTGTCTGTATGGAGCTTCTCCCATCTTTGGCTGCAAAGAATATTGACCATCTGGTGACGTCCATACATAGAATCATCTCTTGGAATCTTTTGAGTTTTTTATATATGGTATCATGTCATCTGCTTGTAATGAAAATTTTACCTCTTCCCTTCCATTTTGGATACCTTTTACTGCTTTTTCTTGTCTGATTCCTGCAGCTAGGACTTCTGATACTCTGTTGAATGTAAGTGGTGAGAATGGGCACGCTTGTCTGGTTCCAAAATTTTATTAGGAAGGTTTTCAGCTTTTCACCATTGAGTATTAACTTACCTGTGGATTTGTCATACATAGCTTTTATTATTTTGAGATATGTTCTTCTTATCCACTTTGGTAAGAATTTTTATCATGAATGGTTGTTGATATATTGTATCATGTCATCTGCTTATAATGAAAGTTTGTCAGATGCTTTTCTGCATCTGTTGAGATCATGTGGTTTTGTCTATTCTTTTCTTTATAATGGTTTATCACCTTCGTTTGCATATGTTGAACCATTCTTGTGAACTTGGGATAGATTCCACTTGATCATGGTGAATGGTCTTTTTATGTGTTGTTTGATGCAGTTTGCTAATATTTTGTTGATATTTTTTTCATCTATATTCATCAAACATACTGACCTGTAATTTTCTTTTCTTTTTTTTGATGGTGTGTTTAGTTTTAGTATCAGGATGATTGTGGCTTTATAGAATGTCTTTGGGAGTGTTTCCTCCCCTTCAGTCTTCTGGAAGATTTTGAGAAGGATCAGTATAATTCTTTGTATGGTTGGTAGAATTTGCCTGTGAAGCCATCAAGTCCTGGACTTTTGTTGTAGAAAGCTTTTAAATTAAAGATTCTGTTTTACTTCTAGGGATAGGTCTGGTCAAATTATGTAGTTCTTCTTGATTCAGTTTTGGTGGGCTGATTTTTTTTCTATTTTTTTAAATTGAAGTATAGTTGTTTCTAGTGTTGTGCTACTTTCAGGTGTATCTTTGTCTAATTTTTGTATCAGGCTGATGGTAGCTTCATAGAATGCCTTTTGGACTATTTCCTCCTCTTCAGTATTTTGGAGGAGTTTGAGAAGGATCATTATAAGGTCTATGTATGCTTGGTAGAATTCCTCATTGAAGCCATCCCGCCCTGTACTTTTGTTTGCAGAGTTTTTTATCATTATTATTATTACAGATGCTATTTCACTTATAGTGATCAGCCTGTTCAAATTATCTGTGCTTAATTCAGTTTTGGTGGACTGTATATTTCTAGAAACTTGTCCATTTCTTCTGGGTTGTCTAATTTGATGGCATGTAATTGCTCATAGTATTCTCTTATAACAGATATTGTGTATTTCTATGATATTGGTTGTTATTTCATCTCTTTCATTTCTTGTTTTATTTGGATCTCTCTTTTTCTTCTTGGTGAGCCTAGCTAGAGGTCTGCTAATTTTGTTTACCCTTTCAAAGAACCAACTCTTGGTTTTATTGATTTTCTTTTTCTATTTTTTTAAAATTGCAGTATAATTTAGTGTTGTGTTTCAGGTGTACAACAAAGCAATTCAGTTATATTTATATATGTATATGTGTGTGTATATATTCTTTTTCAGATTCTTTTCCCTTACAGATTATTATAAAATATTGAGTACAACTCCCTATGCTATACAGTGGTTCAGTTCAGTACAGTCACTCAGGCGTGTCTGACTCTTTGCAACCCCATGAACCGCAGCATGCCAGGCCTCCCTGTCCATCACCAACTCCTGGAGGTTACCCAAACTCATGTCCATTGAATTGGTGATGCCATCCGAACATCTCATCCTCTGTTGTCCCCTTCTCCTCCCACCCTCAATCTTTCCCAGAATCAGAGTCTTTTCAAATGTTTCAGTTCTTCGCATCAGGTGGCCAAAATATTGAAGTTTCAGCTTCAACATCAGTCCTTCCAGTGAACACCCGGGACTGATCTTTAGGATGGACTGGTTGGATCTCCTTGCAGTCTAAGGGACTCTCAAGAGTCTTCTCCAACACCACAGTTCAAAAGCATCAATTCTTCGGCACTCAGCTTTCTTTTATAGTCTAACTCTCACATCCATATATGACTACTAGAAAAACCATAACCTTTACTAGACGGACCTTTGTTGGTAAAGTAATATATCTGCTTTTTAATATGGTGTCTAGGTTGGTCATCTTTTTCCTTCCAAGACGTAAGCATCTTTTCATGGCTGCCAGTCACCATATGCAGTGATTTTGGTCTATTTCCCATGAAGTGATGGGACCAGATGCCATGATCTTCATTTTCTGAATGTTGAGGTTTAAGCCAGTTTTTTCACTCTCCTCTTTCACTTTCATCAAGAGGCTTCTTAGTTCCTCTTCACTTTCTGCCATAAGGGTGGTGTCATCTGCATATCTGAAGTTATTGATATTTCTCCTGCCAGTCTTGATTCCAGCTTGTGCTTCCCCCAGTCCAGCATTTCTCTTGATGTACTCTGCATATAAGTTAAATAAGCAGGGTGACAATATACAGCCTTGATGTAGTCTTTTTACTATTTGGAACCAGTCTGTTGTTCCATGTCCAGTTCTAACTGTTGCTTCCTGACCTGGATACAGGTTTCTTCTGGAACTCTGGAAATTCTTCGGGTTCACCCAGAAGTATTCCCATCTCTTTCAGAATTTTCCACAGTTTATTGTGATCCACACAGTCAAAGGCTTTGGCATAGTCAATAAAGCAGAAATAGATGTTTTTTCTGGAACTCTCTTGCTTTTTCAATGATCTAACGCATGTTGGCAATTTGATCTCTGGTTCCTCTGCCTTTTCTAAAACCAGCTTAAACATCTGGAAGTTTATGGTTCACAAGCCCGGCTTGGGTGGCAGTTTAATCACTGAGTCGTGTCCAACTCTTGTGACCCCGTGGACTGTAGGCCGCCAGGCTACTCTGTCTGTGGGATTTTCCACTGGAGTGGGTTGCCATTTCCATCTCCAGGGGATCTTCCCCACCCAGGAATTGAACCAAGGTCTCGCAGATTGCAGGCAGATTTTTTACCATCTGAACCACCAAGTAAGCCCTATATATATATAGTAGTATATATGTATTAATCCCAAGATTTTCATTTATCCCTCCCCTATTTCTTTCCCCATTTTCCCCTTGGGTAACTAAAATTGTTTTCTATGCCTGTGAGTCTGTTTCTGTTTTGTAAATAAGTTTATTCATATCATTTTCTAAAATTTCACATATAAGCAATATCATATGCTATTTGGCTTACTTCTGTTAGTATGATAGTCTCTACTTCCATTCATGTTTCTGCAGAAAACAGCATTTTTCTTATGGCTGAGTAATACCCCACTGTGTGTGGGGGGAGGTGTATCACATCTTTTTTATCCAGTCATCTGTCACTGAACATTTAGGTTGCTAAATGGACATTAGGTTGCTGTGCTGCAGTGAATATTGGGATGCATGTTTTTTTCAAATTATAGTTTTGTCTAGCTGTATGCCCAGGAGTGCAATTACAGGATCACATGGTAGCTCTGTTTTTAGTTTTTTAAGGAACCTCCATATTGTTCTCCATAGTCCCTGTACAGATTCACATTCTTACCACCAGTGTAGGAGGGGTTCTTTTTCTCTACACCTTCTCCAGCATTTATTTGTAGACTTTGATGATGGTCATTCTGACTGGTATTAGATGATACCTCATTGTAATTTTGATTTGCAGTTCTGTAATAATTAGCAATGTTGAACATCATTTCATGTGCCTATTGGCCATCTGTATGTCTTTTATGGAATGTATGTCTTAAGTATTCTGCCCATTTTCTCATTGGATTATTTCTGTTTTGTTTTTTTTTTTTAACTCTTATTTTATTTATCCTTCTCTGAGCTTCATTCTTTCTTTCCTTCTGTTCGTTGTAGGTTTTATTTTTCCTTCTTTTTCTAGTTTTTTTAGGTGTTAGGTTGTTTAATTCAGATTTTTCTTGTTTTTGGAGGACAACCTGTATCATTATGAACTTCCCTCTAAGGGAATTGCTTTTGCTGCATCCCAGAGATTTTGTATGGTTGTGCTTTCATTGTCAGTTATCCCGAGGTATTTTCAGCGTTCCTCTTTGATTTCATCATGACCCATTATTTTTTTTAGTAGCATGTTGTATAGTCTCCACTAGTAGTTTTTTTTTTTTCCTTGTTTCTGTTCCTGTGGTTGATTTCTAGTTTCATACTGTTGTGGTCAAAAAAGATACTGGAAATAATTTCTACCCTCTTCAATTTGTTGAGGTTTGTTTTATAGCTTCATCTGTGGTCACTCCTTGAGAATGTTCCATGTGCACTCAGAAACTATGTGTATTCTTGGATCTTTTTAATGTAGTGTCCTGAAAATATCAATTAAATCTGTTGTAGTGTGTCATTGATTTTCTGTCTGGAAGATCTCTCCATTGATGTGAATATGGTGCTAAAGTTTCCTACTATTATTGTATTCCCATCAGTTTCTCCCTTTATGTCTGTTAGTATTTGTTTTATGTATTCAAATGCTCCTATGTTGGGTGTATATATGTTAACAAGTGTAATATCCTCTTGTACTGATCCTTTCATCATTATATAGTGTCCTAGTTTCTTTTTTTATGGTCTCTATTTCAAAGTTTATTTTTCCTCAAATGAGTATTGCTAGCCTCTCTTTCTTGCCACTGCTGTTTGCATGATATACTTTTATCCATCCCCTCACTTTTAATCCCTATGTGTCATTTGCCCCCTAAAGTGGATCTTTTGTAAGCAGCATATTGTAGGCCCTTTTTTTTTTTCATCCAATCTGCCACTCTTTGACTCTGGATTGGAGCATTTTGTCTGTTGACCTTTAAGGTAATTATTGGTATATATTTCCATTTTAAACCTTGTTTTCCAGTTGTTTTGTATTTCTTAATGGTTCCTTTTTCTTTTTGTCTTTCCTTTTGTGGTTTGATGATTTTCTTCTATATTATGCTTTTGTTCTCTTTTGGTTTTTGTCAATCTGTTGTGTATTTTTGATTTATGATTACCCTATTTTTCAGATGTTTTAACACATTCCAAACCCTTGCTTCAAACTGGTAATTATATAGGCTCAAACATATTCTTAAAAATCTATATTTTACTACTCTTTTCCCCCATATTTTATGATTTTGATGTCCTCTTTCACACCTTCATGTTTATCCTGTTGCTGGTCATTGTAGTTATTGTCACTTTCTTTCACAATATTTTTTTAATCTGTGTAGTGGCCTATTTATGGGCTTCACTGGTGGCTCAGACGGTAAAGCGTCTGCCTGCAATGTGGGAGACCCGGGTTCGATTCCTGGATTGGGAAGATCCCCTGGAGAAGGAAATGGCAATCCACTCCAGCACTCTTGCCCGGAAAATCCCACGGACAGAGGAACCTGATAGGCTACAGTCCATGGAGTCGACTGAGCGACTTCACTTTCACTTTCTGTGGCCTATTTAAGTGATTTACTTTTCAGCTGTGATTTTTTTTTCCCCCTACAGATTCTTCCTTCTTTTCTATTTAGAGAAGACCTTTCAATATTTCTGTTAGGATACGTTTAGTATTGCTGTATTTTTTTAAGTTTTTGCTTGTCTGAGAAATTCTTTATCTCTCCTATTTTAAATGACAATATTGCTGGTAGAGTTTGCTAAGTTGTAGGTTTCCCTTTCAAGACATCAAATGTCACTTTCTTTTGGCCTGAAACCTTTTTGTAGAGAAATCAGTTGATAGGCTCAAGTGGGTTCCCTTTGTGACTCTTGTTTTTACTTTTGCTGCCTAGAAACCTTTCTCTAACTTTGCTATTTTAATTTTAATATGTCTTTTGTGGGTTTGTTTAGGTTCATCTTTTTGAGGGGGGAGCTTCTGTGCTTCCTTTACCTGGATATCTGTTTCCTTAGATTTGGGAGATTTTCAGCCATAATTTCTTCCAATGTTTTCAATCCCCTTTTCTCTTCTCCTGAGATCCTGTTATGCATAGATTGGCACACTTTATATTATCCCATAGGGCTCATATATTGCTTTCATTTTTTTTCATTTGTCTTTTTGTCTGCTGCTCTCAGAGGACTGATTTTATGTAGGAGCATCCCTGGGTAGCCTGCATGAATCTAATATTTGATGCGAGGGCTCTTTTTAGTACAGGTGCTTGTCAAGTCTTTTCTCAGGATGTGCTGGCCATTATCCCCTTGGGGGTGTGACTGGTATTGTGACCAGAGCTGCCAGTGGATATTGAGCAGGGCCTCCTCTTTGCTCTGTGGTTCTCAGAGCCCTGTTGGGAACAGAGCTGCTCCCCAGTTGTTGGAGTAGAAGTCCCCAAATCCATTTCAAAGCTGTGGTATGAGAAGGGCAGGACTGGAGTGCTCCCACTGGGGGAGAAAGCACTGCGTAATTCCTCCACAGAAGCTGTCCACTGGGAGTGCACTCTGTGGTGTTGCCTGTCCATCATCATGTGGGCTCATGAAGTGCATTGTTGGCATTGCTTTTGACCCCTTCTCAACCATGGGAATGCAGGAAATTGGCCTGGGTTGCCCTCAAGCACTGTGCTCACAAAACCACTAGCACAGATCTGCAGGCTCAGGTTCCCTGTAGTTAGGTACCTAAGCTGTCATGGTCACACACCTGGCCCTGCCATGAGAGCTACAGACCCAGTCCCACCTATATATATGCATGCCCCCAAAGCTTGCAGCTGTTCATGCCAGACCTGCCCCAGCCACAGGAGCGCCAGTAATCTGCTTGTATGTCCAACAGGTGCTGAGCTTGCAAAACCACCAGCATGGCATAAATCTGTAGATTGATCAGCTGCTGAGACAGCTCAGATTTCAGCCCCACCTCCAAATATGGGCATCACTACAGCTCTTGCATCCTCCCAGCGCTCATAAAGGAAGAGCCACACTGCTGTGAGCACACAGAGATTAAAGATTCTCTGGTGGGGCCCTGCCCTTCCCTTCCCTCAGGGGTTACTGTATTAACAATGGGGCTTCTACAGCAGATTCAGGGTCAATCCTGTGTACACCTCCGAAGCACACTCCACGTCCTTCAGGCTGTTTCTGCACACCCAACCCCTGTCCTCTCCCCAGATCTGTCCCCTGGACCCCAAGTTTCAGCACCCAGCCCGCGATGTCCACTAGCAGACGTGTGTCCTTGGCTGGGGATTGCAGTGAGGTGGACAGGACCATTAGTGCCAATCTCTCTCTGTTCTGCCTGTGGCAGACCAGTTACTGCACACTCCTCTGAGTCTCTGAAGCTCTCTTTCCGTCCTGGTTGACATTTCAGCCAGTGAAAGGGTTCCCAGGGTGAAGGAACCTTTCCTCTTTCACAGGTCCTTTCTGAGGGCATAGATCCTGTCCCAGTTCCTTTTTCTCTTCCTACCCAGTTTCTCGGTGATCTTTGTGCAACTTCAGTTGAATGAGGTCTGTCAGCTTTCAGAAGGTACTCTGTGAGAATTACTCCACATGTAGATGCATTTTTGATGTATTTATGGGAGGAGATGAACTCCACATCTTTCTTTTCCACCGTCTTGATCTCTGATACAATTTTTGCCTTCATTTTTTTTCTTCTAAATTAATTTATGTTTTTCATAAGCTAATCATCCTAGTTTATTTAATTCCTAACTATGTGCAACTCTATAATCAGTAAAAAGGTTTTTGTTTTGTTTCCTCTACATAAAGGCCTACAGCAGTGAATTCTTTGATTTCAAGATATGGATTTCAGGAGCAGCTTCTTTACTGTGAGTTTGATTTAAATTGCATTTCACTTAATTAGCTTTTGAATAGACTAGACATAAAACTTAACTGATTATAATATTTTTACCTCTTTTAATCTTAAAACTTATTAAAATATTTCTAGTTGCTAAGTTTCTCTATACCATTTTTCATGTATGTGTCTTATCTGTTATGTCCACCATTTAGTATTAGGTACCTCAAGAGGAATGGAATTTTTAAAGAAATTGTGTATGTGTATAAAATACTCTGTTGTGTGTATACATATATAGAGACATTTAAAATTTTAGGATTAAGAATAATTTTCACTTTGTTTATTATCAGTCTTTACTAAATTTTTTTTATGAAAGTAAGTGTATAGGGGCTTCCCTGGTGCCTCAGATGGTAAAGAATCTGCCTGCAATACAGGAGACCTGGGTTTGATCCTTGGATGAGGAAGATCCTCTGGAGTAGGAGATAGCAGCCCACTCTAGTATTCTTGCCTGGAAAATGCCATGGACAGAAGAGCTGGTGGGCTATCATCCATGGAGCGTTTGGCTAAAAAATTTTACAAAATGCTTATAGCACTAAAAGTATATTCTTAGCATTTAAAAAATACAGTGATTCTCTAAAATAATGTTGGTCCATTGCCTATTTTGTGTGTGAAACTTTTTTTTTTTTTTTTTTCAAACTTTAAACTTTTTATTTTGTATTGGTGTATAGCAGATTAACAATGTGGTAGTTTATATGTATATATATGGCTGAGTTCTTTCGCTATTCATTTGTGAAACTCTTAAGAGGTTTTGAAGGGTTTTTTTTTTTTTTCTAAGCTTGGCTGGAATAATTTTTTAAAGCAGTGGCTTAATTTTTCAACTCAGGTATCTATGCATATATAAGAATTAAATAATAGAAAAGAAATTCAAATTCAGAACCAAAAGTTTAATTTTTATTCACTACCAAAAGTTTAATTTTTATTCACTGTTTTTCAGAATGTGGAGATAAATTTTTTAAGACAAATTTAAAATTAAAAATGTAATGTATTTTGGAATCTGCTTAATTGGGTTTGGTGGAATTTCATTATAATGTAAACTTCTTTAAGTAATAACTGATAACTTGATAATTTTGGTCTGAATTTAGCTTGGATTTGTGTTGTACAGTCACACAAAATTTTAAATTATATGTTTGAAATCTAGATCTTTCTGATGTATTCTGATTTACTCAGCAATGGAATTCTGAAATTCATTTTTAAACTAATTTTTATTTCTGTTAAAGGCTAAGTTTCCTGAATCATTTTGTCCCAGACATCTTTTGAATGCTCTTGTTGGTACACTTAGAAATAACTCCTTCCTATCTGTTTTATCTTTTTTTTAGGGGACTGATATTTAAAACAACAAAGTATGTAGTTAAATGTTACAGTTTAAATATAAAGCATAAATTTGGTGTTAATGGCAGCACCAGTAGGTGGCAGAGTTGAAGTTTACACTCTCTGGGTCCATACCCATCCTCTTAACCATGCATTATACTTCTGTTATAGGTAGGGTTTAAATGTGTTGCTTTAGTTTAAACAGTGGAAGTATAATAATTTATACAGATTTTCATGGCTTCATTTTACATTATTGATTCTAATAGAATCCAGGTGTCTTGATTTTCTAAGTATGAGAATTTTGAACTTGGTTATACCAGTGATTGTGTATTATCTATTCTGAAAGTGTATAGTAGTCTACTTTTAATCATGAGATAGATAATGGAAAATTTTTTCCAAAATAACTCAGACTAAACAATTCAACATTAATATTAATTAGTTTGAATTACAGTTCAGCATCTTTATCTAGTTGACATATTTTCCTGAATTTATGACATGAGTATACTCATAAATGGCAGGAAAGTTTTGTCTAAAATATAATGTTTTTACTTAGTATGCAACTTGAATTTTAAATTGCCTTTTTTAAGGATAATAAATGGTGAAATTGTAAAGTGTTTTTGAGATTTTTATCTGCTCTGTTTCTATTTGTTTGTTTTTCTTTTAAGCTGTTCTTGAAGAACTTGTTAATAATGGACGCTTACGAGGCACTGTGGTTGGTGGGAGACAGGATAAGGCAGTGTTTATCCCTGACATTTACTCCAGAACACAGAGTACTTGGGTGGATTCTTTTCTCAGGCAGAATGGCTATCTGGGTAATTTTTTTTTTTCTTTAAACGAAAAATCATTTCTAATGTTAAACACATTCTTCGAAAGACTGTATTAATCCTGGGAGTGAGTACACATGTACTTTACTGTTGGCCAGCAGACTAGAGTGGTTCTCTTTGACTATGAAAGTAGTCACATTGAAAGTTTTTGTGAGTCATGCGACTGAGTTTAGTTCCGTAGTCACTGAACAGTTGTAATGTAGAAAGGCCAAAGCTGGTATTGATTGTTACCAGCCTTCCAGTAATGTGATACTATATATCAAATACTTCCAGTTCTTTTGAATTCATAAAAAGTAATTGTTTTTATAACTTAATGAAGTTGCCTGGCTTACATAATCTTAGGAATAGTTTATTGGCTGTCAGTTTTATCATTTTTATTAGTTACCCAGTATTTCAGAAACATTGAAGTTATACTAAATTCTGTTTCTGAGGTTCCATCATTCGGATGAAATACATTGATTGAATTTAATCATTAAAATAAGTAGTGCCTATGTGTGTGAATTAGTCACTCAGTCATGTCTGACTCTTTGCTACCCCATGCACTGTAGATGACCAGGCTTCTCCTGGTCCATGGAATTCTCCAGGCAAGAATACTGGAGTGGGTTGCCATTCCCTTCTCCAGGGGAATCTCCCCAACCCAGAGATCAAATCCAGGTCTCCTGCATTGCAGGCAGATTCTTTACTGCCTGAGCCACTAGAGAAACCCAAGAGATAAGTTACCTAAAAATAAGTAAACCTATAAGTCATTAGCGTTCAGTTTAAATGTGTCCTAGAATGAGTACTGGTTTGACTTACATTTTCTTGACTTTCTATAATGTGCCTTTGCAGCCAAGAACTTGAATTAAAATTTTGTTGTAATTAATTTTCTTAAATATTATTATTTGAGGACACAGAGAGGTTGGTAGCTATCTCCAGTAACGTTAATGGCTGCAAATTTAAGTCTTAAATATTTTACTTTTTATATACTAGATCTTTTACTAGTATAAATTAGATTAGAGAATTGCTATCACCAGTTGTCTGATAAAACATTTGAAAAATAAATTCCGTTCCTTTAGCTAACTGTGATAAGCAAAATTTCAATTTTTGTTTCTCTAATCATTACATTCCTTTATCCTCAGTTCTAATTTTATTGCCCTTTTTTCTTTTGTCCTCATGCTTCCCTTTGACTCCTCAGTTGGAGAGTAAAAGACAAAGCAGGATTAATGAAGTACTTGAACCAATTTATCTACAAATATGTTTAGTAATAAAAATTTGGGAGTGTAACATAGGGCCCCAGTGGCTCGGCAGTAAAGAATCTGCCTGCAGTGCAGGAGATGCAGCAGGAGCCAAGGGTTTGATCCCTGGGTTGGGAAGATGCCCTGGAGAAGGAAATGGCAACCCTCTCCAGTATTCTTGCTTGAAAAATTCCATGGACAGAGAAGCAAGCCTGATGGGCACACTACAGTCCATGGGGTCTCAAAGAGTCGGACACAACTGAGCACACGTGCAAACACGGCACAAGGTAACATAACCAGGAAAGAGGCTGTGATATGTTTTATTCTTGAAAAGTTCTATTAAAATACAATGCATTCCCAAAGAATAGATTTTGATAGAACTTAACATTTTCTAAGAATTCTAAGAGTGATTAACAATGCTATTCCAATCTTGTAATGCATTTCTAGAATTTGATGCTTTGTCCAGACTTGGAATCCCAGATGCTATGAGCTACATAAAGAAAAGATATAAGACTACACAACTCTTGTTTTTGAAAGCAGCTTGTGTTGGCCAAGGACTTGTGGATCAGGTGGAAGCATCAGTAGAGGAAGCCATCAGCTCTGGAACATGGGTTGATATTGCAGTATGTTTTATCTTTTTCTTCTTAATTTTCCTTTAAGCCAAGAACAGCTGGTATTTCACTAGTATATGACCATTTTAAGAATTAGGATACGGCTCTCAGGAGGAATACTTTCATGGTTGAGGGAGGGAGAGGGATATTAATGAAAATGATAATTTCAGGTAGTAGAAAGAGCTAAGAAGAAATGTATTTTGGAGGCAGAGGTATCAAAAATTGAAGCTAGATTGTGAGTTTATGAGAGGAACGGGGCATGACTTGTAGGTTTAGGGCCTGATCAACGGAATGGAAAGTGGGTCCATGGTTAAGATGGGGGAACAATGGGTAAAAGAAGATGGGAGCTGGGTTCTGGACACACCTGGAGGCACAAACCAAGTTGTTTTGAACAGGACATGTTAAAAGTTTGAGATGCCGATTTTTAGGTATGAGTTGAGGTAAGTTAGGAAAGCAGTAGGATATGTGATTTCAGAGTTCAGAGTGGTGATAAAATTAGAAATATAATTTGGGAGGTTGTTCAGCATATCAGTTCAGTCACTCAGTCGTGTCCGACTCTTTGCAACCCCATGAATCGCAGCACTCCAGTCCTCCCTGTCCATCACCCACTCCCAGAGTTCACTCAGACCCAAGTCCATCGAATCAGTGATGCCATCCAGCCATCTCATCCTCTGTTGGCCCCTTCTCCTCCTGCCCCCAGTTCTTCCCAGCATCAGAGTCTTTTCCAATGAGTCACCTCTTCGCATGAGGTGGCCAAAGTACTGGAGTTTCAGCTTCAGCATAATTCCCTCCAAAGAAATTCCAGGGCTGATCTCCTTCAGAATGGACTGGTTGGATCTCCTTGCAGTCCAAGGGACTCTCAAGAGTCTTCTCCAACACCACGGTTCAAAAGCATCAATTCTTCGGCACTCAGCCTTCTTCACAGTCCGACTCTCACATCCATACAAGACCACTAGAAAAACCATAGCCTTGACTAGACAGACCTTAGTCGGCAAAGTAATGTCTCTGCTTTTGAATATGCTATCTAGGTTGGACATAACTTTCCTTCCAAGGAGAAAGCATCTTTTAATTTCATGGCTGCAGTCACCATCTGCAGTGATTTTGGAGCCCCCCAAAATAAAGTCTGACACTGTTTCCACTGTTTCCCCATCTATTTCCCATGAAGTGATGGAACCGGATGCCATGATCTTCATTTTCTGAATGTTGAGCTTTAAGCCAACTTTTTCACTCTCCTCTACAGAGGGTTCCAAAACCACTGAACTTAATGAGATCACTTAGGGAGGGCATATATATAACAAATGGTTGATCTGTATTATATTGCATTTATACTTTGTTTTCATTTTGTTTGTAATTCTAGCCTCTGCTACCCAGTTCCTTATCAGTTGAAGACGCTGCAATATTGCTTCAACATGTAATGAGAGCACTCAGCAAACAGGCTTCAGCTGTAGTCTTTAGCGATACTATTGTAGTCAGTGAAAAATTTATAAATGATTGTACAGATCTGTTCAGTGAACTGATGCACCAGAAAGCTGAAAAGGTATGCCAGATTTCCTTTCACCTACTGATTTAAAAGTATTTTCACATTACAGTCATCTAATGACTTTTGAAAATAAGGTAAGCAGTATACTGAAAACTGAACACTGTTTAATACATTATTTTCCTTCAGTGCATCATTCCTTTTTATTTCCTCTCCTGGATTTGTTTTTCTCCTCCTTCATTCCCATCAGAATATAGAAGTTAGAACATAGGAAGCTGATTTTATAAATCAAAATCTTATCAATGAAATTATACACTTGATCGCTTGAGAGTATTTGTCCAACATTAAAATCCATAACAGTGATACCAGGGGATTATATGCATAATATAGAGTGTATCTATTTATCAATACACATTATATTTACTGTGTCTAGCAGAGCCTCATAATTTTACCTATTTAGTAGTTACCAGCCAGATAACTTACTGAGGAAGAAATTGTTACTATCCAAATTGATTAGTTCCTCAGAGCAACTACTGTGGAAGTGTTTAGAAGCAGAGGTCATACCATGTCTGCTTTAATGACTGTTGAATTCATGTTTCTGGTAACAGCACCCCCATAATAAAAGCCTGCTCACAAATAGGTATAAAAAGCCAATTTATATCTCAGACTGTTAATAAATTCACGAGGGCCTATTAAGTATATAATTTGTGTTTATCTGTATTCCTTTTAAGCTCCTTAATAGTCTTAAAAATGACATCTTTTCTCTATTTGGCCTGCAAACCAGCAGAGAGGAGTATAAAGTACACTGGATTGATATCTGTAAACCTGAGTTCTAATATCAGCTTGTTTACCCTGTAGGTGTTTGACTAATAGACCTCCAGTTCCCCCATCTTCAAAGAAAAGGATGATGCCTATTCTTACAAGGATAAATGTGAATTAAGGAATGATGTAAATAAAATGTCTGATACATGTTAGCTACCAGTTAGTAAATGACTACATTATTATTTTCATTATGACCTTTTACTAAACTGCAGTTTAACACTATCTTTTTTCTTGTTTTCCTCCCTCCAACCACAAAAATAAATTCAGGGGGAAAAAATTCCTTTGTTTGAACTGTCATTTCAAATAAAATGACACTCAAACAAAATGATATAACATTTCATTGAAAAACTGAAAAGGAAATATTTTGAACAAGAAAATGTTTTTCACTACAGATTTAGAACCATTTTCTGAACTTTGAAATAGTTCATTGTTTCTAACATAAATTTATAAAAAAGCAGAGAACAAGAATGAGTCCAGAGTGGGGAAAAGTTTACATGACTAAATATGCAACTCATATGTGATCATTATTGTGGGAATGGAGATTTCATTATCTTTCTAGTCATCTCAGATACCCAAGTGGTACTGGACCATGGGAATCTTGAAAAGAGAGGGAGAAAGGGTCACCTGTTAGGCAGTGGCAAAATTAGCCAATAACATTTAAAGAGGATTACATCCAGTACTGTGTGACCAGTTAGTTGTTACATGATCAGGCATAGGATTTCTCATTACCTGGTGATAAATACAAAAAATCAAGGACAAGGAAGGAGATTGATTTGGGGCAAGGACTAACAATCTGAGTGGCAGCTGAGACAAAGCTCTATAATTCTTAGCAGTGAACCCAAACAAAAAACAATTAGGGTATGAGTATATGAACAAGTTTTATTTTATGCATTTTGTAATATTTTGTATTTTTGCCTACAAAAAATAAGCATGTTTTATTTCAGGAAATGAAAAACAATCCTATTCATTTAATCACTGAAGAAGATCTGAAACAAATCTCCATTTTAGAAAGCATTAATACAAGTAAAAAGGATAAAAAAGATGAACGAAGGAGGAAAGCAACAGGTAACAAATTATTAATAACGTGGAAGATTCAAAGATGAGTTTTTTATTCATTGCAGTGAACATTGTATTTATCAGACCTTTAGGAAGGCCTTTTATTTGTTTAATTCACCTGCTGATATTAACCACATCTTTTGCTAATGAATTAACTTGATAATAAAAATGAAAATATTGATGGTTACTCTTTCATTTTGTGAGAATTAAGCTAATTTCATGACCTGCTGTTCCCAGCCCTAGTAGCTCTTTAATGTTCCAGCCCTAGTAGCTTTCTTTTTTCTTTCTTGATTCTCAGACTTTGCAAGTTTATGTTCACTTCTACCTGGAATGGTCTCCTGAATTCAAGTAACTGTTTCCTTCTTATCAACAAGAGCTCCCCTTGAAATGTCAGTTCCTCACAGAGGCCTCCCCAACCACTACCAAGAATAGTAGACATTGTCAGTCTCCATATATTATTCTCCTAGTTTTTTACATCACTTTTATCACTGTGATGTCTTTTATCATTTTGGAATCTTCTCCATCTCATGTGTTGTTGTTTCCCTAATACTTAGAGCACTCCTTGGCATATTTTAAGTGCTCCATAAGTATTTATTGAGTGAATGAATTTCCTGAGGGCCTGTTTTTATGTATTCTTTTAATTTAGAATCACTGGAAATTATCCTAGGTATCACTGGTATACTAGTAACTTGCATTGGGAAATTAACATGTATTTTCCATACTTTTTATAGTACGAAAAATTTTATTAGTGCTGTATCAAGGTTAAAGAAATTAGATATTCAGTGTATTTAATAAATACAGCTGAACATGCATTATAAAAACTTTATTTGCTGTGGAAGTTCACTACTTCAAGATTATTTTTCTCTTCAAAAATCTTTATACAGAATCAATAATGGTATTTTGAAATTTCTCTATTCTAGGAAAACTATATGGTAAATTACTGTAATCTTAATTTTCATAGCAATGCTTATTTTGTTAATTGAAGATTTAAATCCACTTGATTAGTTGGTTGTACTTATATCAGTATAACTAGTCTGTTTTATAGCCTTAAAAATTCAGGGCCATCTGGTGTTTTGTTCTGATACTGCTGTTATAATAGTTTAATTACAGTTCATGGAATAATGTCAAACATATTTACCATAAGAAACTTATTACCAAATGTAAAAAACATATTCACTTTAAACTTTTATTTTGAAAGTTGTGTTTTTCTATCATAAAAGCAATAGAACTTATAGAATATGATGAAATCTAGGTGGCTCAGCTGATAAAGAATCTGCTTGCAATGTGGGAGACCTGGGTTCGATCCCTGGGTTGGGAAGATCCCCTGAAGAAGAAAACGGCTACCCACTCCAGTATTCTGGCCTGGAGAATTCCATGGACTGTATGGTCCATGGGGCTGCCAAGAATTGGACACGACTATGTGACTTTCAGTTCACTTTGACTTTAAGGGAATTCTACTTAGAGTTTAGAAAAAAAATCTTTGTTCATATATATATCATTCTTTTTTAAGAATGAATCTTTTACGAAGAAATATGTTTTCAATATTTTTCAATGTTATAATCCCATTATTATGTTGAATAGATATTTTAAATGTAGATATATAATAGAGAAATACCTCTAATTTATTGATAGTGTCTTAGTCTGTTTCTTGGTTTGCATTTTTTTAGTCTTTATTTAGCCAGTAGGTGATTGATATTTTTCCACTTAACCATAAGGTCAGTATTTATTGAGCACCTGTTATCTGTCCAGCATTGCCTTAACCCCGAGGATGAGAACATTAGTGAGAGAGGTTCCCTACTGTCAAGAAGTTCATTCTTTTTTAGGATGGTGGGAGAGTCAGCATGTCTCCTGTAAACCTGGGGAATAATCTTTCAATCAAGAAGACAAAACCAAATTTGTGAGGTACTGGAATAGGGGCTGTTAGTGAGGCTGTGGTAACAGAGATAAGCAACTTAGGGTACTTTTGAGGAAGATGGAAGGTAAAGGGATAGGTTTGGCCCGGAAAAAGTCAAAGCTTCAGAAAATAGATGTTATTAGAGAGATACTGCATTTAGAGTAGATAGGCTATCTAAGTGAGTTGCTTAATTCGAATATTTCATCTTATTTATTTTTATTGTTTGAATTTTTAAAATATTTTAATAAACCATAACATTAAAAGATGGCTAAAAGTTAAGTTTATTTGGCAATATAGTGTCATTATTTCTAAAAACAGTATTCAGTTCAGTTCAGTCGCTCAGTCGTGTCTGACTCTTTGCGACCCCATGAATCGCAGCATGCCAGGCCTCCCTGTCCATCACCAACTCCCGGAGTTCACTCAGACTCACGCCCACTGAGTCAGTGATGCCATCCAGCCATCTCATCCTCTGTCATCCCCTTCTCCTCCTGCCCCCAATCCCTCCCAGCATCAGAGTCTTTTCCAATGAGTCAACTCTTCGCATGAGGTGGCCAAAGTATTGGAGTTTCAGCTTTAGCATCATTCCTTCCAAAGAAAAACAGTATTAGGTAATACTAACTAATGTCATTTTCCCACCAGAGGGCAGTGGAAGTGTGAGAGGAGGAGGTGGCAGCAATGCCAGAGAGTACAAAATTAAAAAAACCAAGAAGAAAGGAAGAAAAGATGATGATAGTGACGATGAGTCATCTCACACAGGTGTCTAGCTCATTTCACTTCTCCTTTGTATGTGTGTGATTTTTTTTTAACTTTCTTAAGATGAATACAGTGAGGTGTCTGTGATTATGCAGGAAGTCCTTGCTTTGCAGAGTTTCAGTGGGCACAATTTCACAATTAAATAACACCAGTATCCCAACAATGCAGTTCATATTTCAGTTACCAGGGTAGTGTACTGAGTAATTACATAAGGTACAGACTGCTGCTGGCTCCTTAGTCCACAGATCATGTAAATAACAGTTGTGCATCATGATCTGTGACAGTCACATCATTTATTTCCAAGTGTGTCAGAGACTGATCACTGCATCTCTTAACTTGCTTTATGCACTGAAAACACAGCATGTAGTTGTGTTACCTCCTTGTCCCCCAGTGATAAATCTATGTGACATTTTACAAAAATGGATAATTAAAAGAGGAACTTGGCCAACAAAGATGAATGTGTGGCAAAGGAAAGTGATAACACTGGAAATAGGAATCAAGAATAAGTGAAGTTGTAGAAGAAGTACCTGACTGTGGGAATGTTGACGTTGCCTCTGTTCAAGAAACTTTAGCTGTGCAGAGGAGCTTGGTAAAGGCACACTTGATGTAAATAAGCGAAATGATTATGACAAAAAGGATAAAGATGTCTTCAGGGCGTGAAATTGACAAAAAAGCTTCACCTTAAAGGAATTCTCATAAGTGTTTCACAGTGTTGAGAGGGCAAAGAATAAAATATTGGAAGCTGATTGAGAGTTAAAAAGGGAATATGACAGCTTGCTCAGGCATAGAAAAGATGCTTGCTCTGTATTTTAAGTTACAGAATGAGAAGAAGGTAAGCAGTGTTCAAATTATTCTTGATAAGTTTTTTCAAAGAAAATATTTTCATTCTCAGTGTTTCTGATGCACTAAATTACAGTCTACTAAATTAGAATTATTAGTCTTATTTTCCATTTCCATATACATTCATAACCAGCAATAAGAACTTTGAATGTTTTCACAAACATTTTTAAAAGGTTACAAAATAATCATAAATTTTCCCATTGTTTATTAGAAACATTTTGCAGTTACAGCTTGCATAGATTTTTATGGTCTCTCAGCTTCCATGCAAAGCAAATTAGAACACTTTATGAAAAGTGACTCTCTGCAAATTTAAGTTAAAAATAATTTTATCCATGTTTAATTTTTATGGTAACATCTAATTGGTTGGTTGCTTCTATCTAAGCAGGGGAACTAGATATATGCATGTTTCTTTATCTAGACTTTAGTTAGTATTTGGTATGGTTAAGTTAGCAAGACACACCTTACTTTGCTTTTCTAAATGTATGATTTTTTTTATGTTTATTGTAAAAATTAATGAAACTATGATACCTCCCCTTCTCCTTTTCCCCAGCACAAAAAGAAACTTGAAATGATTTGAGATTTTTTTTTTACCTCTCCCACAGAATTTATTATTTATTGGCTTGGGAAATATAAATATCAAGTGACAAGGCTTCAGATGTTAATACACCACTACTTGTAATAGAACAATTGCTTAAGATCCGTCTAAAGTATTCTAAAATAAGTCAAAATAAGTACTGTTCTCAACATACATAAAGCAATATTAATTAACAGAAAATCATCTTAGAAACTATGAACTCAACCCTTATTTTTCATTAGCATTAAGACTGTTCTGTGTGAGTTCCTCAGAGGTTAAACAAGGAGTTAGTGAAGGGGCATTTAAGAAAATACTTCTCTAAAATCTGTAGTCTTAAGTAATTGAGGCATTGTGATACTCGTTTTGTGTATAGTTTAGTAGGAGAGGAGCTATAAAATAATTTTTTTCAAAAAGGCAGTTTCAGTGCTTTTGAAAAATTGTTTTGTTGTAATCTCAGAAATGAGGGATGCAGTTTGATTCTCAGCTAAAATACATGCTCAACTCTGTGTAAAAGATTACTGGAAGGAAATAATACAGTTTAATAACTAGTCAAATACCTACAGGAAGCAGACAGAAGTCATATACTGTTTGATGTCAGAGAGCAGAAATGAATAGCAGAACTCGGGAAAAAAAGGATAGTACTTTCCTATCTATTCTAAAGCTACAAGAAGTAGCTGTACTTAGATCTTGCTGCATACTGAAAATTTATTTTTGAGCTATTCTGTTATCTCTAAGGTTTCACTTTTAGAGGTAATAACCTAATTTAGCTGGAAATAATCACTTTTTTATACTTTAACAATTAATTATGGAAATATTGTTAGCTTTCTTTGCAACCCATACTTTTTCAAGTAAGTGAATAGGCATGACATTTCCTCAGTTAACAATTATTTCCATTACATACAAATTTTCCTTGGCATAGAATTATTTTTGTGAGAGCAAAATAATTATGGCTGTAAAAATTGTAGGTTTTTTCATCCATGCCTGTTCAAAGAGACAGTTTTTAGCTTCGTTCTACTAGAATTGTGGTTCACTTGATTATAAGGATGATTTGATTTTTAGTAAATATTTATAAAGGACATTCTGCTCCATATCCATTGTTCAACAAAAAAATTTATCCTAAGATTTTAACAGTCCACGATTGTTTTGATTTCAAGATATTTGCATCATCCAAATTAGATGAGGGGAAGAATCATCGTTACTATTTTTGATTGACATGTAGAAAACAAATTAAAATGTTATTACTCAAAATGCCACTATATTTTCTATTTTAACAGTGTTTTCATTGCTTATTGCTATTTCACATGGGCAATTTTGGTGACAAAAGTTAACATTAGAGACTTTATGATCAGCAATGAATAAATTACTATCTTATTAAATATATTATTTGCTTGTAGGTTGCTTATTTTTGTTGTTGTTTCCTGTGGCTCATTTTTATTACAGGAAAGAAGAAACCAGAGATAACTTTTATGTTCCAGGATGAGATTGAGGATTTTTTAAGAAAACACTTACAAGATGCCCCTGAGGAGTTTATTTCTGAGCTTGCAGAGTATTTAATAAGGCAAGTATATGTTTTTTGTTTTATGGTAGAAATTTAGTGAGTTATTAAAATTTTCACAACCTCATTGAAAATATATAATATTGGTGTTTTGTTTTCAAAACTTCAAATTTAACAGTCACTAAATTCCAGATTTTGTTTGCTTATAGAAGTAATTCAACAGATATTTAAGTGTGCTAGGCAAGGCAGTGCCAAAAATACAGGGCAGGAATGTGGAGGCAGTCTCTTCTCCTTCTCTCTTCCAGTCCTAGTTGGAAGAAAAACAACACTGCATGAAAAGTAACATCTAAAATGAAAAGATTATTCTCTGTCAAACAGAAGATAATCAGTGCACTTTTAGAGAGAAAATAAAGTAACAAACTGCCCTCAGAGAGAATAAATTTAGACAACACTACCTTGTAAATGAGCCAGGCTAAATTTATTTTTATACAGAAATAAATTGTATATAATGACTATCCCTAACTACCATGAAGTTTTCCCACAAGTTAGTCTGTGTGTATAAGCTTCTCTAAATGCAATCCAGGAGCCCAGTGTATCTAACTTTTTCAATTTAGAAATAGAGCTTTTGTAGTCAAATTTTAAAAAATGTAAATGAATGCTCTTGTGCATAAATATGTTACATAGTTACATTTTTCATATATGAAAAGTTGAAATAGTTACTATTAACCATTTGCCACTACATTTTAAAAGTCTGTTCTGTGTTTAGCATAAGGATTTTTTAAAATATGGATCTTTTTATAGTACTTTAGAAATTGAAAGTTTAAGTTACAATTTATTATTCCTGAGGATGGGAAACAAATTTATAATCTGCTGTATTTATACCAGATTACCTAATTTAAAAAGCTGCTCTGAACTGCATTTGAACTGAGGCTTATGTTAAAACTGTTTTTCTTGATGTCTTTAGTGCAATAAATTTGATTACTTTATAACTTCAAATTAATTATTCTCAATTTTAATTTCTGGAATTAGAGGAAAAATTCTTGTTAACCATTCTCCAAATCTTTTTTTTTTTAGAAATCTTTTTAAAGCCTTATTTCCATAGAAGCAAAATTTCCTATCTACATAAACTCAGTGCATTTTAATGAACTAAATATATTTATCTTATTCATAGACCTTTAAATAAAACTTACCTCGAGGTGGTACATTCAGTTTACATGTCTTCAACTTCTTCGGCCTCTGGAACTGGTAGAAAGCGCACGATCAAGGACTTGCAAGAAGAGGTTTCAAACCTTTACAATAATATTCGATTATTTGAAAAAGGGATGAAGTTCTTTACAGGTATTGTACTTAATAGTGTTTTTCCATTGATTCTCAGTTGTTCTTGGACATTCGTTTTAATAAAGCATCTTTATTTTCCAGATGATACCCAGGCTGCTCTTACCAAACACTTGCTGAAAACAGTGTGTACTGATATCACTAATCTCATTTTCAACTTCTTAGCTTCAGACTTAATGATGGCAGTAGATGATCCTGCAGCCATTACCAGTGAAGTAAGTTAGTGTTTTTCTTGCCACTCTTGATGTGTTTTGCTTTGAAGTCCAAGCACATTTTATTTATTTTCTCGCATCCTAAAAGGAAAATGAAATTAAGGAAGGAGTTTTTAGAGATCTGGCATATTTTAGTTCAGGTTTAGTGCACTGTATATACAGTTGCTACCAGGACTGGTAATATGACCAGTCTAGTAACAGTAATAATAAAAGGAAATACTAGTCATTGTAAAAGGAAATACTAGTCATTGTGTCTGAAAATGCCTGTAATAAATATGATAGCATGCATGCTTGGCCTTCTATTTCCTATTAGCATATAGAAAGTAACAGGAGAACATCATCTCTTTTAAAAAAGATAAATACGCTCTTGGGCTTCCCAGGTGGCACAGTGGTAAAGAATCCATCCACCTGCTAGTGCAGGATACACAGGTTCAATGCCATGGACAGAGAAGCATGGTGGTCTACATGTAGTCCAGTCCAGTTCAGTTCAGTCACTCAGTCGTGTCCGACTCTTTGTGAACCCATGAATCGCAGCCCACCAGGCCTTCCTGTCCGTCACCAACTCCCAGAGTTTACTCAAACTCACGTCTGTCGAGTCAGTGATGCCATCCAGCCATCTCATCCTCGGTCGTCCCCTTCTCCTCCTGCCCCCAATCCCTCCCAGCTTCAGAGTCTTTTCCAATTAGTCAACTCTTTGCATTAAGTGGCCAAAGTATTGGAGTTTCAGCTTCAGCATCAGTCCTTCCAATGAACACCCAGGACTGATCTCTTTTAGAATGGACTAGTTGGATCTCTTTGCAATCCAAGGAACTCTCAAGAGTCTTCTTCAACACCACAGTTCAAAAGCATCAATTCTTCAGCTCTCAGCCTTCTTCACAGTCCAACTCTCACATCCATACATGACCACTGGAAAAACCATAGCCTTGACTAGACAGACCTTTGTCGGCAAAGTAACGTCTCTGCTTTTGAATATGCTGTCTAGGTTGGTCATAACTTTCCTTCCAAGGAGTAAGCGTCTTTTAATTTCATGGCTGCAGTCGCCATCTGCAGTGATTTTGGAGCCCAAAAAAATAAAGTCTGTCACTGTTTCCACTGTTTCCCCATCTATTTCCCATGAAGTGATGGGACCAGATGCCATGATCTTCGTTTTCTTAATGTTGAGCTTTAAGCCAACTTTTTCACTCTCCTCTTTCACTTTCATCAAGAGGCTTTTTAGTTCCTCTTCACTTTCTGCCATAAGGGTGGTGTCATCTGCATATCTGAGGTTATTGATATTTCTCCTGGCAATCTTGATTCCAACTTGTGCTTCCTCCAACCCAGTGTTTCTCATGATGTACTCTGAATATATGTTAAATAAGCACGGAGACAATACAGCCTTGATGTAGTCTTTTTCCTATTTGGAACCAGTCTGTTGTTCCATGTCCAGTTCTGTTGCTTTCTGACCTGCATATAGGTTTCTCAAGAGGCATGTCAGGTGGTCTGGTATTCCAATCTCTTTCAGAATTTTCCAGTTTGTTGTTATCCACACAGTCAAAAGCTTTGGCATAGTCGGTAAAGCAGAACTAGATGTTTTTCTCTTGCTTTTACGATGACCCAGCAGATGTCGGCCATTTGATCTCTGGTCCCTCTGCATTTTCTGAAACCAGCTTAAACGTCTGGAAGTTCATTGTTCACGTATTGCTAAAGCCTGGCTTGGAGAATTTTGAGCATTACTTTACTAGCGTGTGAGATGAGCGCAATTATATGGTTCA
Source organism: Cephalophus harveyi (assembly GCA_006410635.1). NCBI lineage: Eukaryota > Metazoa > Chordata > Mammalia > Artiodactyla > Bovidae > Cephalophus > Cephalophus harveyi. Next base: position 228,096 of record SJYT01058461.1, on the reverse strand, counting down.
GTTCAGTTCAGTCACTCAGTCATGTCCGACTCTTTGCAACCCCATGAATTGCAGCACGCCAGGCCTCCCTGTCCATCACCAACTCCCGGAGGTCACTCAGACTCATGTCCATCGAGTCAGTGATGCCATCCAGCCATCTCATCCTTGGGCGTCCTCTTCTCCTCCTGCCCCTAATCCTTCCCAGCATCACAGTCTTTTCCAATGAGTCAACTCTTCACATGAGGTGGCCAATGTACTGGAGTTTCAGCTTTAACATCCATCATTCCTTCCAAAGAAATCCCAGGGTTGATCTCCTTCAGAATGAACTGGTTGGATCTCCTTGCAGTCCAAGGGACTCTCAAGAGTCTTCTCCAACACCACAGTTCAAAAGCATCAATTCTTAAGAACTCAGCCTTCTTCACAGTCCAACTCTCACATCCATACATGACCACTGGAAAAACAATAGCCTTGACTAGACGGACCCTAGTCGGCCAAGTAATGTCTCTGCTTTTGAATATACTATCTAGGTTGGTCATAACTTTTCTTCCAAGGAGTAAGCGTCTTTTAATTTCATGGCTGTAGTCACCATCTGCAGTGATTTTGGAGCCCAAAAAAATACAGTCTGACACTGTTTCCACTGTTCCTCCATCTCTTTCCCATGGAGTGATGGGACCAGATGCCATAATCTTTGTTTTCTGAATGTTGAGCTTTAAGCCAACTTTTTCACTCTCCTCCTTCACTTTCATCAAGAGGCTTTTTAGTTCTTCACTTTCTGAGATAAGGGTGGTGTCATCTGCATATCTGAGGTTATTGATATTTCCCCCTGCAGTCTTGATTCCAGCTTGTGCTTCATCCAGCCCAGCATTTCTCATGATGTACTCTGTAGCTTTGACATGTAGTACATATACAATCTCAAAGGATTTTTTTTTTTTTTTTTTGCCCTATAGGTAAGAAAAAAAATTCTAAGTAAATTATCAGAAGAAACAAAAGTGGCTCTCACAAAACTCCACAACTCTCTGAATGAAAAGGTAAATAAAGCTTTACTATATTTAGATATTTGAGCTAGAATTTGTGATCTTTGAATAGATTTTTATCAAAATGACTGAAAACTAAATTTAAAACTATTAATCTATACTCAAGACATCTCTTTTGAGGGTGAAGAAAGAGACAAAGCTGGGGACACTTTACTGTCTAGTCCTAAGTCACAGTTTCAAACCTAATGACAAAATGACCTTTTTAAAATTTGTATCTGGGGTATAAAATTATAAAACAGTATTAAATGACTGCTTTCCTTTAGGCGACTGTTTATAAAAGTAAATAATGGTTTAAACACCTTTCCAGAGCATAGAAGACTTTCTTGCTTGTCTGGATTCTGCAGCAGAAGCTTGTGATATTATGTTGAAGAAGGGAGACAAAAAAAGAGAAAGGTAACACTGAATTAATGTCTGAAATTGGAGTCTGTCTGAATCCTGCAAAGAGAACTGTTGTATCTAAATGGCTGTAGACCTTCAAACATAGTCAGTCTTCATATCCCTAAGTGTCCCTCTCTGACCCAATGGAATAAGGTATCAAAGTTCTTAACCTCATAGCTGATCAAGCCTAGGAATTAATAATTCTTATTAGCCTTAATACCTTCTTTATAGGAAGCCTTACTTAAACCAGTGCACTTCTGTTTGATCCCCAACAATTCAAAATAAAAAGCATACTTTGAGAATCTCTGATGTATAGTTTTCCTATCTATATAGTTTTTCTATCATTTTTTTAGCATATTAGTTTATCAGTGTTGTTCAGAACTGTGTCTGTTGCTTAAACATTCCCTTAAATTGTTTATGAAACCTAAAAATGAATACAGAAGGGAAGAACTGAAATTGGTGAGAACTTGTTAGAATATGATAACGTGCTTGTGTTACTTTCTTTTTGTTTAGACAGGTACTGTTTCAGCATCGACAAGCACTGCTTGAACAGCTAAAACTCACAGAAGACCCTGCTCTTACTCTGCATCTCACGTCGGTTCTGTTGTTTCAATTCTCAACCCATAGCATGCTCCATGCACCTGGAAGATGTGTCCCCCAGATCATTGCTTTTCTGAATAGTAAAATTCCAGAGGTATATTTTCAGTGTACTTGAAACTTTTAAAACTTTTAGATTATGAATATTTTGAGTATATTAACATCATGTTTCTGCTCCTAGAATGGGAACAGTGAAGGAGGAGATTGATTTTTAAAACTCAGTCTAGTTCAGGAATGTTTCAGGATCCTTTAAGATCTATAGTAAAGAATATTCTGCATTTAGAAATTAAGCTTTTGGGAGTGATACAATAATGCTCAGTCTTCCATTTCAGTTTATGCAGGGTTAATCTGTCCTTCAAGGATCAGCTCAAAAAGTCCTACCCAACACACATTCTTCTGAGGGACTTCTCAGCTAGAAGTAAACTGGCTTCTTTGAACTTTCATGTCACTTTATCTTTGGTGATAGAACCCATCTCAGTCAACTTATATTAAAATTATCTGTATTCATGTTTTATCTCCCCCAAACTAACCTCCTTGAGAGCAAGGACCTTGCTAGACTCAGCTTTCTACTTCTATGACCAGTAATTTGTAAAGATGAAGACCTGCAGTGTATAATGGTTGAATAAATCTTACTTTGTCCCACAGAAAATTAAATCATGTTTGTTGACTTTCCTCTCCTTTCTCTTTTCACAGGATCAACATACTCTTTTAGTAAAGTATCAAGGTTTGGTTGTAAAGCATTTAGTCAGTCAAAATAAGAAGACTGGGCAGGGAGAAGATCCCTTGAGTGATGAATTAGACAAAGAACAAGAAGATATCATTAATACAACTCGTAAAGAACTTCAGGAGCTTTCCTCATCCATTAAAGACCTTGTTCTCAAATCAAGGAAGTCATCAGTGACAGAAGAGTGATGACTTTAATTTACTTAATGTTGTCATACAGTAAATATTCTTCCCCCCAAAGTTAAAGGTGAGTGGTTACCAAAAAAAAAAAAAAAAAACTCATTTCACAGTCCAGAATCCCCCAATAGCACCTCCCACACCCACAATTCAGTTAAAACAGTAGCATTGTATTCATTGTAAGTTTTAAAAAAGTGTAAATTGGGTTCTCCATGGAAGGTTTCTTTTTCACATTATTGTAAAAATTATACATTTCAATTTTTTTTTCTTCCTATAAGTTGAATGAAAAATAAATTTTCTGATATCTTTTATCTCTAGGAAAGGACTCATTTGTTGTGTTACTAGATTTCAGGTGACATGTGTAAATATAATTTACATAGAAACTCAAAATGTGGTCAATGTTTTTTAAAGAAAGGAAAAACCTTTGGTATCAAAATGAAAATAGTGTATTTTTCTTTAATAGAGAATGCTTCAAACCTAAAATACAGAAGTTTGCCAGCTATTGTTTTTGTTTTATTACTAAGCCCTTGCTCTTATTCCTGGCAGATAGAGGGCCTCTCATTTCCCTCACAATAGTGAACTTCTCTGTGTCTGGGGGCTTCAGGGATGTGTTTACAGATACAGAAGAATACCTGAGAGCCCCATGCATTTCTGTGCTCTATTCTAAAATAAGATGCTAACAAGAGTGAGAGGAAAAGTATAATTTACTACTTACAGGTGTTAAGTCACATTTACTAAAAATGTAGTACAAATAGTTTTCTGTAACCCAGTTTGCATTTCTGAATTTCATTTTTCATATCAGTAGACACTGTCACCTAATACTTTGTTGTAGGGGATCTATAATGCATTTAAATCATTGGAACTTTTTTTTCAAAAATAGAAACTTATTAAGAATTTAGCCTAAAATACTGAAGTTACTAAATGTCTGAGTTATTTTTTAAAGTATAGTTGATGTATAATATATAAATTATAGGTGTACAAAAGAGTGATTCACAAGTTTTAAAGGTTATAGTCCATTTATAGTTATTATAACATTTGCTATAAATATCTGAATTTTAAAAATAATTAAAAGAGAAGTGTTTGTTATCCTCCATTGCATCAGGAATGAATATTCCCAGATATCCTACTTTAGTCCACAAAGTGATGAATAACTTCTGTTTACAATCAGAGATAAAGAAGTGAACATAAAAGCTGACAAACTTCCTGACTGAAGGTGGCAAATGTTTTCAGTTCTCTGGAAGGAGTAGGTCTTTTCTGTTAGTTACTGCTGCTACTCTATGTGACCTCATAGACAGCAGCCCACCAGGCTCCCCCATCCCTGGGATTCTCCAGGCAAGAACACTGGAGTGGGTTGCCATTTCCTTCTCCAATGCATGAAAGTGAAAAGTGAATGGGAAGTCACTCAGTCCTGTCTGACTCTGCAACCCCATGGACTGATGACCTCATAGACAGCAGCCCACCAGGCTCCCCCATCCCTGGGATTCTCCAGGCAAGAACACTGGAGTGGGTTGCCATTTCCTTCTCCAATGCATGAAAGTGAAAAGTGAATGGGAAGTCACTCAGTCCTGTCTGACTCTGCAACCCCATGGACTGAAGCAATCCATGGTAAATGTCAATGAAACTTTTTGGTTTGAATTGAAAGCTTCTGCCAGTAATAAGCCAAGCAGTAAATGTTTTCCACTTTTTCTTAGAATTATTTTCAGCTTTTATACGTGCTGAATTGTGTGTTTCATGAAAAAATGACTAATCTCTATGATTATGTCTTACAAATTTCTTCTCACCAACCTTTCAGTTCAGTTCAGTTCAGTCGCTCAGTCGTGTCTGACTCTTTGCGACCCCATGAATCGCGGCACGCCAGGCCTCCCTTTGGCAGTTGGGTTCTTTACCACTAGCACCACCCGGGAAGCCCGTATAAGTGAACTTATTTTCAAGACAGAAATAGACTCACAGACATAGAAGACAAACTTATGGTTACCAACGGGGATAGCAGTGGATAGAGGGGAGATAAGTTAGGAATTTCAGATAAAATAGATAATAAGGACCTACTGTATAGCACAGGAAACTATATTAAAATCTGATAATAAGCAACAATGGGGGGAAATCTGAAAAATATATATGTATATATTTGTGTGTGCGTGTGTTTTAGTGTTAGTCGCTCAGTTGTGTCCAACTATTTGTGACCCCATGGACTGTAGCCTGCCAGGCTTCTCTGCCCATGAGATTTTCCAGGCAAGGATACTGGAGTGGGTTGCCATTTCCTTCTTCAGGGGATCTGCCTGACCCAGGGATCGAACCCAGGTTTCTTGCATTGTAGGCAGATTCTGTACCATCTGAGCCACCAGGGAAGTGTCTGTGTGTTTATGTGTACACACATATATGTATGTGTGTATATATATACATATCTGTCTCTTATACACATCTAAATTACTTAGCTGATTTTATATGTAAAAATCTAATTTCATTAATAAAATAAATGTTTGCTGTTAAAGGGCAGATTTAAGAATGTTATTTAGAATAAAGTTCTCTTTCTATTAAATTTTATGTCCTTTGAATCTTCTATTAATTACTAGGATTGATGTATATGTGTATTTACATTTAAAAATTTTTATTCTGAATATTTTTAGAGGATTTATTGTTTGTACACAAAAATAGTTCCATAGTCCTGTGTGTCTTTCATTCCTTCCAAGTTTGCCATTCATGAACCATTTCACCTTAATTATTTACCTGGATTTCAGCAAATGTATAGCTAAACTTTTATCTGCTATTAGTACTTCTTACTGTTGCACATAATGGCAGGGATATTTGCATAATATGCTCAGGTATTTATATATGTTCTATCTCCAGACTATTTGTTTTTGAATAGTCAAAGGAAACTCATTTCTGACCATCAGAAAGAGTCAGTGAACAGTGGCATATCTTAACCAAAAATCAGTGTATTTCCCAAAAAGACCTTAACACAAAATTAGAAAAATAAATGTAGAAGTTGCTTAACCTGAATGTAGACCCATCTTGAACTTTTTGGAGAATGTACTTTAGTCAGACCATGAAGCACCAAGGGTGAAGTCAACGTGCAGCCATAATTTGAAGTAGTGTGTCTGTAGAGTGAAAAAAAAACAGTTCATTCCTTCCTCAGAAATGCCACTTGACCCACAACCAAATGGGATTTTTTTTCTATCAAGAACTAACTTACGTGAGTTGAGTAGGGCTGAGGACAATGGAAGTTTCACTGTCTTTGACTAGTACCAATGAAGCCTTTGACCCCAGTGTACACAGTATATAAGGAAAATGAAAGAAATTTATAAACTCTGGCATGTAGATTTTCCACAAAATATGAGAGCACTATTAAAGTTATGGCTATTAAAATAGCCTACAGAGTCACTCAAGTTGTTCCCCTCCGAAGGCCACACTACACAAACAGGAGAATAAATAGAACCCAGGACTCCACAGCAATGGAAGAAAAAGAATCCAAATTGGAAAAGAAGTAAAACTGTCCCTATTTGCAGATGACATGATACTATACATAGAAAATCCTGAGGATACTACCAGAAAACTACTAGGGCTCACCAATGAATTCAGTCAAGTTGCAGGATACAAAATAAATATACAGAAATCCACTACATCTCTATACACTAACAAATTTTAGAAATAAGGAAACCCATATAAAGAATAATAGGATACCTAGGAATAAACTTAACTGCAAAAGACCTGTACTCAGAAAACTCAGATGCTGATAAAAGAAACTGAAGCCCACACAAACAGATGGAAAGAGATTACCATGTGCTTGGTTTAAAAGAATCAATATTGTTAAAATAACCATACTACTCAAGGCATTTTACAGATTCAGTGTAATCCCTATCAAATTACCAATTGTATTTTTCACAGAACTGGAACAAAAAAATTGTTAATTGTATGTAAACACAAAAGACCTCAAATAGCCAAAACAGTTTCGAGAAAGAGCTGGAAGAATCCTGCTCCCTGACTTAAGAATATAAAGCTACAGTATCAAATAAGTATGATACACAAAAACAGACACGCAGATCAGTGGAACAGAATCAAGTCTAGAAATAAGCCCATGTGTTTAAGGTCAATTATCTACAGAAAAAGAAGGAAAAAATATACAGTGGGAAAAAGACAGTCTCTTCCATAAGTGGACAGCTGCATGTAAAAGAATGAAATTACAATGGTGGACAGCTGTATATAAAACAATGAAATTACAATGGTGGACAGCTGCATGTAAAAGAATGAAATTACAATGTTCTCTAACACCATATAAAAAGACTCAATAGAGTTAAAGACCTAAATGTAAGACTGGATACTATAAAACTTGCAGAGGGAAACAGAGAAAGCTCTTTTACATAAATAGTAACTTTTTTTGATCTCCTAGAGTAATGTAAAGAAAAACAGAAGTTTTAAAATGGGGCCTAGTTAAACTTAAGAGCATTGCACAGCAAGAGAAACCACAAAGAAAATGGAAAGACAACCCTCAAAAGGTGGAATGTATTTACAAATGATGTGACTGATAAGGGATTCATTTCCAAAATATACAAACAGCTCATACAACTCAGTAACAAAAAGGCAATTAAAAACTGGGCAATACATCTAAATAGACATTCCTCCAAAGAAAACATACAGATAGTCAATGGGTATTTGAAAAGATGCTCAACATCATAATTATTAGAAAAATGCAAATCGAAACTACAATGAGGTGTATCACCACACACTGGTCAGAATGGCCATCAAAAAGTTTATAAACAATGCTCAAGAGGGTATGGAGAAAAAGAAAACCTCCTACACTGTGAGGATATGAATTGGTGCAGCCACTATTGAACACAGTATGGGGGTTTCTTAAATACTAAAGATGGAGTTGCCATATGATCTAGCAATCCACTCCTGGGCACATACCCTGAAAAGACAAAAACTAATTTGAAAGGATACATGCACCCCATTGTTCACAACAGCACTACTTAACAGTAGCCAGGACATAAAAGAAGCCTATAAATGTCCATCAAAAGATACACGGAAAGAGAAGATGTGGCATATATATTATACATAGAGAGATATATAGTATATTGGGCTTCCCTTGTGGCTCGGCTGGTAAAGAATCCACCTGCAATGTGGGAGACCTGGGTTCAATCCCTGGGTCGGGAAGATCCCCTGGAGAAAGGAAAGGCTACCCACTCCAATATTCTGGCCTGGAGAATTCCATGGCCTGTGTAGTCCATGAGGTTGCAATGAGTCAGACACGACTGAGCAACTGTCACTTTTCCTATAGTGTATTACTCAGCCATTAAAAATGAAATAATGCCATTTGCAACAACACAGATAGATGGACCTAGAGTTTCATACTAATTGAATCAAGTCAGAGAGACACAGTATCACATAGAATCTAAAAAATGCATGTGTACTATGTCACGTCAGTCGTGTCTGACTCTTTATGACCCTGTGGACTGTAGCCCTCTAGGCTCCTCTGTCCATGGGATTCTCCAGGCATGAATGCTGAAGTGTGTTGCCATTTCCTCCTCCAGGGGATCTTCCCAACCCAGGGATCAAACCAGAGTCTCATGTCTCCTGCATTGGCAGTTGGGTTCTTTACCACTAGCACCACCCGGGAAGCCCGTATAAGTGAACTTATTTTCAAGACAGAAATAGACTCACAGACATAGAAGACAAACTTATGGTTACCAACGGGGATAGCAGTGGATAGAGGGGAGATAAGTTAGGAATTTCAGATAAAATAGATAATAAGGACCTACTGTATAGCACAGGAAACTATATTAAAATCTGAAAATAAGCAACAATGGGGGGAAATCTGAAAAATATATATGTATATATTTGTGTGTGCGTGTGTTTTAGTGTTAGTCGCTCAGTTGTGTCCAACTATTTGTGACCCCATGGACTGTAGCCTGCCAGGCTTCTCTGCCCATGAGATTTTCCAGGCAAGGATACTGGAGTGGGTTGCCATTTCCTTCTTCAGGGGATCTGCCTGACCCAGGGATCGAACCCAGGTTTCTTGCATTGTAGGCAGATTCTGTACCATCTGAGCCACCAGGGAAGTGTCTGTGTGTTTATGTGTACACACATATATGTATGTGTGTATATATATACATATATATAGCATTAAAAAGTCACTTTGCTATGTATCTGAAACATGGTAAATCTATAAATAAATTTTTTTTTAAAAATAGAACCCAGGTCAGACTTTTTCCAAATAGTTAAAAAAGAAAGCCTGACTTTTGGATCTTCAAAAACTGTTTATTCAATTTACATCACACACAGAAGGAACTACTACATTAAACAGGTATTAAATTTTTTCAAGTTCCCAATGTTGTGTTTTATCTGTGTTACCAGGCTTGTCTCTATTTGCACCTCTGTTCCTCTTCAGTGATTAGTAGTAAGACTTAACCTGGATGTGTGTTTGAAGAGCAGGAAGGAAGGGATTATATTGGGGTGTGATGGAGGAAAGAGAGGACATGGTGAGTTCCAATCCTTGGCTCAATAATCTCCTGGATCCTGTAAGACAACTAAGTACAAAGAATAAGAATACAAATCTTAAAAATGTGTCTTGCTTTCAAGGTGATGGCAAGAATCAACAGTTATAGTTCAGTACAGTGTTTGGAGAGCAGCAAGCAGAGGATGTAATGGGAGAAGAAAGTCAAACTGTCTTGCACTGCAGGGAGGGGAACTGAACCAGCTGGAGGTGACCCTTAAGAAAAGTAGGACTAGCCTGGTAAGGGCATTTCTGGGCAGAGAAAAGGAGATTCCAGACTACTAAGATAATATGAAGCGAGAAATTTTGGAATTCCCAAAGTGTGAGAAATAATGAAAAATGATTTGGGAAGTAGTGTAAGAAGAAAGCTGCAGAGACTAGAGGAGGAGGAATCACAAAATGGCTTACATGCTAAGCTGAGAAGTTAGCCATTCTCCTAAAAGCAAGAGGTTGCCTTTAAAGATTAACCAGGGAAGTGAGGTGACTGTCTTTTAAAAGGATCATCCATTCTGAAAGGCAATTTGACGGTTTGCCAAAATCCTTTAAAATGTATGTATTATTTGTGAGATCAATGTCTCCTGAGAACTAAAATGTGAACTTAAAAACGTGTACAGATCTTTTCCCCTCAGCCTCTGATAGAAGAGAAATGTGCACGATACATCTCTCAAGGAAAGGAGGCAGCCTTCCACCAAAGAAACGTCCTTTCTCTGACTAGTCAAGCTAAGACAATCCCCACAGGTTTTCTTCTGTGTTTATTATTCATTATAAAGAAGAAAAAATCATTTTAGCAAACTGTTTTCCTACTAAACTGTCTTACTAGTAAAGTGCAGCTTTAAATTAAATGTTTAAGTTTAAATTAATTAATGAACTTAGAGTGTTCTATTTTTTTTCTTCTCTCTTTCCCACCAGAATCTGAGTCATAAATTATAAATGCTGAGGCTAAGTTTTGGTGTTGAAGAAAACAGATCGTAGAGAAGAAAAGAGGGAGCATTTTTCCATCACATACTTCATTATGTTGCAGCCATTATTTGAAGCCACTTCAAAAAATATTTGATTTGGAAAATCACAGTATATTAAGTAAAAAAGATATATGCAGTGTGGTTTTGATTTTCTTATTAAACATTTAACTATAGCTGTGTAAGCATTTGCATGAAAATTCATAAACATTTCCTTGTATAGCTACATGTATGCATACAGAATATTTCAAAGATATTTGAGTGATGAATTGTGACTGTCTCTTGGATTGCAAGTCATTTTAAACAATGTTTTTCATTATTCCAGACTTTCTGCAAGAAGCGTGTATTTTATAATTCAATAAACATATCTTTAAATATTGTTTTATAGTGATACAAAGAAATTATAGAAGGGGACTAGACTGAGGTAGATGCCAAATGTTTTATGACTGATAACAACAATCCAAGTGAGAAATCTGAGGGCCAGAATGCAGGGATAATGACAAATCTAGGAAATATTTAACAAAGTAGAACCACCAGAAGTTGAGGATGGGGATGGTGGAGACTAAGTGAGGAAAGTGAGAAGTCCAAGGTATGATGGGTTAGGTGACTGTGCCATGTCCTGAGACAGGAAATGCAGCAGACCTCATCTGTACAGTGGGAGGTGGGGAAAAGATAAAGGTGTTTGTTTGGGATGCCTATGGACCTCTGTGCAAAGACAGCAAAGAGACCACAGGATACAGGCCTAGAACCTTAGAGAGCAATACCAGCTGAGAATACAGGTTTAGCAGTCATAATATATTGCTAATTGTTTTCATGAGAAAACCCACAGAGAGTGTAGAGAAGCATTCTGAACTGAGAATGAAATTCTAGGGAAGAGTGAGGTGAATAAAGGGAAAGGAGGTTGAAGATGCTAAGCCCAAGGAGAAAATTAGGAGAGAATGACTTCGTGAAACCAAGGGAAGAGAGTTTCAAAAAGAAATGGACATGGCAGAGATGAGAAATTTCAGGTAAGATTAAAGACAGTTACTCAGCAGATGAATGGATAAGAAAGCTGTGGTACATATACACAATGGAGTATTACTCAGCCATTAAAAAGAATTCATTTGAATCAGTTCTAATGAGATGGATGAAACTGGAACCTATTATACAGAGTGAAGTAAGCCAGAAAGAAAAACACCAGTACAGTATACTGACACATATATATGGAATTTAGAAAGATGGCAATGATGACCCTGTATGCGAGACAGCAAAAGAGACACAGATGTATAGAAAGGACTTTTGGACTCTGAGGGAGAGGGAGAGGGTGGGATGATTTGGGAGAATGGCATTGAAACGTGTATACTATCATGTAAGAACAAAGCACAAGCCTATGTTCAATACAGGATATAGGATGCTTGGGGCTGGTGCACGGGGATGATCCAGAGAGATGATGTGGGGTGGGAGGTGGGAGGGGGATTCGGGATTGGGAGCTAATATACACCCATGGTGGATTCATGTCAATGTATGGCAAAACCAATACGGTATTGTAAAGTAAAATAAAGTAAAAATAAAATTAAAAAAAATAAATAAAGACAGTTACTCTTAAGAGTGTTAACTAAGATATTTTATGAGCTTAATGGAGCTGTGTGGAGTAGTTTGAGAATGGAGCAGGAGGATCTTAGGTTGGATGCGTGAATGAAGATTACCCTCTCAGGAAAACGCGGGGGCAATAAAGAGGGTTCCATAACTACATAGGGACAAAGGCGACTTTATAACTCCTGGACTCTACTTCCTCACCTTGAAAAGGAGAAAATTAATGCTGGTCTATCCGTGGCATCATGAGAATTAAAAGCTATTACTAATAATAGATTTTATGTTAGATTGAATTTTTATAATAGTTTGAACGTTCTCTTGTCCTTTCACTGAATCAATTTGTTGCTGCTCATCACAATGTTTTCATTTTCATAATATCTTTATCATCAAAGTCAGGTAAATAACAAGGCACTGAGTTGATTGCCTTTATATATTTCCGTAGCTCAGGTTTTTTGATTGTATTTAACTGAGTTTGACCTCAGAAAACATTAACATATTTCTTTGGCACCTGGAACAAGGACAGGTCAAGTTTGGTCTGGGAATAGATGGAGTTAAAGCAGAACATTTCCTTCCTCACCCACCTTTACAAACTGAAAAAATGGCCTTAAACAGAGAGATTAAAAGTAAATGTCACCTGCTTTATAGATAAATATGACCCACTGAGAATTCCTGATGTAGATTAGTTCCATATTCAAACATTTCTTTAGATCCATCTCCTGAAATATCTGGCCACTTTTTAAGTTTTGACTTCAGATTTCAAAAGACTGAGTTTGTGCTTAAGTGAAGTCATACAGCCGTGGACGTGACATAACAATTGTTGCCAGCTCAGAGGGAAAGAGGCAGCAGCAGGGAATGCCAGGTCCACAGTACAGGTGCAGGAGGCAGGTAACTACTTTGAGTTATCCGAGTCAAGTCTAAGGCTCAAAGTTCACCAGTTTCCCAGGAAGGCAGTGATAGAGGCCACACCCCACAATTCATCTCTGAAGCTACCAAAAATGCGACAGGTGAGAACATCGGGCCTCATCTCTTGCCAGATATTTCAACAGAAAATCTCTGTAATTTGTCCATTTGTAACCTATAAGAAGATCTGATTTTAGCTCAGTTGGTAAAATACCCGCCTGCAATGCAGGAGACTCCAGTTTGATTCCTGAGATGGGAAGAACTCCTGGAGAATGGATAGGCTATCCACTCCAGTATTTTGGGGCTTCCCTGGTGGTTCAGACAGTAAAGAATCTGCCTGCAATGCAGGAGACCTGGGTTCGATCCCTGGGTTGGGAATATCCTCTGAAGGAGGGCATGGCAACCCACTCCAGTGTTCTTGCCTGGAGAGAATCCCTGTGGAAAGAGGAGCCTGGCAGGCTACAGTCCATGGGGTCGCAGAGTCGGCCGTGACTGAGCGACTAAGCACAGCACACAGCAACCCATAAGAAGGATTCTGTCACTGAAATAACAGCAGCAGCAACAACAACAAAAAACAGGAAATACATCATCCTTTATAGAAAAAATTTTTTAAATATACCCTCAATTTAGACTATGCAATGGGAATTTCTTGAGTGTATGTGAATGTCTGTATGTGCACTTTATATTTTAAAATTTCTGGAGATTATCTAGACATTTCATGTACTAATTCTGGCAGGATTTCCCTTTAAGGATGTCCTGCAGAGAATTTGCTACTCATAATTTTAAGTAAAAATTGACAAGTGCTTTTTCAGCCCTGTAGGAGTCAGCTGTGCACATGTCACAAGACTTGGAGGAAACCCATACACCCTCCTATTTTCTTCCACAAAGTTAAAAAGGCTGCAGTTGGGAGGGCCCCTCAGATAGTTTTGGTGGCCCATTCTATACCTCTTGGAGGTAACATATGAATGTATTGGAGGAGAAAGTAAATCATCATATATTCTCCTTTCATCCTGTTTAAACTGTTGGAAGAAGCGGCTTTAAGAAAAAGTAAGTTTTGTTTTCTTCTCCTTAATGTTGTCTTTGCATTTCTAATTTTTTTTAAGTGCAGGAGATTCTTACAAACTTTCTCATGGCTACTTAAAGGAAACTTTGTGGTGACTTGGTTTTACTTGGCAAGCAAATATATATCTTGAAGTTTCTTAGAAACTTTTTAAAAGGCATTTCAGCCAGCAGTTATCAAACTTTATATGCTGAGCTTTTCAGATTTCTCAATTTGATGCCATGTGTATAAAGGCAACATAGTAGCCAAATAACTCTTCAGTTGTCTCCTGAGTTCTGAAAATTGTCTGTAATTGGAGATACAGCTTCATTGTATTCATAAAAAAGGGAATGACTTGATTCTGGGGTTTTAATTGGCTTAATTTATTTGAATGACTAACTTTATCACTAAGGATATTTTATGGCTGGATTTATATATCCAGAGCACAATTTAAAGTCATTTACAGATTTTGAGTTAGTGAGATTCCTGCTATTAAAAAAAAAAAAGAAAAACTGCCTATTTTTCACAAGCAGGCATAAAGACAATTCCAATCTTAGGCTTTCTAAGATTGAATTAAAATGTCTGGGTGTCTGACCCATGTGTAATATGCTAAACGAATCCAAAGCATTGCTTCTTGAAACTGAGATAGTATCATGAAAGCAGAAGTATGCTTCCCATATGTGTTTATACTTTTTCCCTCTCTAATCAGATTCTTTTTGGTGTCTGTCATCCATTTGAAAACCAAATGCAACTCCTCAACTTGTCAATTTGGGTTTTGGAAATGTGGGAACCAAAAAGAATCATTAATAAAATGTGTAATTCTTATAAATAAAATGTAACAAGTCATTTTAGCTGTCATTTCACATTCACAATATTATCATGTATAGGTTCTAGGATTTTTATTAGCAACATATATGGGTTAAAATTTAGCACAAACAATTGCAGATATACACATCGCACAGGATATTTCTTAACATATTTGTTATGATATGTGCCTAAAGCCATAATCCAAACTGCTTGGTGGGAAAGGTAAACTCTGACATCTGTTTTCTACACTTGTTCTATTTATTCCCATGTGTTGTCATTAGTTGCCAATTCTGGGCTGTTCTACCTAAACAAGAGCAGCAGATTTGTGCTTTAATGTAACATCAACTCACTGACAAATCTACCTCTTATTTTTATTATATTTGCCAATAACATTCTGAGTAAAGTTGGATTAATTTGGGTTCCGTAAGCGAGGCTAGCAACTTTCTACTATAATATTGAAAATAAAATTTTTTCTAGAACATGCTGCATAAGCTTGGATTTGTTTTTTCACATTTTCAATCTAGGAAATGACCTCTTTAGAATTGAAAACCAAATACTTGGGTTCACATGGAAAGTTCTGAATCAGATGTCAGTTAAACAACCGTACATTTCCATGTTCTTGTAATTCTCTTTATCCTTTCTGATTGTCATCATTTTTCTTGGTTACCTTTTGGCCCCCTAGAAGGAACTGTGAATAGGAGGGGAAGGAGAAGGAGGATGGGGAACTCCGTCCTGCCATAACAGCTCGAATCCCTCCAAAATTATCAGCTTGAGCACTATCTCCACATTAGACTTGGGATCACAGATTCTCTTAGCAATCTGAGAATCAACGGACATGTCTCAGAAGAAAAAAGGCACATTGTATATAGATTTTTTTTTCCTTAACAGTTCTGGGGTTGATATACTCTTGAAACCTGTTCTTGAGTATTCTTGAGGTGTCCTGATTAGGAACTACTATTCTCCACAAAACCTGGAGTTGGTGGGTTTATGCAATCTTTAAATGGATTAAGGCAGAAGTATGTCTGTCTCTCTCAATTTACCCAAGGACAGGTAAGTTTAAGGCAAAGATTTTAGCTGAAGATGACATTTAAGGGTTAATTTTTGAAGCAGATACATAATTAATCCATAGTCATACTTGTTCTGGACAGCATGTCCCCTGATATAAAAGTGGAAGATTCAAATATCAGAAGTTTCTTCTGTGGAGACTAAGGCTTAGAATGGAAAGGTGATAGGACTAAGCCTCTAGAGACCCCAGAATGTGGAACAGGTGACTGAAGAGGGACCTCCCTATTCTCTGGCCATTCTCCCAAATCCCCATACCGACCTATTGGTAGATTGGGGCATAAAAAGAAAGATCTAAACCAGTGCCCATTATCTCATATCCTCTGCTTCCGGGATCACGGACTTTAATCTTTCCTTGTTTATTGGCTCCTCTCATCAGCATTTGAACATATTCAAATCCCCCATCTTGAAAAGCTTCTGCTTCATTACCAAGCTTTTCCAGTTTACCCTCATTCCCAAGCTTTAGAGATCAATATTCTGAAAGTATTCTCTACACTTTGTAAAGAATCCCCCCACTTTGTTAGCCCTCACTTCTCAGTCTATTGCTGTCTGGCTTTGATCCTCATCAGTTTTCCCCAGTTCTCACTGAGGTGATCAATCACTAGTGTATTGCTAAATCCAGCAGAAATTTCTTATTCTCTTTGTACTGTTTCAGAACCATTTTACCTTAGTCTCCACTTTTCCCATCTTGAAACACTCTTTACCCAGAGCTTCCATGATGTCCTAGTTTTTCTCCCACCTCTAAGACCACTATGCTCAGTCAGTTTCACAGATTCCTTTTCCTCTTCCCTACATCCTAGACTCCTTTTCTCTTTCTGAGCAATGTCACAGCTTCAGTTACAGTCTATTCTATATGCTTAGGAGTCCGGAATCTTTATGTCCAGCTAAGATATCTTTCCTGAGCAACAAACCTCTATGTCTGATTGTCTGCTGAATATAAGACTTCCCAGAGCAGGTGTAGACCTTAGTGAATACAATGGAGTAAGTGGAGGGACATGAAGGGCAAGCCAGGTAGAAATTTTGACCTATAATTTTCCCTGGGATCCTTTTCAAAATGTCCAAGGAATTTATGTGGCTTCCCCACACTCACTCTTCAGACCTGACTGAATAGCTCTCCTTGACTTTCCCACAGTCCTCTCAAGTCTCATTTTAATTTAAAAGTAATCTCATCAACTGCCTCTCATACTTTCTACCCTGCTTCCCCCAAGTATCCTCGTACAGAAAATGACACCATGATACAACCACTTGCTCAAGCCAGAAACTGGAGGTGAACTGACTCCACCTCTCCCTCAATTTATATACCCAAAGAATCTCCAAATTCTGTTCACACTACCTCATCCACTCACCAGCTTCCCTCCTTTGTCACTGCCATCGCCCTATTTCAGGCTGCCATCCTCCTCTGTTTGGTGAACAGTAGTCCTTTCATGGATCTCCCTGCCTCTAGAATTGCCTTCTTTGGCTTCACTCCCCATACTGAAGCCAGAGTCATTGACGTGAAACTATTGGTCTAAAAATAGATTTATTCTGACCATCTCTTACTTCAAGCCTTTTCCTGACTCTCCACTGGCCTTAGGATAATGTCCAGATTCCTTCTCAAAGTTAAAGAGAAGCAGCAGAGTTCAGTGGGTTCCAGCAGAACTCCCCAAACTTTAAAGTGCTCAGGAACCACCTTGTTAAAATGTGTATTCTGATTCTGTAGGTCTGGGTTGGTGCCTCAGTTGTTGCATTTTTAACAAGTTCCCAGGTGATGCTGATAATACTGTTTCATGGACCATACTTTTCATGCTAGATTGGCTGGAGCTCAAATCTCTGTTGTATTCCTCACTAAATCTGATAACTTAGAAAGGTCACGTAGTGCACACATATGTATGCGTGTGTGTGTTATTGTCCCTTTATATGACATGAAGATCATGACTATAACACTTTCTTAGGTTTAAAATGAGGAATAAATGTGTTCTATTAAAATTACAACAGTGTCTGGCACAGAATAAGTATTAAGCACAAGTTATTTTTCTTACTAGTTAAGACTAAGACTCTGAATTGGAGAAGGAAATGGCAACCCACTCCAGTATTCTGGCCTGGAAAATCCCATGGACAGAGGAATCTGGAGGGCTACAGTTCATGGAGTTGCAAAGAATTGGACACGACTGAGCAACTGAGCCCTGAGCACAAGACCTTGATTAATTTAGCCTCTATCAGTTCAGTTCAGTTGCTCAGTCGTGTCCGATTCATTGAGACCCCATGAATTGCAGCATGCCAGGCCTCCCTGTCCATCACCACCAACTCCCGGAGTTCACTCAAACTCACGTCCATCGAGTCGGTGATACCATCCAGCCATCTCATCCTCGGTCGTTCCCTTCTCCTCCTGACCCCAATCCTTCCCAGCATCAGAGTCTTTTCCAATGAGTCAACTCTTTGCATGAGGTGGCCACAGTACTGGAGCTTCAGCTTTAGCATCATTCCTTCCAAAGAAATCCCAAGGCTGATCTCCTTCAGAATGGACTGGTTGGATCTTCTTGCAGTCCAAGGGACTCTCAAGAGTCTTCTCCAACACCACAGTTCAAAAGCATCACTTCTTCAGCGCTCATCTTCTTCACAGTCCAACTCTCAGATCCATACATGACTACTGGAAAAACCATAGCCTTGACTAGACGGACCTTTGTTGGCAAAGTAATGTCTCTGCTTTTGAATATGCTATCTAGGTTGGTCATAACTTTACTTCCAAGGAGTAAGCGTCTTTTAATTTTGTTGCTGCAATCACCATCTGCAGTGATTTTGGAGCCCAAAAAAATAAAGTCTGGCACTGTTTCCACTGTTTCCCCATCTATTTCACATGAAGTGATGGGACCAGATGCCATGATCTTAATTTTCTGAATATTGAGCTTTAAGCCAACTGTTTCACTAAAATCCCATGGATGGAGGAGCCCATAGGCTGCAGTCCATGGGGTCACTGAGAGTCAGACACGACTGAGCGACTTCACTTCACTTTCATCAACAGGCTTTTTAGTTCCTCTTCACTTTCTGCCATAAGGGTGGTGTCATCTGCATATCTGAGGTTATGGGTATTTCTCCTGGCAATCTTGATTCCAGCTTGTGCTTCCTCCAGCCCAGCCTTTCTCATGATGTACACTGCATAGAAGTTAAATAAGCAGGGTGACAATATACAGCCTTGACATACTCCTTTTCCTATTTAGAACCAGTCTGTTATTCCGTGTCCAGTTCTAACTGTTGCTTCCTGATCGGCATATAGGTTTCTCAAGAGACAGGCCAGGTGGTCTTGTATTTCCATCTCTTTCAGAATTTTCCAGTTTCTTGTGATCCACACAGTCAAAGGCTTTGGCATAGTCAATAAAGCAGAAGTAGATGTTTTTCTGGAACTCTCTTGCTTTTTCCATGATCCAGCGGATGTTGGCAATTTGATCTCTGGTTCCTCTGCCTTTTCTAAAACCAGCTTGAACATCAGGAAGTTCACGGTTCACGTATTGCTGAAGCCTGGCTTGGAGAATTTTGAGCATTACTTTACTAGCATGTGAGATGAGTGCAATTGTGCGGTAGTTGGAGCATTCTTTGGCATTGCCTTTCTTTGGAATTGGAATGAAAACTGACCTTTTCCAGTCCTGTGGCCACTGCTGAGTTTTCCAAATTTGCTGGCATATTGAGTGCAGCACTTTCACAGCATCATCTTTCAGGATTTGAAACAGCTCAACTGGAATTCCATCACCTCCACTAGCTTTGTTCGTAGTGATGCTTTCTAAGGCCCACTTGACTTCACATTCCAAGATGTCTGGCTCTAGATGAGTGATCACATCATCATGATTATCTGGGTCGTGAAGATCTTTTTTGTACAGTTCTTCTGTGTATTCTTGCCACCTCTTCTTAATATCTTCTGCTTCTGTTAGGTCCATACCATTTCTGTCCTTTATCGAGCCCATCCTTGCATGAAATGTTCCCTTGGTATCTCTAATTTTCTTGAAGAGATCTCTAGTCTTTCCCATTCTGTTGTTTTCCTCTATTTCTTTGCATTGATCACTGAAGAAGGCTTTCTTATCTCTTCTTGCTATTCTTTGGAACTCTGCATTCAGGTGCTTATATCTTTCCTTTTCTCCTTTGCTTTTCGCCTCTCTTCTTTTCACAGCTATTTGTAAGGCCTCCCCAGACAGCCATTTTGCTTTTTTGCATTTCTTTTCCATGGGGATGGTCTTGATCCCTGTCTCCTGTACAATGTCACAAACCTCATTCTATAGTTCATCAGGCACTCTATCTATCAGATCTAGGCCCTTAAATCTATTCCTCACTTCCACTGTATAATCATAAGGGATTTGATTTAGGTCATACCTGAATGGTCTAGTGGTTTTCCCTACTTTTTTCAATTTAAGTCTGAATTTGGCAATAAGGAGTTCATGATCTGAGCCACAGTCAGCTCCTGGTCTTGTTTTTGCAGACTGTATACAGATTTTCCATCTTTCGCTGCAAAGAACACTATCAATCTGATTTCGGTGTTGACCATCTGGTGATGTCCATATATAGAGTCTTCTCTTGTGTTGTTGGAAGACGGTGTTTGCTATGACCAGTGCCATCTCTTGGCAAAACTCTGTTAGCCTTGTCCTGCTTCATTCCATACTCCAAGGCCAATTTTGCCTGTTACTCCAGGTGTTTCTTGACTTCCTACTTTTGCATTCCAGTCCCCTATAATGAAAAGAACATCTTTTTTGGGTGTTAGTTCTAAAAGGTCTTGTAGGTCTTCATAGAACCATTCAACTTCAGTTTCTTCAGCATTACTGGTTGTGGCATAAACTTGGATTACTGTGATATTGAATGGGTTGCCTTGGAAACGAACAGAGATCATTCTGTCATTTTTGAGATTGCATCCAAGTATTGCATTTTGGACTCTTTTGTTGACAATGATGGCTCCTCCATTTCTTCTAAGGGATTCCTGCCCGCAGTGTAAATATAATGGTCATTTGAGTTAAATTCACCCATTCCAGTCCATTTTAGTTCACTGATTCCTAGAATGTCGACGTTCACCCTTGCCATCTCTTGTTTGACCACTTCCAATTTGCCTTGATTCACGGACCTAACATTCCAGGTTCCTATGCAATATTACTCTTTACAGCATCAGACCTTGCTTCTATCACCAGTCACATGCACAACTGGGTATTGTTTTTGCTTTGGCCCCATCCCTTCATTCTTTCTGGAGTTATTTCTGCACTGATCTCCAGTAGCATATTGGGCACCTACTGACCTGGGGAGTTCCTCTTTCAGTATCCTATCATTTGGCATCTATAGTCTTCTCCAACACAGTTTTTACTATTGCACTGATGGGCACACCTAGGCATGCACATGTGTCCACACACACACACAAACACACACACACACATAACACACTTTACTTCTCAGTCACAGCAAATGACCTTCTGCAAAGTAGGAATTGAGCAAATGCCTCTTCTCTGCCAGGCCTCCATGGGCACATCTCCACAGGGCTCTCTGCCCACAGACCTAACTCACCTTAGTCGTATTCAGGTTCTCCTTTCTCCGGAAAGAACTTACAGACCACCCTCTACCCAAATCTATGTTTAGTACCACTTCTTCATATTCTCAAACTGCCAATGTACCCTCTTGGGCTCGCATTATGGTCTCATTTATTTATTTTCTATAAGACTGTACGCTCCATTAGAGCAAGGGACTATGGCAATTATTGCTGACTTTCTAGCATTTACACACTGTTGCAAGTTTCAGATGATCAATAAGAAAGAATGCATTTTATTGACACAATCCAAAGACCATAAAATGAGACATAGGGAACAAAGATTTAAGATCTGATGTAATAGAATGAGCTTCTCTACAAATGCTGCCTCTGGGTTGCACTGCTAACCCACTGGAAAGGGGGGGGCGAGTTTTAAATTCATTAAATAAATTCATTTAAATTCATTAATAAGTTTTATTCATTAAATAAATTTAAATTTATTTAAATTCACTAAATAAATATGCAAGGCTAAAAAGTCAGTGCAAGAGTGATAGTGTGATATAGAGGAAAGAGTCAAAGCTTTGAAGTCTGATCCATGTTGAGTCCTCTGTGAACTTCAGCAAATTAGTTCACCTCACTTCCTTAAATGGAATAAAAACACCCATCTTGTAGAATTTTGTTATAGAATAATGCTACCAGTAGTCATTTTTACTTTTATATCTTCTCAAATTCTGCTTATACAATTCTGCTGCTACTGTACCTTAAGATTTTCCTTTGCTTATTCATTTTGCCAGAGAATTATCAATGGACCTTGAGTTTTATTTTGCAGTAGACCATTTGGATGTATCAGGTTCTCCCCTCTCATTATTTAAGAATACCCTTTAGGTTTTATTTTCAATTTAATTGCAATGATAACATGCACTGAAGATGATGGGGAAATTGGCTTCTAGGATTCTTGCTTTCCAGCTTGATCTTGTTCTCTTTAAAGATCTTTTATATTTAATGATTCTTGCTGTTCTTAAGACAATTTAAGTAAAATGCCATTATCATGCAATTCCTAATACTTTCTAAAAGTCTGTTAATAGCTGTCCTGGTCAAGGTATCAAACTATTCATCATTTTCCTGACAAAATCAAAAAGTCATGTTCATTCCTTCATATATTCATTCATTCATTCAAGTAGATAAAGTCAGTATAGTATTAATATCTATAAAAATATTGGTCAAGCTGTTTAATTTTTCTTATATCATGAATCTCTCCACTGTGCTGATAGCCATTTCATGGGTGAACAAGGAGATGCCTATGATAAAATTTGACCAAGGCTTCTCAGTATAGAACAATGCTTTGACTTTATGTAAAAATTTTTTATTCACATTAAATTCAACATTTCTTTAGCAGTTCACAGATATAATTTGCATGCAGGGAGGAAAAAATGCATCTGACACCAAGCTATCATGTCACCTAAATGAAGTAAGGTGTAAAAATTATTTCTGGCCTTGTAATTACATTCATTCTATTAATTTGATGCCTTGAACATTTCTACACTTACACTATTACAGAAGATTCTAATCACTGTTGTGCAGAAATTCTTTTCAAACCCTAGTTAAGTATAATTTAATAAACACTCAACAAAATATAACTAAAAAACACAAATTGTATTTTATGTTTTCTGTAAATGGAAGAGAAAGTAAATATTTTAGATTTCAAAAACTATTCAACTCTGCAGTGATAGTTCAAAAGTAGCCATAGACTGTAAATGAAAGAGACTGTGTTTCAATAAAACTTTATAGACACTGAAAATTGAATGTCATATAATTTCACGTAGCAAAAAAAGTATCCTTGTTTTGATTTTCTTTGATCACTTAAAAATGTAAAAGCTATGCTTAGGCCTCAAGCCATGCAAACACAGATTGTGGCTGGATTTTTGTTCTTGAGATGTAGTTGGCAACCTCCACTCAGCAGCCTAGTTCCAAGAACCTTGGCTTCACCAAGTTTGAAAAAGTTCCATGAACACAGAAATGTGAATATATTCTTAAGGAGAGGTAAATAACTTTTATTTGGTGCTAATAAATTCTTTTTTTTAATTTAAATTTATTTATTTTAATTGGAGGCTAATTACTTTACAACATTGTATTGGTTTTGCCATACATCAGCATAAATCCGCCATGGGTATACACATGTTCCCCATCCTGAACCCTCCTCCCACCTCCCTCCCCGTACAATTCCTCTGGGTCATCCCAGTGCACCAGCCCCAAGCATCCTGTATCCTGCATAGAACCTGGACTGGCGATTCGTTTCTTATATGATATTATACGTGTTTCAGTGCCTTTCTCCCAAATCATCGCACCCCTCTCCCTCTCCCACAGAGTCCAAAAGACTGTTCTATATACCTGTGTCTCTTCTGCTGTCTCGCATACAGGGTTATCGTTACCATCTTTCTAAACTCCATATATATGCGTTAGTATACTGTATTGGTGTTTTTCTTTCTGGCTTATTTACTTCACTCTGTATAATAGGCTCCAGTTTCATCCACCTCATTAGAACTGATTCAAATGTATTTTTTTTAATGGCTGAGTAATACTCCATTGTGTATATGTACTACAGCTTTCTTATTCATTCTTCTGCCGATGGACATCTAGGTTGCTTCCATGTCCTGGCTATTATAAACAGCGCTGTGATGAACATTGGGGTACACGTGTCTCTTTCTATTCTGGTTTCCTCAGTGTGTATGCCCAGCAGTGGGATTGTTGGGTCATAAGGCAGTTCTATTTCCAGTTTTTTAAGGAATCTCCCCACTGTTCTCCATAGTGGCTGTGCTAGTTTGCATTCCCACCAACAGTGTAAGAGGGTTCCCTTTTCTACACACCCTCTCCAGCATTTATTGCTTGTAGACTTGGATCACAGCCATTCTGACTGGTGTGAAATGGTACCTCATTGTGGTTTTGATTTGCATTTCTCTGATAGCAATGTTGAGCATCTTTTCATGTGTTTTTAGCCATCTGTATGTCTTCTTTGGAAAAATGTCTATTTAGTTCTTTGGCCCATTTTTTGATTGGGTCGTTTATTTTTCTGGGATTGAGCTGCAGGAGTTGCTTGTATATTTTTGAGAATAATTCTTTGTCAGTTGCTTCATTTGCTATTATTTTCTCCCATTCTGAAGGCTGTCTTTTCACATTGCTTATAGTTTCCTTTGTTGTGCACAAGCTTTTAATTTTAATTAGGTCCCATTTGTTTATTTTTGCTTTTATAAGAAATTCTTAAGCTAAAGACGTTTAAGAATTACTGTTCTAGATAATAAACCCGAAAGCACTTTGTAAACCACATGTGTGTGTTAGTCGCTCAGTCGTGTCCGACTCTTTGTGACCCTATGGACTGTAGCCTGCCAGGTTCCTCTGTCCATGGGATTTCCCAGGCAAGAATACTGGAGTGAGTTGCCATTCCCTTCTCCAGGAGATCTTCCCAACCCAGGGATCAAACCTGGGTCTCCCATATTGTGGACAGATTCTTTACTGTCTGAGCCACCAGGGAAGCCCTTGTAAACCATAAATCATTATTAAAATACCTATTAGTACTTTGCTTATAAGACTTTTCATTCAGATACCAAGTGATCTGAAAAAATATTGATTAATGAAAATAAATGTAGGTAATTATCAGAATTCTATCTGAAAAACTGATACTCAAAATTCAAAAATCTTATGAACTGTAATCTAAAGAGGGACTAGATATCAAGTTAAATTACTAAAGACATTTAAAATAGAATCAATGGTTATTCTGATCAAGGTAATTAAAATATTTATTGTTTGTTTGTTTTTTGACTAAGCCAAGAGCTTAGAAATAACACTATTCATTCCTTCACTTTGTTTTTGTTAAGTTTTAAACTACAAAGTTAAAATAATCAGAGAATCCTAATTTACCATTCTGATTAATAAAAACTAGCCTGTGTATGGAGAAGGCAATGGCAACCCACTCCAGTACTCTTGCCTGGAAAATCCCATGGACCGAGGAGCCTGGTGGGCTGTAGTGAGTCACTAGGAGTCGGACGCAACTGAGTGACTTCACTTTTACACATTGGAGAGGGAAATGGCAACCCACTCCAGTATTCTTGCCTGGAGAATCCCAGGGATGGGGGAGCCTGGTGGTCTGCCATCTATGGGACCGCACAGAGTTGGACATGACTGAAGCAACTTAGCAGCAGCAGCAGCAGCATGTGTGTGTGTCTGTGTGTGTCTGTGTATGTGTCTGTGTGTGTGTGTCTCTGTGTGTGTCTCTGTGTGTATGTCTGTGTGTGTCTGTGTGTGTGTCTGTGTGTGTCTGTGTGTGTATGTGTCTGTGTGTATGTGTCTGTGTGTATGTCTGTATATGTCTGTGTGTGTGTCTGTGTGTGTGTGTTTTCTGTCTTTTCTCCTCTCCTGCCACATGCATATGCACACAGGCACACAGCACAGCAAAAGGACTTAGGAATAAAGCCTTCTTTATTTTAATGTATGTATGGATTTGAAAGTCCCACTTACTCATGAACCTCTCCTTTCAGAGGACAATTGTGAAATAGATACAGTATCATATATGAATCAATTTATCATCAATGTTTTTACTGTTAAGGCTGGGTTGGAAAATAGAACTTTTCCCCGAGACTGTGCCTCCCAGCCTGAACTGGAGAATCCCAGGGATGGGGGAGCCTGGTGGTCTGCCTTCTATGGGGTCGCACAGGGTTGGACACGACTGAAGCGACTTAGCAGCAGCAGCAGAGAACTCAGACTCAGTGCTCCTTCCTGTTGCCAGGTGGCTGCAGTGGGCTCCCTCCAGGAGAGCAGAGTCTAGGCCTATGCCTTGGCAAATCCCACTGGAGGGAAGTGGGAGACACTTGAGTGAGGTCCTTTGCCCAGTTGCTTCTCAGTTAAGTGACCTCTCCCAGGTAGAACAGAATTAGCAAGTGAAGGGACAAACATTTCACCTCCAAAACTTTCCAAAGACAAATTCCTTTACATGGCCAGTATAGAAGTCTGAGAGAAATAAGAGATTCTTTAATATGATTTTTAATTCAAAAAATATTCCTGCTTCTTTTTATAAATGTAAGCTGTGCTGGAATTCCAATAGAGCTATTCAAAAAACCGTAAAGGATGATGCTATTAAAGTGTTGCACTCAATATGTCAGTAACTCTAGAAGACCCAACAGTGGCCACAGAAAAGGTCAATCCTCATCCCAATTCCCAAGAAGGATAGTACTAAAGAATGTTCAAACCATAGGACAGTTGTACTCATCTCCCATGCTAGTAAGGTCATGCTTAAAATCTTGCAAGCTAGGCTTCAGCTTTACTTAAACCAAGAACTTCTAGATGTCCAAGTTAGGTTTAGAAAAGGAAGAGGAACCAGAGATCAAATTGCCAACATTTGCTGGATCATAGAGAAAGAAAGGGAATTTTAGAAAAACATCTACTTCTGTTTCATCTACTACACTAAAGCGTTTGACTATGTAGATCATAACAAACCATGGAAAGCTCTTAAAGAGATGGGAATACTAGACCATCTTATCTGTCTCCTGAGAAAGCTGTATGCAGGTCAAGAAGCAAGTTAGAATGCTATATGGAAAAACTGATTGGTTCAGGATTGAGAAAGGAGTATGACAGGGCTGTCTGCTGTCATTCTGCTTATACCTATATGCTAAGCACATCACGAGAAATGTCAGGCAGGATGAGTTACAAGTGGAATGAAGATAGGTGCAAGAAACACCAACAACCTCAGATATGTGGATGATACCACTCTAATGGCAGAAAGTGAAGAGGAACTAAAGAGCCTCTTGATGAAGGTGAAGGAGGAGAGTGAAAGAGCTGGCTTAAAACTAAATGTTAAAAAAACTAAGATCATGTCATCTGGCCCCATTACTTCAAGGCAAATAGAAGAAGAAAAGGTGGAAGTAGTGACAGATTTCCTCTTCTTGGGCTCCAAAATCACTGTGGGTGGTGACTGTATCCATGAAATCAGAAGACGATTGCTTCTTGGCAGGAAAGTTATGACAAACCCAGACAGTGTAGTGAAAAGCAGAGACATTACTCTGCTGACAAAGGTCCATATAGTCAAGGCTGTAGTCTTCCCAATGGTTATGTATTGGTGTGAGAGCTGGACTGTAAAGAAGGCTGAGAGCCAAAGAATTGATACCTTCAAACCATGGTATTGAGAAGACTCCTGAGAGTCCCCGGGACTGCAAGGCGATTAAGCCAATCGATCTTAAGGGAAATCAATTCTGAATACTCTTTGGAAGGACTGATGCTGAAGCTGAAGCGCCAGTACTTTGGTCACCTGATGCCAACAGCTGACTCATTGGAAAAGTCCCTGATGCTGGGAAAGATTGAGGGCAGAAGGAGAAGAGGGTGTTAGAGGTTGAGATGGCTGGATGGCATCACTGATGCAATGAACATGAATTTGGGCAGACTTCAGGAGACGGTGAGGGACAGGGAGGTCTGGCCTACTGCAGTCCATGGGGTTGCAAAGAGTCGGACACAACTTGGCAACTGAACAACAGTAACAACTGTAATTTTAGTTTAGTATAAATTTAAGTCATCAATGTAAATTGTTGAAATTCCAAATAAGAGAGATTTTCAGTTGATGGTATATATCCCAGGCCTGCCTAACAGAATGGTTTATCAGCTGACCAAGAAGAGAACAGTAGGCTAAAATTATTCATAGCAACGTGTAGTTAAGTTTTGAAAGTTCTGATGTGTAACAGTAAGTGACCTTTCACCTATCCAGG
This sequence comes from Cephalophus harveyi, assembly GCA_006410635.1. Classification (NCBI taxonomy): domain Eukaryota; kingdom Metazoa; phylum Chordata; class Mammalia; order Artiodactyla; family Bovidae; genus Cephalophus; species Cephalophus harveyi. The sequence continues at coordinate 200,178 of SJYT01058461.1, read as the reverse complement.
TATGGACCACTCTCCAAGTGTGGTCCCTCTAGCAGCTGTAGCAATAATCTCTGGCCTAGTCCACACCCCCACCTACTGCTTCCCACACAGCTGTGTGGAGTCCTTGCTGCTTTTCCCCATCTTTACTTAGAGACTTGCCTTTATTCCACCTTCAAGCTACAGATCTAAACATGCACATGGGTTCCCAATTGTGTCTGACTCTTTGCAACCCCATGGACTGTAGCCTGCCAGGCTTCTCTGTCCATTGGATTCTCCAGGCCAGAATACTGAAATGGGTTGTCATTTCCTCCCTACCCAGGGATGGAACCCGCATCTCCTGCATTGGAAGGCGGATTCTTTGCCACTGAGTTACAGCTCTGGAAGAAGCTTTACCTGACATTTTCTAGAAATTTCCTAAAATTTCCAGGGCATCCTGTGCCTACATCCAAGTATGTCCAGATGCCCTCTCACTCCCTCTCATTCACAATATTTAGTGAGTGACCAGCACGTGTTGATAATATGCTAGACACGAGCCAGTTTGGGGCCAACATAGCATCTGTCCTGCCTGAAGCTCCCTTTTGAGCAGGAAGGACGATTAACTAGGGCTATGGTGCTGACACACGGAGAGCTGTGGAGTTTTAGAGCCAGGACTCTGGTCTGGTGGCAGAATGATGGAGTAAAGTGCTCATTTGTAGGTCTCTCCCATGCCAGAGTAGAAGTTTTTCACAAGGAGAGACCCAGTTTTACCTTCACTGCCAAGCACTGTTAGGCACTCAAGAGCTCTTTGTGAAAACTACAGAAATAAAGTTCACCGTGTTCAGAGAACCGTTTGATGTTGTTGGGTTTAAAACTGAAGAAACCAGGTCAACGCAGATGCCAGATTTTGAAAGGTCTGAAACTCTATGCTAAAGAACTTAGACTAGGAATAGGTCACAGAAAGCAATGTGATTCAAAGACTCTGGATCAGTCCGATTTCTAAAGTGGGAGGGGAGTGGCAGTTTGACCCTAAATAGTTAAGATCCTATGGCCAAAGCTTCAACTTTCTTTGTGCATTCATTCAACAGATACTTAGGCCAGGCTCTCTTTCAGGTGCCAGGGACACAGCCCTGAACCAGGCAGAGGGCTCTGCTACCGCTAGTGTGACAGGTTGGCAGGCCTTAAAAATTCGCACATTGAGTGAAAATAACACTAAATCGTAACCAGTACTTGTCAACTAATACTGTGAACATTTGGTTTCCAAAGGAATGACAACAGATTTTCCCCTTTGCTTTATACACAGAATTAGCATAAGCAACCTGAGATCCACACATTGTATTGCCAAAGCTGTAACCCACAAGTGCTGAGTGAAGGCCATGAATAGTGTGGGTCCAATCATTTTCCTTTGACAGATACCAAGAACTGACTCTGGTTAAATCTCTGAGACTGAGAACAGATAAAAATTAAAGCTGATTTTAAAGATTACCCTGTAACTATTTCAGTGGCCACCCACTCCATCACCAACAAATTTGAAACTGTCAAGAGAGTAGCTTGTAATTATTGATTAGTGTTATCAACAAAGTACAGGATATAACCCTGCCTTGTATTTTTTTAAATCACATTCTGGGTAGGAAGATTATTTTGCTTCAGGTATAAATACTAGGAAAACTAGTTAGCCTTAATCTCCACCCCTTCTCCAACCCAAACCCAAACTCCCTCTTCATAGCATATAAACTCACACATACATACACACAAACACACACACCACACATGCCCACACATCATTATCTCAATTTTTTAGGTGAGGATGCAGAAGATAAAGCTTTTCTTTATCTTTCAACTGCACAGTTAATCAGTAATAACTATAACAAAGGGCTTCTCTAGTAGCTCAGAAGGTAAAGAGTCTGCCTGTAGTGTGGGAAATCTAGGTTTGATCCCTGGGTCGCGAAGAGCCCCTGGAGGAGGGCATGGCAACCCACTCCAGTATTCTTGCCTGGGAAAATCCCATGGAGAGATGAACCTGACTGGCTAGTCCATGGGGATGCAAACAGTCAGACATGCCGAGCAACTAACACACACAACTATAGCAAAAACCAATAGAAATTGAATTGTCTCGAATGTTGGGGGGAACATGTACTTGCTTTTGAGGCTAATGACATGGTTTTGTACAGCTAGTGGCAGCTTGCCTTCAGGCATGTAATGATCGTCTCTCTTCATGCATGTGAGGCTGCAACCTGGACACAGTGAAAAGGTAGAGTGCCGGATACAGATAGTGCCAGCACTAAAGAGCCTCTTGATGAAAGTGAAAGAGGACAGTGAAAAAGCTGGCTTAAAACTAAACATTCAGAAAACTAAGATCATGGCATCTGGTCCCACCACCTCATGGCAAATAGATGGGGAAACAGTGGAAACAGTGACAGACTTTATTTTCTTGGGCTCTAAAATCACTGCAGATGGTGACTGCAGTGATGAAATTAAAAGACACTTGCTCCTTAGAAGAAAAGCTATGACAAACCTGGACAGCATATTAAAAAGCAGAGACATTACTTTGCCAACAAAGGTCCGTCTAGTCAAGGCTATGGTTTTTCCAGTAGTCATGTATGGATGTGAGAGTTGGACTATAAAGAAAGCTGAGCGCCAAAGAATTGATATTTTGAACTGTGGTGTTGAAGACTCTTGAGAGTCCCTTGGTCTGCGGGGAGATCAAACCAGTCAATCCTAAAGGAAATCAGTCCTGAATATTCACTGGAAGGACTGATGCTAATGCGCCAATACTTTGGCCACCTGATGCTAAGATCTGACTCACTGGAAAAGACCCTGATGCTGGGAAAGATTGAAGGCAGGAGAAAGGGATGACAGAGGATGAGATGGTTGGATGGCATCATCGATTCAATGGACATGAGTTTGAGCAAGCTCCGAGAATTGGTGATGGACAGGGAAGCCTGGGGTGCTGCAGTCCATGGGGTTGCAAAGAGTTGGACATGACTGAGCGACTGAACTGAAGTGAACTTCACCTCTTCCCTTTTTAAAAAAATCACAGCGGTAACCAAACCTGTCATTTCATACAAAGTTTTTGCCTGTGTTTGTATGAAAACAGCCATAGCAAATGGCTTCTATAAGGAGCCTGGAGATCTGAATTCTGGATGAAGTTTTTTCAATGACCACTCTGTAAGCTTTAAAAAAGTCAATTTGCCTTCCTGGACTTTACTTTTTCTCACATGAGAGATGAGAAGAATAAACTAGAGAATTTCAAAAATCCCTCTCAGCTCCTAGATCTAGTGATACTGTGAAAATGGGCTGAAATCAGAAGCATTTTTTAAAGAGAACGAAAAATATCAAAATGACTGCAGCACTAGACGCTTTCTCTCTAAATATCTTATTGTATCTATAGGTTTTCTCACTAAATATCTTATTGTATCTATAGGGGATTCTTTTCTCCAAGTTTCTCTATAATTCTTCTACGTTCCCACATCTTCCTTCCTTCTTTCTCTATCTTTCCTCATCCTTGTCGTAATGACTGAGATTTAATTATTTTAGTAAACTATTGAAGTAAAGATTGGTTGATTGTACAACTAATATATTGGAAAGTGGAAGCCAATTCTTTCTCTTTCCTTTAGAGAAATGAGATCATGCAGAGCAAAGTTGAGAACCTAACTGTGTGAAATTACCAAAACAGTAGTACATGTAAGACCCTAAAATGGGTCACTAAACTGGCATTAAATTTTGGCTGATTTTAAAGAAAATCTCATTTCTATTTAACAATATGGTCCTAAAGTTCAATCTTTACTAACTAGTAATCTAGTCTGAAAAGAAGTTTTATTAAAATTCGTCTCGATTAGCAATGTGAGTATTTCCTTCTAAGTATTCACAAAATTTTATTTGGAAGATATATTCCATTTTTCTGGAAAAAACACTAGATCTATAAACATCCTCTTTGAAGTTTCTATCCCTGTAAAATAAGGAGTTAAAACTGATCTATCTCTTACTAGTCCTTATGTTCTATCATCAAGAACAAGTGACTTAAGTTTAATCTTTTAAGATTTCATTTTGTTTTTAAAATAGGTCATTTGGTACAAAATTCAAAAGGTACAAAAGACTATATACAAGCAGAAAATAAATCTCACTACCTTCCCAGTCTCTTCATCACTGTTTTGAGTTACTTCAAGATTGTCTAGGGTTTTTTGGGTTTTTGTTTTTTTTTTTTTTGGCTGATTTAGTACTTTTTTTTTTTCTCTCACTTTTTTAAAAATTATTGTAATTTTTTTTTACTTTACAATATTGTATTGGTTTTGCCACACATCAACATGAATCCGCCACAGGTGTACACATGTTCCCAATCCCGTACCCTCTACCCACCACCCCCCCAGGTATTTTCAAGTTAAATGTTGATTAATGAGAAGGTAAGCTTTTTTTGATCAGTACCAAATGTTATAGCACTATTAGGATAACAAACTATATATAGTCTTAAAATTTTCTATCTACCATTAATTCCTATATATTTCAGCAAGGTTTATTTTTCCATAACTCATAATTGTTTTAAGGTATTTTGATGTATGTTATCTAATTTGCTTCAAAGCACCATCTATGGATGTGATTTACAATATTCTACCTTATAAGGCAGAACACAAATGTCATATTTTTCTGCCATATATGTATTTAGATGCTTCCAAAATGCCAAATGGAATGATTAGTTTTATAAACTGGTTCTTTGACTTGTCCGTGCAAAAGTTATGAAAATAATCAACTGAGAGTTAAGAATTTCGAGAATGAGTGGAAATTGTGTTCCTGTGAAGAGGGGCACTTATGCCTTATGGCACTTCCGCCTTATGCTCAGCCCTCAGTGGCGGACTGCTGGGATTGCCACCCTCTCCCCTGGTCTGTGATGGACCTGGGAGAATCCCTACTACAGGTTCACAGGAGTACAAAGGCTGCAGTGACTACTACTGTTGAAAACAGAATAAAAAGGTCCAAAGAGACATTTACTCCAAACCTGTATCCATCTATTAAACTGCTGGTAGACTTGCAAAGACAAGGTATTTGCTACCCTCTGATTTGCCCTACCAGTTCAGAGAAAAAGAAAGGGTATCTGGTGTCTCCTCCCTAGAAATTAAGGGAAGCTAGTTTATACCTGGCATGCTTCTAGTCACTAGAGATTCATAAGGATGCCTTCCAACAGAATATTCAAGATGGGAGGTACTTCAGCTTATTTTCTTGATCTTGAGTCATCATCACTTTCAGTAAAAAATGACTAAGTTTTATCTGAGACATTTTAAAAGATCATCCAGTAAGGGCTGGACACTTCCAGGCTCCATGTGGAGTACAGAAATGAGTAAGATACAAAGTTAAGTGGGTCTTTGGAAGCACTACTAAGAACAAAACTAGTGAAGGTGATGGAATTCCAGCTGAGCTAATTGAAATCGTAAAAGATGATGCCAATAAACTGCTGCACTCAGTATGCCAGCAAATCTGGAAAACTCAGCAGTGGCCACAGGACTGGAAAGCATCAGTGTTCATTTCAATCCCAAATAAGGGCAATGCCAAAGAATGTTCAAACTACTGTACGATTGTGCCTCATTTCACGTGTTAGCAAGGTTATGCTCAAAATCCTTCAAGCTAGCCTTCAGCAGTACATGAATTGAGAACTTCCAGATGTACAAGCTGTGCCTAGAAAAGGCAGAGGAACCAGAAATCAAATTGTTGACATTCACTGGATTATAGAGAAAGCAAGGGAATTCCACAGAAACATCTAATTCTACTTTATTTACTATGTTAAAGCCTTTAACTGTGTGAATCACAACAAACTGTGGGAAATTCTTAAAAAGATGGGAATGCCAGATCATCTCACCTGCCTCCTGAGAAATCTGTGTTCAAGTCAAGAAGGAACAGTCAGAACCAGCCATGGAACAACAGACTGGTTCCAAATTGGAAAAAGAGTACATCAGGGTATATATTGTCACCTGCTTATTTAACTTATATGCAGAGTACATCATGAGAAACCCTGGGCTGCATGAATCACTAAGCTGGAATCAAGATTGCCGGGAGAAATATCAACAACTTCAGATATGCCACCCTAGTGGCAGAAAGTGAAGAGGAAGTAAAGAGCCTCTTGATGAAGGTGAAAGAGGAAAGTGAAATAGTTGGTTTAAAACTCAATATTTAAAAAAACTAAGATCATGGCATCTGGTCCCATCACTTCATGGCAAATACAAGGAGAAAAAGTGAAAACAGTAACATATTTTCTTTTCTTTGGCTCCAAAATCATTGTGGACAGTACTGTAGCCATGAAATTCAAAGACACTTGCTCCTTGAAAGGAAAGCTATGACAAACCTAGACAGCATATTTAAAAGCAGAGACATCACATTGCCAACAAAGGTCCATCTAATCAAAGCTGTGGTTTTTCCAGTAGTCATGTACGGTTGTGAGAGTTGGACCATAAAGAAAGCTGAGCTTCTTTGATGCTTTCAAATTGTGATGCTACAGAAGACTCTTGAGAGTCCATTGGACTGCAAGAAGATAAAACCAGTCAATTCTAAAGGAAATCAACCCTGAATATTCATTGGAAGGACCAATGTTGAAGCTCCAATACTTTGGCCACCTGATGTGAAGAGCTGACTCATTGAAAAAGATCTCAGTGCTGGGAAAGAGTGAAAGCAAAAGGAGAAAGGGGCAACAGAAGATAAGATGGTTAAATAACACCACCAACTCAATGGGCATGAATTTGAGCAAACTTGGGGAGATAGTGAAGGGCAGGGAAACCTGGCGTGCTGCGGTCCATGGGGTTGCAGAGTCAGATACGACTTAGTGACTGAACAGCAACAAAGATACAGTGGTTGCCCTCGGTGAGCCTACATTATGGTCATAAGGAGTACAATAACCTCCTCCTCCTCCATAACTTATAATAGAAGTTAGAATATAAAAATTATCTAAGAGAAACACAAAGGGCCTTCATTGAACATACTGTAATACAACTTGTAAATGTAACTCATGCACTTTATATATACATTATAATATAAATTCATATATCTTAAAATGCAAAAATGTCTACAGCTTTAAGTTAATACTTGAAATAGAATTTGTTGATAGATTCTTTCTATTTCAGAAGGCCCAGAAAAGAGGTCCTCTTCCATCATTATGTTTTATGAATTAGAAAAAGGTCATAAACCAAAAGAATCTATAATACACATTAATGCCAGGATACATAAAAACCAGTACATTATATGGTTAGACTTATCTTATTCTTAGGAAAGAACTGTGTGATTGATTGTGAACTCTTATTTAGTGCCCTTAGTTAAATGACTGAAAGTTCTTCCTAATTTGTTTAACTGGAGTTGTCATTTTTAAGCCATTTTTCGGCTTAGAAAACTACTTTATAGGGTCTATTAGATAAAGGATACATTTATCATTTTATATTGGCCACCTTCCAAATAAAGCATACTCTTCACTATATTGGAGAGTTTCTAATGTTATTTTTCATCAGAATAGAAGTGGTTTCTCATATTTAAAAACATATTTATTGGAAGAAAAATCATGGAAAGCATTTTTTGCTTGATTCTTCTATATTCTGAGTAGCATTACTTTTAGGTTTTCAAGATTACATGGAGTTAAGATGCATCAACCAGACTGTTGTGATTAGAGCACTCAGCTCATCTTTCCTAAATTTCTGGGTCCATGGTTATTACCCTAACCTGCTCTCAAGCCACTGTGTAAAGTGAATATGTTTATCATCATCTTAAGGTGAATTAATTGAGTAAGGATAGAGTTTTCTCATTACTAATTATGGGAAGGAAATTAGAGTTCATTTTAAAACACCAAGAAAAGAAAATAGCTGTCTTGGTTTTATAGTGACCAAATCACAGTGTCTTTATAACACATGACATTGAACTCAAAAATTGAAGAAAAAAGGTACAAAAGACATTGCATTTTCTGTCTGATGAAGCACATTCCACTAGGCCATAGCAAATTTCTCCTGTGATCTTGTGAACTCAAATGCCTGGCGCTGTAAGGAATTCAGCAGACTAGCGTGTGTTAGAGATTCAGTCCTTCTAGAGCAGACTTAGTTTCTACAGTGGCAGGTCACACTTCTCGCTAAATACACTTGTATTTGTCAATAGATGCAAGAAAAAGCAGGTAGAAACAGTGTTAAGTAGACAAATCAATGAGCTCCCTCCCCAATGTTGAGAAAACTACTCCGGCTCAGATGGGGTTTCCCTGGTGGTGTTAGTGGTAAAGAAGGCACCTGCCAGTGCAGGAGACATAAAAGACGTTTCAGGCCTTGGGTCAGGAAGATCCCCTGGAGTAGGAAATGCCAACCACTCCAGTATTTTTGCCTGGAAAATCCCAGGGACAGAAAAGCCTGACCAGCGGATGGTCCATGGGGTCTCAAAGAGTCAGACATGACGGAAGCAACTTAGCACAGCAGGGCACACCGGGCTCAGATACTGATAGTAGTTGGTGAGCATGAAGAAGGTGACCTCAAATAGAAAAGAAGACCAGCCAAACAAAGCAAAACAGAACAGAACCAAAAAACTATCACAACTACTATCTTCAGTATTCCATACAGTACTCGAATTTTTCAAAAAGCTTAGAAATGGGTGAAGGAAATATTCTCTAATATTTACATCAGATCTGCAGTTATGTTTAGATTAGAATCCACTTCCAGGAAATGAGGTTGATTTGGGGGATTCACAGGCAGGAAATACCCTGCCACTACTATGTGCAGACTCGATGGGAAACATATTTATATAAATTACCACATTTAGTTCAGTCCTTGTATATACCGGGATTCCCTGGTGGCTCAGAGGTTAAAGCGTCTGCCTGCAATGAGGGAGACCTGAGTTCTATCCCTGGGTCGAGAAGATCCCCTGGAGAAGGAAATGGCAACCCACTCTAGTATGCTTACCTGGAGAATCCCAGGGACGGAGGAGCTTGGTGGGCTACAGTCCACGGGGTCACAAAGACTCGGACACGACTGAGCAAATAGTCTAGTCTTGTATATACCAAACCCCAGCACTAAATGAGAACTCAAGACTTTAAGGAGATCCTCAGGCAACCTAGGAATAGTATTTGCTCTTCCAGAACAACTTTTACAGAAATAATAGCAAGTTGACAAGGAGTAGAATGGAAGACAACCTACATCTATTGAAATGAAAGTGGCTCCTTCAGGATAAAAACTGAGACAAGCCTAATGATGGATTTAAAAGCAGGAAGTTTGGTATTTCAATAGGCAGAGGCCTAGATAATGCAGTTTCACCTTAAAAGTGGTATTCTTATGTCTTTAAACTTTTCTTATATCCCAGTGAGGAAAAGAATCAAGGATGATATTAAAACCATGTATTTTTAAGAGCCCTACTTTTTCTATTTTGTAAAGAATATAACATTTGATAAAATATGGTTATTCTTATATAGTACCATGAACTACATTTTACCTCTGTATCAGTAATAGCTGCCATAACTACATGATTCTAAAAGTAATCCCTCCAAGAAAATCATACAAAGCAGTTGTTTTCTTTGTTAGTATCCACAGAACAAATTAACCAGATGGAAAGCTCTTGTCAGCTGTTTTGTTTCATGGGAGAGCAGTGGCATCAGCTCTCAGGAGAATTCTCATTTGACCTCTCTACACAAAACATTCAGCTTCCAACAAACTGAGCTTGTGAATACATCCCTAGAGACTAATATCAAACATTCCACCACAGTTCTATGATGCTTGTTTTAGGTTATTTTTGATTAATGGCCTGAAGTTATGGCTTTAGTTATTTTTAAAATTGTTTGTTGAGTTTTCAAAAGTAGTGTTTGAAGGGTTAGGAAAATAGCCTCCTTCTTCAAAATAGGAACTACAGTTATAATTGCACATTTTCCATCAAGTCAAGTACACCTACACCCAACTCACTCATGCCTTTTCCATCCCAATCTCACTTGATACTTTAGTGCGATCATATGCTGCTAATGATGTTCTCATTTCATAGTTAAGGAAAGTAAGTGCCAGAAAGATTAAATTGTTTCCATAGCACTCATTTCTATGCTAGGGCTAAGGCAACTACTGCAACAAACTATAGCCTATGCAACCAACTATAGCCTCTGCCTTCCAACCCAGTATTCTCTGTATATTATGTGTTGGGTTATAAGCAAAAACCAGATAATAAAGTACACACAGGTCTACTCAACTCCACCATCAGAACTAGGAAAAGAAACAAAGGAAAAACCTAAGAGTATAACTTTAGTTATTCTAACTCCTTAGTATTTTCAAATCTGAGAATTTAAATCTTTCTACTGTTCAGTTCAGTCGCTCAGTTGTGTCTGACTATTTGCAACCCCATAGACTGCAGCACACCAGGCTTCCCTGTCCATCACCAACTCCCAGAACTTGTTCAAACTCATGTCCATCAAGTCGGTGATGCCATCCAACCATCTCATCCTTTGTCATCCCCTTCTTTTCCTGCCTTCAATCTTTCCCAACATCAGGGTCTTTTCCAGTGAGTCAGTTCTTTGCCAAAGGAAGATGAGATGGCCAAAGGATTGGAGTTTCAGCTTCAACATCAATCCTTCCAATGAATATTCAGGTCTGATCTCCTTTAGGATGGACTGGTTGGATCTCCTTGCAGTCCAAGGGACTCTCAAGAGTCTTCAGCACCACAGTTCAAAAGCATCAATTCTTTGGCGCTCAGCCTTCTCTGTAGTCTAGCTCTCACATCCATACATGACTACTGGAAAAACCGTAGCTTTGACTAGATGGACCACAAACCTTCAAAGGAGCAACAGTCTTTTAATTTCATGGCTGCAGTCACCATTTGCAGTGATTTTGGAGCCCCCCCAAAATAAAGTTTCTACTATAAAACATATATTAATACTTATTTCATCTGCCCTAGTTTATACAGACTGTAGAGGATATATTTCTTCATATATCTCACTTAACTCCGCCCAAGTTCTGTCAAATTCAGTCACTCAGATAACACTTCATTGAAGCAATACTTCAGCTAACATCACAGATTTCAGAAGACAATGACCTTGCAATCTTGGTAAAGACATGATTTGTCTCTGAAAATCATATTCACAGGCTGGTGCAGCTTCCAACAGAGAATTGAAGTATCTGATCATAACAGTTCAAAAACTGTTAATGGAAGCTTACTGGTACCCACAGTTTAGAGAGAAACCCTTTAATAATATCAATAGATTAGCCACCTTCTGCTGTTTCCTGGATACCTTCCTCAGCTGGGATTTAAAGGGCATTCTAGCCGACTTCTTCAGGGAAAGTGAAAGGACCCTCCTTGCCATAGCCAAGAAGCTTCCTTGGAGCGTCACCTTCTGTTCCCTAATCTCTATCTCAGTCCTTGGATATATTTGCCAAAGATATAATAGATATGAATTAATTTACTATTGAAGTCAAATATGCAAATTCTTAACTTTTTTATTCTTGAACCTTTATCTTTTATGGTGTTGATAGAATCCTCTATGTTTTCATTAGGACTTGTCTTGGATTCCAAGCTCATGGGAAATAGGAAGTTTTCCATTCATTCATTTCTTCGATCATAAAACGTGCTGAAGCCCTGCTGTGCTCAGACATGAGACACACAGAAGTAGGCATCATCCCTCCCTTGAGGAGCTTAGAAGTGAGAAATACAATACAAATGTGGTGAAAACCCACATATGTATGAACTAATGAGAGCCACTTCTGTGTCCTCAGAGATCTGAGAAAGCTACAGAGAAGGATTTTTAGCTGGACCTTGAACCATGAGGAGGTGGACAAGGTAGGGGGTGAGAAGGAGAAGGTCATTAAAGATAGAAGAAAAGTCTATCTTTTGAGTCTATGTATGAAGGCTCAAAGGTATAAAAAGACATAGTGCATTTGAACAATAGAGAGTCATGCATGCATACTAAGTCGCTTCAGTCATGTCCAACATTTTGTGAGCCTGTGAACTGTAGTCTGCCAGGCTCTGCTGTCCAAGTGATTCTCCAGGCAAGAAGAATGGAGTGGGTTGCCATGCCCTCCTTCAGGGGATCTTCCCAACCCAGGGATCGAACCCAAGACTCTCATGTTTCCCGCATTGGCAGGCAGCTTCTTTACCACTGGGTCATTGGAAATGACTAAATGAAGGGTTGGTGTGTGTGTGTAGTGTGTGATGTGCAGTGTGTGTATGTTTGTACCACATGGTCCAAGGTTAGGAAAGGGATAAAGAGATAGTGAGAAAAGTAGACAAAGTAGTAAATGGTCTCTATGCTAAGTAGTGGAGTTGATTTCATAGTCAAAGAAGAGTTGTCATGTTTTTCTCCGGGGAAAGGAGATGATCATGAGTCTGAGAAAGAATTTTCTTGAGCATTGTGAGCGATGTTCTGGAATTCCCAGGGAAACTGATCTTATTTAGAGAGCAAAATCACCTAGTAGAAATGTGCTTGGTTCCACTCAATAGACTGAGAAATTTTTAATAATATCTTCAATTCTATGTAAGCCACTATTGTCCATCAGAGATATAAGGGGGGGGGTGTGGTTACACAGTAATTTAAGAAATGCTTCTGAAGTGAAATCAATAATATATGGTATGGATTCCCTGATGGCTCAGTGGTAAAGAATTCGCCTACCAATCCAGGAGATGTGGGTTAGATCTATGGGTCAGAAAGATTCCCTGAAGAAGGAAATGGCATTCTAGTATTCTTGCCTGGAAAAATCCTATAGACAGAGGTGCCTGGCAGGCTACAGTCCCTGGGGTCACAAGAGAGTCAGACATGACTTAGCAACTAAACACCACCACCACAATAAAGATATGTGGGGGGGACAGGCAGGGAGGGAGGAGAGAATAACTGAAACAAGTGCGTTGGCAGACAAGCTGCCATGGTTATACATGTATCACCATGGTTTCTGTAACTCCTTATGGAACACAGAAAAATATACTTCGCCCAATGAGGCTTCCAAAATGCTCTGTACTGACCATTAGCCCACTACCTGCCCTCAGAGCAGCAATTCAAATGAAAATACTAAATGGAGAAATTAAGCCCAGGTAAACTCATCTCAGCATAGTTCAAATTAAGATTCTTCATCCAAGCTCTGTATATCAGTCACATGTTTCAAAGACTTCAATGTTTTGAACTAACATTTTTCAAGAGCATTTTAACATTCCTTATGCCCTTTGGATTTAAATTCTTTCAACTTCTTTCCTAAAGAAAAGCAGAAACAGATCTACGTTACAGAATCAGTAAAAGACCAGAATGGGCAATTGAAGCAATCATGCCGCACGCCCAGATGAGCAGAGATGTATCAGCACAGGCTGAGTAAGGCTACTATGAAAAACCAGATGAAGATTAGGCCAGAAAGTCCAGCAAACTTTGAATTAAAGAAGAGTGCACTTTAAGGATGAACCTAAAATCTGTCATACAGACTATAGAAAGTCAGAAAGAGAAAAAGCAAATATATTAATTATATATATGAATCTAGAAAAATGGTGCTGATGAACCTATTTTCAGGGCGGGGTAGAGAACAGACACAGGCATAGATGACACAGTGGGGAAGGAGGGGGTGTGATGAACTGAGAGAGTAGCATTGCTGTACATGCGCTACCAGCCCCCTTGGTGCCTCAGTGGTAAAGAATCCGCCTGCAATGCAGGAGACCAGGGTTTGACCCCTGGGTTGGGAAGATCCCCTGGAGAAGGGAATGGCTACCCACTCCAGTATCACTGCCTGGAGAATCGCATGGACAGAAGAGCTGGGCTACAGTCCATGGGATTGCAAGAGTCAGATACAGCTGAGTGACTAACACACACACACACGTGTAAAATAGATAGCTAGTGGAAAGCTGCTGTATAGCACAGGGAGCCCAGCTCAGTGCTTGGTGATGACCAGCGTGGAAGGGAAGGGACGCAGGTATACATTGAGCTGATTCACATTGTTGTACAGCAGAAACTAACATAATATCATAAAGCAATTATACTCCAATTAAAAAATTAATTAGAATAGTACACTTTTCAGTTCAGTTCAGGACTCTTTGTAACCCCATGGACTGCAGTACAGCAGGCTTCCCTGTCCATCACCAACTCCCAGAGCTTACTCAAACTCATGTCCATTGAGTCAGTGATGCCATCCAACCATCTCATCTGCTGTCATCCCCTTCTCCTCCTGCCTTCAATCATTCCCCACATCAGGGTCTTTTCAAATGAGTCCGTCTTCACGTGAGGTGGCCAAAGTATTGGAGTTTCAGCTTCAGCATCAGTCCTTCCATGATTGTGGCATTATTTTCATCTATTTAGCAAAGTCTGCAAATCATGTAGTAAAGATGGAAGTAATCTTAAATACCATTTACTATATATCCTCTTATCAAGACACATAATCAACTTCATGAATTTATATAGTACCTCTTGCCTCCATGTGGAACTAAAAAGCTGTAATCGAATCAATCTAACAACTTACATTTGATATTTAGAATAAAGGAGACATGGTAATTCAACTCCCTTAACTAAATAATATTCCTGAAAACCACGCCAACATATAAACATTGTTGGAAACCAAAAGACCCAAATTACATCCTAGTACATTTCAACTTCTATGATATAATTTGGGATATAATTTGGAGAAGGGAATAGCTACCCACTGCAGTATTCTTGTCTGGAGAATTCCATGGACAGAGGAGCCTGGCAGGCTACAGTCCATGAGGTCACCAAGAGTTACACACGATTACACACGATTGAGAGACTAAAATTAACACATTTCAACTTCACCATAAAAAATAAAAGCCCTCTCACTTTTGAAGCTTGTAATCTCTGACAGGAAAGTAATAAGACAAAGCGCATGTCTTCAGTTCAGTTCAGTTCAGTCGCTCAGTCGTGTCCGACTCTTTGCAACCCCACAAATCGCAGCACGCCAGGCCTCCCTGTCCATCACCAACTCCCGGAGTTCACTCAGACTCACGTCCATCGAGTCAGTGATGCCATCCAGCTATCTCATCCTCGGTCGTCCCCTTCTTCTCCTGCCCCCAACCCCTCCCAGAATCAGGGTCTTTTCCAATGAGTCAACTCTTCACATGAGGTGGCCAAAGTATTGGAGTTTCAGCTTCAAAATCAGTCCTTCCAAAGAAATCCCAGGACTGATCTTCAGAATGGACTGGTTGGATCTCCTTGCAGTCCAAGGGACTCTCAAGAGTCTTCTCCAACACCGCAGTTCAAAAGCATCAATTCTTCAGCGCTCAGCCTTCTTCACAGTCCAACTCTCACATATATACATGACTACTGGAAAAACCATAGCCTTGACTAGATGGACTTCAGTCGGCAAAGTTGCCAAGTAATAAGATGAATCTCATGCACACTGGAACCACGTTTTGGCTTTGCACAATTCATGGTAAATGAGTATTGAGAGAGAAAAAACTTTGTCTCCTCCCTTTTGCACCTAATGGTCACTCCCGACTCAGTAGGGGGTCAGGGTGATTTGATGACCACTTTATACATGCTTATTTGGTCTATGTATTCCTAGCGAACTTTATGTAAAACATCAGTAAAGCATTTGGATGCATAATCCTCTGTCTTGAAAATGTATATGACTGCGTATTAGACTTGTAACAAGTGGGGCATTTCTCTGAGTTTCCTGACAGTTTATCTCCTAGGTTATCATTCTCTGGCTGGCTTAAATACAATTTCATTTTTCTTGAAAAAATAAATAAATAAAGTGATCATCCTGAGCAACTGCCCTTTGAATCAGCCCTCAACTATCCTCATATCTTCCCTGTTTGGACAATAAATTCTATAACCGCCATAAGCATGCAAAAATATCCTCAAGATATTGCTACATGCATCTGGATTATTTCTCTGTCGACAAACATAAGAATGGTTTAATATAATACTTCCGCACATTTACCACCCACTCATTTTTTAACTATTAAAAATAAAACATATATAAAAGAATATTTCTATTATATGCAAAGTATAAGAAATAATTCTGCTTAAAGAAATCAAGTATTTTCTATATATTTGAAACCCTCTGACAACTTCCCAATTCCAATCTAACTCCAGACGTTAATCTTAAACTGAATCCTGGTTTTTGTGTTTATCATCTCTGTGCTTTAATAGACTTAATAATATTTATTATGTTTAATAACATAACATATACTTATTATAATTCCAAATAATCAACTTGGGCTGCTTTTTAACTTTATAAAAATGCAATCCTGGTGTATGTACTATTTTATAACTTGTTTCACTCAATATTGTGAAGTTTATCTGTATTAAGGAGGGCACCTGTAATTCATCTGTTTTTATTGCTGTATAGCAGTATGTTATATGACCATACATCTATTAATACTGATTTATCCACTTTTCCTTTGATAGATTTTCAGAGTTTGCTACAGTTAGGGCTGCTATAAACTGTGTGCCATGAGCATTCTCTCAGGTGATCCCTGCAAGATTTATGATTCACACACTTAGGCAAGTAATCACTGAGTCATTTGAAAGGTACATGTTCAACTTTACAATGAAAAAAATTGCTTTTCAAAGTAGTTTTGTCCACCCATATTTCAGTTTTATTTCAGTGTGTGAGTTCTCGTTGTTCCTTATTCTAACATTTCGTATTTTCAGACTTAATAGTTTTTTCTGACCTTGTGAGTATAAATTATCTCATCGTTTGCTGAACAGGTCAGTTCAAATTTCACTGAGTAGATTGAGCTTCCCTTAAAATATTTTAGAAAGAAGAATTTTTGCTTATGTCTTTTGCCTATTTTTCTATTGGTTTACCTTTAATTCTTATTGATTCATGAGAATGTTTTATATATCCTGCATAGTAATTCTTTGTCAGTTATATATGTGGCGAATATCATCCATTAATCTGTTATTCTGTGGCTTGTCTTTTCAATATTAATAGTATCCTTCAATGAGAAATTTTTAAAATTATCAATTTTTTTATTTGTAGCTTGTGTTTTTGCATCTTTTTAAAAAACTTTCCCTAACCTGATCATAGAAATTTACTACTGTATTTTAAGCTTTGCTTTTATGTTGATGATAGAACTATTTTCAATATGGTGTAAGGTAGGACCCAATTTCATTTTTTGATATGTGAATAACCAATTACTTCAGTACCATTTATTGAATACTTTTTCTTTTACTGAACTATTATTGTATGTGTGTAAATGTTTGATTTGCTTTTCTATTACACTGCACAGATGGTTTATCCAGTTCTAGTACTTTGCCTTAACTACTTTAAGTTTTGGTTTTCATGACAAGCCTTCCTACTATCAAAATTTTTAGATATATTGTACTACATTTAATACAAGTATAATTTTTATTATTTTAAAGCCTTTTTAACATTGTATTTCTGGGGTATAGAAATTCTGTGAGATTTATATATTGGTTTTGTATCAAAGAACTTGCTAAACTCTCTTTCAGTGACTGTTAATGAGACTGAACATAAGTTCATGTTTATCAGTTATTCAAATATCCTCTTTGGTATAGTATCTATTTGAGCTTTTCTCTCCTTTATTGGATTGTCTAGCTTTTTTTCTTATTGATTTGTAGAATTTTTTTGTGTTCTGGATATGATTCTTTAGTTGATTCTTGCATTGAATAGCTTCTCTGACACTTTGGCTATCATTTTCACTCTCTCTGTGTCTTTTGAAAAATTTGTTGCTGTTCAGTCACTAAGTCGTGTCTGACTCTTTGGGACCCCATGGACCGTAGCTTACCAGGTTCCTTTGTCCATGGGGTTCTCTTGGCAAGAATTCTGGAGTGGGTTGCCATTTCCTTCTCCAGAGCATCTTCCCAGACCAGGGACTGAACTCACATCTCCTGTATTGGCACATGGATTCTTTACCACTGAGCCAGCAAGAAAACCCTTTGAAAAACAGTGGTTCTTAATTTTAACGTAGTCTAATTTATTAAAATTCCCCTATTTGGCTAGTACTCTCTCCACTTTGTTTAAGAACTCTTTCCTTGTTACAAGTTAATGAAAACATTTTCCTATATATTTTGAAAGGGCTAAAAAACAAATAACATCGTCACAAAAGTAAATTTTGAAGTCAATCAACATAGTGTATCTTTATACTTCGAGTTTTCTTTATGTTCCTTCAAAGTATTCTATGTAGAGGTTTCACATTCTTATTAGATTAAAATGTAATTGAAGGTCTTTTAATTATATCATAAATTATATATTTTTAAAATTTTCATTTTCTCTGTGTTGCTATAAGAATACAATTGATTTTTATACATTTTACCCAGCAACTGATAACTCCCTTGTAAATTCTAATAATATGGAACTACTTAGATATTTTTTGCACAAAAATCAGTCACGAGTAAATGGGAGTGTATTTGCTCCTTTTCAATTCTTATATTTTTTCTTATCTTAGTGCAAAGACTATAACTTTCAGTATAAAACTGAATAGAAATGATAATCAAGGACATTCTTTTCCTTTTTATGATCTCAGTAAAAACTACCAACATTTGCCAGTAAGGATAATATTTGCTGTATTTTTTACTGCATTGAGAAAATTCCTCTAATCTTAGTTGGCTAAGCTTTTAATTGTGAATTGAAGTAAAATTTTTTTATCAAATGTCTTTTTGCATCTGCTAAGAATATGGCTTTCTCTTTTATTTGGTAAATGTGGTAAAATACAATGATTCTTTTAATTTTAAACTAAAACTCCATTCCTGGGATAAACTCAACTTATCATATTAACTTTTTCATATATCACTGGATTCAGTTAGTTACTATCTGTGCTAACTTTCTTGTAATTACTGCATGTTTTATTATTATGAGTATGACTGGCCTAAACATTTTTTCTCATAATGTTTTTAGATTTTGGTATCAAAGTTTTGGGCTTCCCTGGTGGGTGAGTGAAAAAAAAAAAAAAAAACAACTGCCTGTCAATGCAGGAGATGGAGTTTCAATCCCTGAGTTGGGAAGATCCCCCAGAGAAGGAAATGGCAACCCATTCTAGTATTCTTGCCTGGGAAATCCCATGGACAGAGGAACCTGGTGGGCCAGAGTCCATGGGGTCACAAAAGAGTCAGATGACTTAGTGACTAAGACAACATCATCAAAATTTTAATGGGTTCAAAATTAAATGGATCATGTTTTTTGTTTTTAATTATTTGGTATAGTTTGCCAATATTATTATTTCTTTCTTAGTAAAATCCACTGAAGAAGCCATGTGAACTTGTATTTTACCTTGTATGTAGACTTTTAATTTCAAATTCAGATTCTCTATTAGTTACCAACCAGTTGAAATTTTATATTTCTTCTTGTTCAGTTTTGTTTTACTTATCTTAGAAGCTTCCCATTTTGCCTAAATTTTCAAATTCTTTAAAGTTGTTCTATGTTAACATTTATTCAGATTCATCTACATATTTATAATTTTGGTTGTTTTTCATCCATCTATCTCTGAGCTTCAGTCTGAGCTCAATATTCTTCTCCATGAAGAATACTGTTAAGTATTTACTTTAATAAGGATGTGCTATTGGTATATTCAGTTTCTGATTGTCTGAAAAAAATCTTTTTTTTTTTTTGACCTTTATTATCAAAAGATAAAGTATAGTCTTCTAGGTAGGCTCCCATTTTTTTTCCAGCCATTTTATTTTTCCATCATCTACCTTCTATTTTTTCTGTTGAGAAGTAGGTAACTTCTCAATTTATTGTTACTCTGAAAAGTAATATTTTGGACCTATTTTTAAGATCTTATTTTTCTTCAATTTTTAATAGCTTTACCCAGAGAAGCCTACGTGGTTTGTTTTCAGTCTGGGTGAGGTTCACAGTTTTAGCTTTGTTTTTTAAATTTGTAATGTGATTAATTTGTTAGCTTTAATAGACTGGCCATTATTTCCTCAACAAAAATTCTCCCTCATATTCCCACCAAAATATGTAAAACAACTCCTTTTACATGGAGATAATAATATTATTTGTAGATTAAATGGAATATTGAAAAATAGACTCCTAATCAGTTTCCTGTCTGTGGTGTATCTACCTTCCAATCCTTTCTATCACTATTCCTACATTATTTTTCACAGATCTCAGTTCAAACACTTCACTCATCTATTCTCAGTCATCAGTGGTTGTATCTTTTCTATACAAAAAGTAAGTTCATCTCTAGTTTGAAGCTTAAGCCCCTGATGATCTTACCCAGGCTACCTTTTCAAACTTGTCCTCCAATTTGTACCTTCTCATGCCCTACCAACCACTTCAAATAACTTACTTGCTGTTTTCCATGCAGGCCTCACATATAAAGTTTAAACATCTTTCCTCCTAATTATGTTGGTCAGTTTCAATGCCCTTCCCCTCATCTTCAGGAAAGGAGGGGTTTATGCAGGCTCAGATCCTGGGCTTCACTTTCTGACAGGTGGAGGTTTAAATCCTAGAGTCAGCATTTTCAAGTGGTCTTGGCCTCTCTAAGCTTTGGGTTTTTTCACCTCCCAAATGGGGACAACAATAGTGGCCCCATCCTAGAGGACTGGTGTGAAGATTAGTAGAGAACCTGCATAAAGCGGTTAACACAGTACTCGGCTCTCAAGCAACGCACAGGAACGTTAGCTCTCATTGTGAGTATCTGAACAGTTCCTCCAAGGGTGGCAGAGACTGCTCTCTGCCCGCTTCAGTACCCACTCTGTCCCGTAATCCAGAGGTCAGAAACTTGCTGCTGCCACCAGTACCACTGCCACACCTGTCTCTCACAGCCCCAAACCAAGTCCCTGGCCCCTGGAAAACCTGAGTCCAAGCAAGCTGAATGGTGGAAACCACACACCACTCTATGACTCAGCCGCCAACAGCAACAGCAGCCGGAGCATGTCCTTCACTTTGCTTCCGCCTGCCCATGTACACACCTGTTTGGAGTTAACAGCTAAATTTGCATCCTGAATATTAGCTGTAAGAGGTTCCAGGAGAAATTTCTAGCTGCCTGACCTCTCCAACCAGAAGGAGGATAGAATCAGGTTGGGAGAACAAATCCATAATACCTACCACACGATCCATTCAAATGCCATTTTCTCTAAGTTGTTCCTGAATTTTTCCAAGCTAAAAGTAATCCCTTTCCTCTTAACTGGGGCTTTTTTAATTCTCACTGGACATTAGAACTTCCTGGGAGCTTAAAGATACTTGTTCTCCTTCCCTACCCACCAAGAAATTCTGATTTCATTGGTTTGGGATACAGGTGCACTTTTGGGGAAATTTTTAAAATTCTAATATGCATCATGTTTAGAACCATTGCTCTAAATTATTATAAATTTTCATTTCTCCTTGTCACTTCCAAATTTTTGTTTAGTTATAAAATGTCCTTACTTTTTCTACTAGATTATAAGCTCTCTGAGGATAGAATTTGAGTCTATTTTTACGTCCTTCACGGACTTCTAGCTGATTACTTTGCAAATAAAAAAGGTTTACCTGTTTATATAATGAATGAGTGAATGGGGTGTGATGCCCTGCAAACACAATCATGTTAAAGATGACCTGCATGGCCTCAAATCCCTGCCTCTCTCCTGCTTGATGTTCTCTGAAGTATACTTCTTGTGAATTTATTAATTCTGTTCAGCATAATAAAAATAAAAATATAAGTGAGTATATCGCTCACAGCATTTGCCTTCTAATCATTCAGTTCAGTTCAGTCGCTCAGTCGTGTCAAACGTCACCATATAACATTACTTGACACAAAATTATTCCTAGTTTTAAAAATTACATGTATCCAACAGCATTCTCACCCATGAAAGCTATGACCATAGACTCACATCCTTTAAGGCAAAAATCTAAAATCTAAAGCAGAGAATTGGAAGAAGAAAGTCAAGTCCATCCATGACATTGAACTTCTGAGCTATTTATCTTATCTTCACAGGGTCTTAGATGTATCAGTGTACCTCTAAATCAATCTTCTAAAATCTCAGTATACAGTGATAAAAATTCTGTACTTAAATGGTTGTATAACTGCAGAATGACTTTGAAAGAAGTTTGACAAGAATATATCTAATCTTATCCCACTGAAAAGCTTGACATGAGTGTCTAATTGATATTGATACTAACATTTCTAAGTTCATGCCTAGAAAAGTTAAATGCTATCCAATTGGGATCTACTATTAAGATTTCCTATGACTCATAAATCTGCTCTGTTCAGGATTTTAAATATTTGGAAGCAAACATTTTTAAATATCTTTACCAAATTAAACCTCAGATGGGGGCTCCTGAGAAAGAATCACATGGTAGTTTTACCTGTTAGAAAATGATTGAAAACAAGCCATTTGGTCTGTTCTTGTGGGTTATCACCAACTTAGATGACATAAAAAACAGAGACATTACTTTGTCAACAAAGGTCCATCTAGTCAAGGCTATGGTTTTTCCAGTGGTCATGTATGGATGTGAGAGTTGGACTATAAAGAAAGCTTTTTAATGGATGTTTTTGAACTGTGGTGTTGGAGAAGACTCTTGAGAGTCCCTTGGACTGCAAGGAGATTCAACTAGTACATCCTAAAGGAAATCAGTCCTGGGTGTTCATTGAAAGGACTGATGCTGAAGCTGAAATTCCAATATTTTGGCCACCTGATGTGAAGAGCTGACTCATTTGAAAAGATCCTGATTTTGGGAAAGATTGAAGGCAGGAGGAGAAGGGGACAACAGAGGATGAGATGGTTGGATGGCATCACCAACTTGATGGACATGAGTTTTAATAAGCTCTGGGAGTTGGTGATGGACAGGGAAGCCTATCATGCTGCAGTCCATGGCGTTGCAAAGTCGGACACAACTGAGTGACTGAAATGAACTGAATCATTATTAATTTTATTAGAGGTTCAGTCACACATTTGGCAATGCAGGAAACAATCTTGTTAAATAGGCAGAATACAACATAGTAGCATTGATAAGGTCATAAGTAAGTATTTAAGCTAAGAACTTACAATCGGTGCACCCCAGTATCTCCCCAGGCCATCTGACCAGTTTGTTCTGCACCAATTGTTGTCTTTAAGGGAAATGATATATCAGCATTGTATGTAAAGTTCATCGAAGATGTTTCCATGTAAGAGGGTGAGCATGACCCTTTATGGGGTTGAGAAAGAAATGTTGTCTTCTAAGGAGTTACATTATGGGCACCAGAAAAAGAAAAACTGGTCTTTATGATTGAGCAGGTATTTCTGCCACTGGGCTGGTCTGGCTAATGCATAGTGCAGGTGTACATGGCACACTGGGTTTGGATGGACTCTGGGAGTTGGTGCTAGACAGGGAGGCCCGGCGTGTTGCAGTTCATGGGTCACAAAGAGTCGGATACGACTGAGCGACTGAACTGAACTATGGGTACGAATTATTCCCTGATTATTCAGAAACATTAATGAAAGGGATAAAGAGGAAAACAGGCCAAAAAAAAAGTACAGAATTATGTTTAGGAGAGAATAAGGCAGCAAAATGTGACCCAATTGGAAAAATTCATACTCTTGCATTTTTCCCTACCCCTAACCCCATTTGGAGAAGGCAATGGCACCCCACTCCAGTACTCTTGCCTGGAAAATCCCATGGACCGAGGAGCCTGGTGGGCTGCAGTCCATGGGGTCTCTAAGAGTCGAACACGACTGAGCGACTTCACTTTCACTTTTCACTTTCATGCACTGGAGAAGGAAATGGTAACCCACTCCACTGTTCTTGCCTGGAGAATCCCAGGGACGGGGAAGCCTGTTGGGCTGCCATCTATGGGGTCACACAGAGTCAGACACAACTGAAGCGACTTAGCAACAGTAGCAGCAGCAACCCCATTTAGAACTGCTTGTATTACAGGTTCAGTTCAGTTCAGTCGCTCAGTCATGTCCGACTCTTTGCGACCCCTTGAACCACAGCACACCAGGCCTCCCTGTCCATCATCAACTCCCAGAGTCCACCCAAACCCATGTCCATTGAGTCAGTGATGCCATCCAACCATCTCATCCTCTGTCATCCCCTTCTCCTGCCCTCAATCTTTCCCAGCATCAGGGTCTTTTCCAGTGAGTCAGCTCTTCACATCAGGTGGACAAAGTATTGGAGTTTCAGCTTCAAAATCAGTCCTTCCAATAAACACCCAGGACTGATCTCCTTTAGGATGGATTGGTTGGATCTCCTTGCAGTCCAAGGAACTCTCAAGAGTCTTCTCCAACACCACAGTTTAAAAGCATCAATTCTTTGGCGCTCAGTTTTCGTCACAGTCCAACTCTCACATCCATACATGATCACTGGAAAAACCACAGCCTTCACTAGACGGACCTTTGTTGGCAAAGTAATGCCTCTGCTTTTTAACTTTTCTTCCAAGGAGTAAGCATATTTTAATTTCATGGCTGCAGTCACCATCTGCAGTGATTTTGGAGCCCAAAATATTAAGTCTGACACTGTTTCCCCATCTATCTGCCATGAATTGATGGGACTGGATGCCATGATCTTAGTTTTCTGAATGTTGAGCTTCAAGCCAACTTTTTCACTCTCCTCTTTCACTTTCATCAAGAGGCTCTTTAGTTCATCCTCACTTTCTGCCATAAGGGTGGTGTCATCTGCATATCTGAGGTTATTGATATTTCTCCTGGCAATCTTGATTCCAGCTTGTGCTTCCTCCAGCCCAGCGTTTCTCATGATGTACTCTGCATAGAAGTTAAATAAGCAGGGTGACAATATACAGCCTTGATGTATTCCTTTTCCTATTTGGAACCAGTCGTTGTTCCATGTTCAGTTCTAACTGTTACTCAAATAGCTTTAAATAGTTGGAAGGTCTTCTTTTATCCTGAATATACTTGGGTGAAAATTTGTTGGCAAGACTTACCATTTCCCAGCTTTGGATATAATCCCATGCCTTCTCTCATTGTCTTTTCTCCTTCCTTCTCTGCTAATCAAAATCCTTGTTCTCTTCCTTCCTTCCTAACAGATTTGCAAAAGTTTAACTTCTTTAAAATCTTTCTAGGAAGGTGTTCCTATGCTGTAGCTCCTCACTCCTTTCTAAAGTCACTAAGAATTCTATGGTTCTAGTGGAATGTGTATCATATTCTATATGGCTGTAACACTCTTTTTAAGAAAACTCTACGTGGATGTATTCCTATACCCATAATTAAATGACAGACTTCATAAAAATGAGGACTGAATTTCTTAGTGTACTTTTCCCAACCAAGAATAAGAGAGTGAACATTCAGTTTGCTCTATCTCAAATTATATTCACTGTTACGATGGACGTGAGTTTGAATAAACTCAGGGAGTTGGTGATGGACAGGGAGGCCTGGCGTGCTGCGATTCATGGGGTCGCAAAGAGTCAGACATGACTGAGCGAATGAACTGAACTGATTACCAAGGTAAGAGCTAAGAGGATCCAGACTTCTTGAGGGCAGAGAGTTCAGCTATTACTGAGTAGATATTCAATACACATTGACCGGAACCAAATGCCTACTCCCACTGTATCATTCTATAAAATGCAAAATTATACAGTTTTGAGATAATGGACTGACTTTTTCACCCTCCCCAGCTTCCTGACATTGCTTTTAAAAAACAGGTGAAATAAGATGTACTTTCTCTTTTAAAAGAAACTGGGGAAAACATGGTTCATTTTGTTAAGAATTTTTATGGAGCAAGATCTATTATGTAATTATAATGGAGATGGGGCAGAACCATATCTTCCTGTACTTACATTTAGATAAGTATTTATATTCATTGATATACTTCTATATCAATATTTATAAACTTCTATATCAACATTTATAAAGTATTTACAGATTTAGATTTTATATTTAGACAACTGATCACCAAATGAGGTACAAGTATTATTGTATTTAAAATGTGGTTTAAAATAAAAACTTGAAAATCTGCCAATTTTGTGATCCCTTTGGTTGTTTCTTCATTTTATAATATACTAAAAGCCTCACATGGAGAAGGCAATGGCACCCCATTCCAGTACTCTTGCCTGGAAAATCCCATGGACGGAGGAGCCTGGTGGGCTGCAGTCCATGAGGTCGCTAAGAGTTGGACA
Organism: Cephalophus harveyi; assembly: GCA_006410635.1. Lineage (NCBI taxonomy): Eukaryota > Metazoa > Chordata > Mammalia > Artiodactyla > Bovidae > Cephalophus > Cephalophus harveyi. The sequence goes on along the minus strand of SJYT01058461.1, from coordinate 174,333 downwards.
CGACTGAGCAACTTCACTTTCACTTTTCACTTTCATGTACTGGAGAAGGAAATGGCAACCCACTCTAGTGTTCTTGCCTGGAGAATCCCAGGGACAGGGGAGCCTGGTGGGCTGCCGTCTATGGGGTCGCACAGAGTCAGACATGACTGAAGTGACTTAGCAAAAGCCTCACAAAATGAAAGTAGCCTGGGAGTTTCTAAGTTCTGAGAGGCTATGCTTCATGGTGCTATTATACACATCTAAGACTAAAGAAATACATGACTAATGAAAATGGCATTTTCCCTGCAAAGTGATGAAAGTTAAAAGTATATATTTTATTTCACTATTAAGAGATAAAACACTTGATCACTGTAAACATGAACAAAATTTGAGTTTTAAAATCTTTCAAGGGACTCACATTTATTTCCTCCTGTTTCCAAGCCCTCAGCAATCCTTTTAAGTGTGTATTTGCTTAAAAGGGACATTTCTGTGGAATTAAGCAAACAGGGGATTCAATATTCTTCGCAGATAATTTTGGCATGTTCCATTGGGAACTTCTAGTCTGAATTTTCATCCTTCCTTGGAAAAGGCACACATGTTCCAAATCCTGTCTTTTCTCTGTTACCGAAGATCTACTATATACAGACTTAATGACAGAGTACATTTAGCAAGACACTCAGCTGAAAATGTTACCATTAAAATAAAAGAAGGCAAACTAGGTGGGAATGCAATTTAAATATAGTAAATAAAAACTAGCACTAAAAATTCTGTAAAAAGGCATCACCATAGTGGATTTTTTCATTTTGCTAAAATTGAAAAAAAAAAAAAATTTCTGAGATGGAGAATTAGAAAGTATCTGTAGTTCATAATAGATTTATTTTCCAAGAAAAATCAGTGATACTGCTTTTCATGACAACAAAAAACTCGTGATTAATCCTAATTGCCAACATCTGTTGGATCATAGAAAAAGCAAGAAAATTCCAGAGGAACACCTACTTCTGCTTCACTGACTATGCTAAAGCCTTTGTGTGGATCACAACAAACTGCAGAAAATTCTTAGAGATAAGAATAGCAGAGCACCTTACCTGTCTCCTGAGAAACCTATATGCAGGTCAAGCAGCAACAGTTAGAACCAGACATGGAACAATGGAGTGGAACACTTTCAATTTTCATGTCAAGGCTGAATGCAGAGCACCTTACCTGTCTCCTGAGAAACCTATATGCAGGTCAAGCAGCAACAGTTAGAACCAGACATGGAACAATGGAGTGGAACACTTTCAATTTTCATGTCAAGGCTGAATATTGTCACCCTGCTTATTTAACATATATGCAGAGTATATCATGAGAAACACTGGGCTGGATGAATCACTAAGCTAGAATCAAGATTGCTAGGAGAAAGATCAATAACCTCAGATACACAGATGACACCACCTTATGGCAGAAAACAAAGAAGAATTAAAAGAGCCTCTTGATGAAGGTGAAAGAGGAGAGTGAAAAAACTGGCTTAAAACTCAACATTCAGAAAACTAAGATCATGGCATCCAGTCAAATCACTTCATGGCAAATAGATGGGGCAACAATGGAAACAATAACAGACTTTATTTTCTTGAACTCCAATATCACTGTGGACAGTGACTGCAGCCATGAAATCAAAAGATGCTTGCCCTTTGGAAAAAAGCAATGACAAACCTAGACATGTATTAAAAAGCAGAGACATAATAATTTGCCGACAAAGGTCTGTATAGTCAAAGCTATGGTTTCTCCAGTAGTCATGTATGGATGTGAGAGCTGGACAATAAAAAAAAGGCTGAGTGCCGAAGAATTGATGCCTTTGAACTGTGGTGCTGGAGGACTCTTGAAAGTCCCTTGGACAGCAAGGTGATCAAACTAGTCAATCTTAAAGGAAATCAACCCTGAATATGCATTGGAAGGACTGATGTTGAAATTGAAGCTCCAATTCTTTGGCCACCTGATGTGACGATCTAACTCACTGGAAAAGACCCTGATGCTAGGAAAGATAGAAGGTAGGAGGAGAAGGAGATGACTTAGGATGAGATGGTTGGATGGCATCACAGACTCAATGGACATGAATTTGAGCAACTCTGGGAGACAGTGAAGGACAGGGAAGTTTGGCATGCTGCAGTTCATGGGGTTGCAAAAAGTCAGACACGACTGAACAACTGAACAAAAACCTTTTGAAATCCATGTATTTTGTTTAATGGTTTTCCTAAATTTACAAAATAACTATAATTCTTTGCTTAACCTTGGCTTTATATTTTTCATTTTATAAAATGCTGCTGCTATTTTTCCTTCTGTGTACATGTTAGTTTAGCCCTAAAACTTTAAGAAACATATAGCTCTTTTCTACCACTGATGGTTTTGACTGCATGTCTACATATTGCTCAATCGTAGGTACAACAGTGTAGTTGGGGAGGGTGAAGCCACAGGTAAGAAGGATGTCTCAAGGGACCTTAGAACTAACTAATGTGCAGAAATCAAACCTGCATCTCTTAAGTCTCCTGCACTGGCAGGCAGGTTCTTTACCACTAGCACCACCTGGGAAGCCCAGAGATTTGGGAAATAAAAGGATGGCATAGAAAATGACAAAGTACTTGATTAGTAATTTCTATTTCAGTTAGGAAAAAAAAAAAAAGACATTTCCATGGAACTCCACCTCCAGATCTCTACAACAAGCTAGTAAGTGATGACAGTTAGTGAAAGCTCTATCAACAGTTCATATTTATATCCTTGAGGTGAAACCATCCTATTTCAACAAATATCACTTTCTCATTGAATTCCACATTAGTGAATGATGAATACAAGAAGTTTTTCCACACTCCGGCTGCTGGCTTGACGTGTTTTGCTAGCAAAATACACAATAACTGCCAAGATGGGAGAGTAGCCTTTCCTAAATCCCTCCAAGTGTCACCATGACTACAGCATATTTCCTAAACTGGTGGGTGTTCATATAAGAAGATATAAATCCATTCAAGTACTTGACTCATATTGTGTTGAGGCTTTATAATTTATCAAAAAATTTGCCTTTATGTATGTGAATTATTTTTCTATTCACAGGATTAAGGCAAAATGACAACCGCTCGATTTTACTGCCAATACTGCATGGCATCACTTCTTGGGAAGAAATATGTACTAAAGGATGACAATCCATACTGTGTTTCTTGTTACGATCGTAACTTTTCTAACTATTGTGAGGAGTGCAAAGAACCAATTGAATCAGGTTCCAAGGTAGGTTTAATTCACAGAATTATTGCATATGATCAGCAGAAAAATGTGTTATGATTCCTATTTTTCTTTAATAATCTAATGCTCTGCTACTAGATATAAGGATTTTCAAAGCTATCATCAATCAAGTTGATGTTCAAGGCACTATGCTCAGCACTGTGAAACATAACACATGCTTTAATCCTTACAGTGATCTTAGGAGACAATCTAGGATGCTAAAGATTAAAGAAGTTATTTGACCAAAGTTACACAGCTAAAGTGTTTTTTCTAGAATGACAAGAGTATAAATGACTAACTGTATAAATAATAGGAAGGATAAAGATTCAAAAACCTTTATTTCCTAACTTTGAATCAGTTTCATATTCATTAAAGACATTGTGCCCTGACACCTCTCATACATATGGCCCATTCCTACCAGAATGCGTATTGTTGTATATTTTCTCTTTTTTTTAAATCTTTGCTTTAGGTAAGTAGTGTTGAGACTTTGTTTACTTAAATCTTAAACAGTAATAGGATGTTATCATCTAAAAATAAAAATCATCTCAGGAAATTGGAAGAAATAGGAGAGTCCCTTATTTTCCATCTGTCTTTTGTGACCAACCAAGGAAGCAGGCTCTAGCTCCTAATTGCCACAGAGTCTCTCCAGGTAGTAGTATCAATAACATCATGCCCTCAAGCTAACAGCACAACCTACTAGCACCAGAGCCCCGGGGTGTTTAGTATTGTCTTACAAAATGGCCTGTTTGATCACAAACACACTTAATTAACTTTTATTCACTGTCTCGAAGGATCTTTGTTACAAAGGCAGGCACTGGCATGAAGGATGCTTTAACTGCACCAAATGCAATCACTCTTTGGTGGAAAAGCCTTTTGCTGCCAAGGATGAGCGCCTGCTGTGCTCGGAGTGCTATTCTAATGAGTGCTCTTCCAAGTGCTTTCACTGCAAGAAGACCATCATGCCTGGTAAGGTCTCAAAGCCTTTTGATCTATAACTGAAGCTACAATGCTTTAAATTAAACCCAAGCACAGGAAGAGTGTAGTGCATTAGTACCTCCATTCTCCTTCCACGGTTTCACTTTTCATGGTTGTAGTTACCCAAGGTCAAATATGTTAATTCTGAAAATATTAACTGGAAAATACCAGCAATAAAAGTCCCTTAAGTTTTCCATTGTGTACTGTTCTGAGTAGTGTGATGAAACCTCTCTGCACCTGTTCCATGACATGAATCATCTCTTTGTCCAGAACATCCTGCCCAGTAGTCACTTAATAACCATCTCAGTTACCAGATCAGACTGTTGCTGTATCACAGTGTTCAAGAAACCTTTATTTTAGTTAATAATGGCCGCAAAGTGCAATAGTAGTGATGCTGGCAATTCAGGTATGCCGAAAAAAAGCCATAAAGTGCTTCCTTTAAATGAAAAGACAGTTCTTAATTCAATAAGGAAATAAATTGCATGCTGAGGTTACTAAGATCTAATGTAAGAACAAATTCCCCATGCATGAAATCATGAAGAAGGAAAAAGAAATTTATGCTAGTTTTGCTGTCATGCCTCAAACTGCAGAAGTTACGGCCACAGTGCACGGTACGTACTTAGATAAGATGGAAAAGGCATTAAATTTGAACAGCAAGGTATTTTCAGAAAGAGAGGCCACATTCACATAATGTTTATTACAGTATATTGTTATAATTTTTCTATTTTATTGTTATTAATATCTTGCAATAACTAATTTATAAACTTTAACATAGGTCTGTATGTATAGGGAAAAAAACATGGTGTATACACACACACACACACACACACACATAAGGTTTGGTATTATCTGCAGTGTCACACACCCACTGGGGATCTTGGGATGTATCCCTCACAGATAAAGGGGACTATTACACAAAACCCTGCTTCTCAGAAAGACATCTTTCTTACTGTCTCTTTATCTCATTTAGTGTACTTTAGAAACGAAAAGATTATACTTTCTGTTTCCAATGGGCAAAGTGAACTGTCTTTTATATATTGTCATAAACATAATTCATAGAAACATTTTGAACCAGAAACTGAACCAGGGAATAAAATCTACAGCAATAAATAATGCTAAAACTGCATTAAACACCCTGTCCTAGGCAGAACCAATAGCATCAAAAAGCACAGCCCATCATAGGAGAATGGAATCAAGCATCATTTTGTATCTCAACAAACACTGGTCTGAGGGTCACTCATCTTTCTTCTCTCTCAGGGAAAGCAAGGATCCATGTAAACTGTTACACCTTTAGGCAAGTAATAATCCTCTTCATTGATCCTCTTCTCAATACCTATGGACAACAGCATAAGAACAATTCTATCTCATTTTCTTATTATAGATTCAAAGATTTTTCTAGGAGGCTGTAGCTGAACAACATCAATCTCAGGAGTCTGTGCCCTGGGCATTCCTAATAACCATGTAATTCTTATTATGGCCCAATTTATCTAAACCATGTACAGCCTTTCAGAGTCTACTTTTATAGTCCTTTCACATCATAAAATTATGAAACAGCACAAGAATTTCCAGTGAAAGACTGATTCACCATCATTGTGGCTGAATTCTATTGACCTCTTTTTTCAAATAAATGTTTTGGAAACCAAACACTATTTTTTTTACTACGTGGCTGATTAGTTTATTGCCTTAACATATAGTTTAAGTGATTTGATGTATTACTGCTTGAAATGAAACTTGATTTGTACTAATAGACTCTTACTTTTGGGGTCCAGGTTCCCGCAAAATGGAATTTAAGGGTAACTACTGGCATGAAACCTGCTTTGTGTGTGAGCACTGCCGACAGCCAATAGGAACTAAACCTTTGATTTCCAAAGAGAGTGGCAATTACTGTGTGCCCTGTTTTGAGAAGGAGTTTGCTCATTACTGCAGCTTTTGTAAGAAGGTAAATATCTATAGAGCATGAAGCTTATGAAATCTTCCAAACCATTGCTTTTTAGCAACATTATATATTTGTAATTAACTGATACTATCATATTATAGCCATCTTTGCACACTCACATTAGTACTGAATTCCAACAAGTTCAAAAGCACTACCTGTCACATTGAGGAAGCCCATCTATTTTTATCACCATAAAATGCCACCCAGAACATGAATTTAATGTTCCAAAAGCTCAGGTGATTTGATATTCCAGTTCCATTCATTGCTGTTCATGCAAGATTTCATGTATTCTGGTGAAGGACCCACATCTCTCTTTGAATACAAATATTTCTTAGAAAATTTTTGATCCATATAATTTCAGAGGGAGATGGATTTGTCTCACAGAGTGACTAAGGGAACCAATTTAAACAGGATATTTCACTCCTCACTTTATATCCAAGCAATGTAAATGTCTTCTTGGCTTGAAGCTTTTATATTTCTAGCAGTAGACAGATAAGGGAATGACAATCAAGAGTGACAAGATCATTAGGGAAACTCATTCATTAGACAGAAAGAAGGCCAAGCACTGCAAGTGGTTTCCTTCGCCTCCAGTTGCAAAGCTTCGTGTAGGGGCTTTTAACTTGGATACCCATTCAAACTTTTCCAATAGGAAAAAAAGTCACATTTTTCAAGTAAACTTGGTACAATTCTTTTTTTATCCTCTGGCAACCCACTCCAGTGTTCTTCCCTGGAGAATCCCAGGGACGGGGGACCCTGGTGGGCTGCCGTCTATGGGGTCGCACAGAGTCAGACACGACTGAGGTGACTTAGCAGCAGCAGCAAGCTTTTATATGAAGTCACTCATCTCTATCACCTTGATAACATGTCTTTAATCCATTAATATATATTGATGTTCTCAAAGAAATCCTTGACCTGTGAAGTATCATAAGTTTCAAACATCCCAGTAAGTTGTGATCAGAAAGCCTGAATCATGGAAACATGTATTAATTCAGTACAGTGGTTTCTAAACACTTTTGATCTACAGGCTACTCTGCAGCTGCTGCTGCTGCTAAGTCGCTCCAGTCATGTCCGACTCTTGCGACCCCATAGACAGCAGCCTACTAGGCTCCCCCTTTCCTGGGATTCTCCAGGCAAGAACATTGGAGTGGGTTGCCATTTCCTTCTCCAATGCATGAAAGTGAAAAGTGAAAGTGAAGTCGCTCAGTCATGTCCAACTCCTACGACCCCATGGACTGCAGCCTACCAGGCTCCTCCATCCATGGGATTTTCCAGGCAAGAGTACTGGAGTGGGGTGCCACTGTCTTCTCCAACAGGCTACTCTAGCAGATCTCTTAAGACTATTTGCATATTTACATCCAGACAGCTAGCATGTCATTACCACTATCTACAATTAACACACACAGTAAATTTCTACATATATTTAAAATACTGATGCTGCATTTGAGGAGGCATCGATAAAGTCCTAAGTTACAATTATTAAATTACACGATAATTCAGTTCAGTTGCTGTCCGACCCTTTGCGACTCCATGGACTGCAGCACGCTGCTTCCCTGTCCATCACCAACTCCTGGAGCTTGCTCAAACTCATGTCCATTGAATCAGTGATGCCATCCAACCATGTCATCCTCTGTCTTCCCCTTCTCTTCCTGTTCTCAATCTTTCAGGGTCTTTTCCAATGAGTCAGTTCACATCAGGTGGCCCAAGTATTGGAGTTTCAGCTTCACATCAGTCCTTCCAATGAATATTCAGGACTGATTTCCTTTAGGATTGTGGTGGCTGAAAAGTACAACTGAAAGTAACATGACATAAACCATCTCAACCATGGAGACTTCCATTACTCTATCAGAAATACTGACTTAGAAAATGACACAAGAAACAGTTAGACTCTATGACCCTGAGACAGATGAAAAAGAAGCTCTGCAACAGTATCAGTCAATGAAATGCATTTAGAAAGAGATGATGGAAATAAAATGGATAGATTGACCTGATTGTTTTGAGGGACAACTAAGTTGGCCATTTTTAGGCTGTGTTTCTTAAGGACTTACCCTAAAATGACTTGTGGGAGTCATTTTAAAATCATTTGTTGGGCACACGATGTAAAGTTTCCTTCAATGCTATTCGAGATTCAAACATCTTCTCTAGTATATCATAGCTGAGCACTGTCTGGAGCCAAAGCCCTGATGTTTCCCAGGTTAGAGGAGCCTGCCCTATATTTAGGACATGATTTTAAGTCCCCAGAAATTTATGAAATGTTTGTATTGGGTAGTAGACAGATCACAACATGCCAGATTATTTTCTATTTAATTTTTTAAAACCACAAGTCCTTTAAGGAAAACTGGATATAAATATTTCTAATCAAGATGATCCAAGCTGAAGAAAAAAAATTTGTTTCAACCCAAGCCAAAGACCAAATATAAAACAAAAGAAAATAAGCAAAAACTACTTGACAACCAGCCCACAGAATTTTTTCATAGATTTTATTTTCTGAAACTAAAATGTATTTTCTACCAGAAAGCAAGTAACCTCAAACAATAGTCCTTTGAATTCAAATTCCACAAGTTTCACATGTTCTAAAATTGATCAGCTGTCATCCACTGAGTGCAAAATCATTGTTGCCGCCAATTTGCCAGAGAAGAAACATGTTCTAAATCCTGGGATCAATCAGTATCAAAAACCAGGCTTGGATGTTAGACTTCATCTGAGCCTGTCTGCCTCTTCAAAAGCAATATAATCACAAGCAAGCCATTTTTAATGTTCCAGAGTTTCATCTCCATAATGAAACAATCTTTAGTGTGTACATCAAGTTTCATTTTGCTGTGAATACAGTTTTCAAGTTTTGAATCTTTTAAGCCTTGCCTGCTAATCATTTGACCAAACAAATCAAAAGAATCTTGAATTCTGCTGTGCCTGTTGTAAGGCATTTGAAGTCAGCAGGGGGTTATTTTAAATTGCTTTAGTTCAGACACACCATTATGTTTCCCATTTACTTATTTAGAATAATATATATTTTCTTGTCGTTTACAAAAAATAACTTTCTATCAAATATCTTTAATTATTAAGGTAGTCATTGGAAAATTTTTAAATATCTTTAGGATAATATTTTCAAAAGCCTAGAGCATAGACAGTTGTTTAATTTGTCACAATAGAACGGCTTAGAATAGACTTTTTCTATATCTAGGTAATTAGCATACAAAGACTAGAGGCGCCATCTCAGATATCACGTTGCTTCAGTCATTAGAAGACATTTCTATGAATGCTTACCAGGTTACCAAGCCACCCCCAAGAGCTCAGTAGCCATGGATTTGAAAGATGCTAGGACTTAAAAGGCCTGGCGTGCTGCGATTCATGGGGTCGCAAAGAGTCGGACACGACTGAGCGACTGAACTGAACTGAGGACTTAAAAATTGCTACACAAGTAAAGTTGTCTAATATTTTTCCATCTGATTTTTAAATAGAGATATCTCAGTCTTTTAAAGGGTAGAATCCATGGATTAAACTGGGTTAGAAAATCTTTCATGGCAGAACAACAAGCATCTCTGCAAAACCCTACCACATTACACATTAAGGTTCAATGCACAGCACTGATGACCGAATCCTAGCGCTGAAAACTCACACAGTTGCCCATAGTCATCCCATTTGTGTTAGGTACAACGGTAGAATTGCTTTTCAAACATTTTCTCCCTTGGTGTTTCTTCATTCATTCAACAAAATTTCTCAGTGGCTTATCAGTGCAAAGCCATTTCGTCTCAGTATATGTTCGTGGTTAGGCACACAGACTATGGAATCAGACTGCAGGTCTGAATTCTTCCTCTGTGTGTCCCTAGCAAGAGATGTAACTGCTCTAACTCTCTGGAGTGGTTCATCTCTAAAGAGGGAAGATACTGTGTCAGGATATTGAGAATGTTAAGAACAGGTTAAGCACAGGACTAAGGATGGAAAAAAATACCTTAGAAATATTAGTCATTATTAGCAGATGATGCGTGCCATGCCAAGTTCCTTCAATCATGTCCAGCTCTTTCAACCCCACGCACTGTAGCCCACTAGGCTCCTCTGTCCATGGGAATTCTCCAGGCAAGAATATTGGAGTGGGTTACCATTTCCTCCTCCAGGGGATCTTTCCAACCCAGGGACTGAACCTGAGTCTCCTGGAGCTCCCGCACTGGCACATGGGTTCTTTACCACTAGCACCACTTGGGAATGGTGTTGAGCAAATCCTTTCAGAGTTGCTACTGCTGAATAAAGCATTCAGGAAAAAAATAGCCCTTTTTTAGGATTCTTAGAAGTTATATATGAACATAAGAGCATAGCATAGAAAGTATCTTAAGTCTAATGGCAGATCTTTGAAGACCAACAAGAAAGAGAAAGATGAGCAAAGAAACCAAGGGCCTATATCTTTTTTATCTTCCTGAGCTCATCATGACCCTGCTTCTTTCCTATACCACTGTAGGATAAAAATTAGGATAATTCTCATCAGTTCTATTTGATAGAGATAGCCTTTTGTTTTGCTTTGGTTCAAAGAAATCACAGAAAAAAGACATTCTGACACAAGGTGATAGGGTAGCTCGAAGTATCATTTGTGGACAAAAAAGAGAATCACAAAAGACATTCCATGGTCATTGCCTTTTTTGTGATCATTTGCCAGGTGATAACTTCAGGTGGGATAACGTTTCGTGACCAGCCATGGCATAAGGAGTGTTTTCTGTGCAGCGGCTGTAGGAGAGAGCTCTGTGAGCAAGAGTTTATGTCCAAAGATGACTATCCATTCTGTCTGGACTGCTACAACCATCTTTATGCCAAAAAGTGTGCCGCCTGCACCAAGCCTATTACTGGTAAGTTTTATATATTCCTAGCATGAAAAAGTATGGTTCTGAAAATGCTATACAGTTAATTTAGAAAATGTCATTTTAAAAAGGATGATCTTCCCCTTATGTTTCCTTTTGAAACAAACATGAGTACTTATATATAAATATGAATATTACACAGAACCCTCAAGGTAAGCATACAATATAATTAAGGCAGCTAGGCTCAGTAGAGGGTCATTAATGCTAAACTTCATGGTACTGACTCAAAGTAAAGTAATAGTTCAGGAAAGGAGAGTAAGATGAACAAAGATCTTCACAAGGAGGCCTGAGTTGTGTGTGTGTGTGTGTTAGTTGCTTAGTCATGTCCGACTCTTTGCAACCCCATAGACTGTAGCCCACCAGGCCCCTCCATCCATGCGATTCTCCAGGTAAGAACACTGGAGTGAGTTGCCATTTCCTTCTCCAAAAGGAACTATAGAAAGAAAGAAAGTGAAGTCGCTCAGTCGCGTCCAAATCTTTGCGACCCCATGGAGTGTAGCCTACCCGGTTCCTCCATCCATGGAATTTCCCAGGCAAGAATACTGGAGTGGGTTGCCACGTCCTTCTCCAGGCCTGAGTTGAGGTAGAACTTTAAGAAACTGAGTGGGAGAAAGGGATGCTTATAAATCAAAATGCTGCTCAATTCTAAACAAGTGTAAAGGGGCCTTAAAGTAGAAAAAGTTTTAATTAAATGCAAGTACTGTGCAAAAATCAGAAGTTATAAATAATTACGATAGCATAGGTGAGGAATTAATTAAACCTCAATTTAAGATGACTCTAACAAATGTATTATTCTCTTTTCATTCTGTTTACTTACAGAATTATCTAATTATGAATAGATAAAATAAGATAGAATTCTGTTAAACAAAATATGTATGAGATGATTTGAAAATAACATAAATGGTAAATCTATCTGTGCTAAACGAGTTTTCAAGGTAAAAAGCACATTGTATTTTCCTCTGAGTTACTTCTAAAATGCTAATCCTGTCATAAAAGAACTGACACTCTCATCCCTGAGAAACCCAATAGCTCTTTTTTTCTCTCCTTTTTAAAAATTTATTTATTTTCAATTGAAGGATAATTGCTTTACAGTATTGTGTTGGTTTCTGCTAAACATCAACATGAATCAGACATAGGAATACCTATGTCCCCTCCCTCTTGAAGCTCCCTCCCATCTCCACCCCCATCCCATCCCTCTAGGCTGTTATAGAGCCCTGATCTGAGTTCCCTGAGTCATGCAGCAAATTCCCACTGGCTGTCTACTTTGCATACGGTAATGTATATTTCCACGTCACTCTCTCCATATGTCCCTTCTCTCCTTCCTTTCCCAGCTCCTGAATCCATAAGTCTGTTCTCTGTGTCTGTGCTTTCGTTGCTGCCCTGCAAATAATTTCATCAGTACCATCTTTCTAGGTTCCATACACATGCATTAATATATGATATTTGTTTTTTTCTTGCTGACTTACTTCACTCTGTAGAACAGGCTCTAGGTTCATCCACCTCATTAGAACCAACTCAAATTTAAATTCCCTTTTATGGCTGAGCAATATTCCATTTCAACAGCTATTCTGTTAGGTATGGTCACCAAATAACATGGCAGAACTGTACTTCTGTTCTCCATTCCTAGTACTCTTAGATCATATTTCACTTCTGGCTCAGTTTATGTAACATAGGATTATTACAGATTATTTTATCCCTTTTCTCCTCCTCTATCTTCAGATATATCACAAGTAAAATTGAATATTTATTTATCTCCAAGTAAAGAGTTTTGCTGCAAGCCCAGCTTGATAGGCTTTCACTTTCTTGCAAGGGAGGAAGTTTCCTGGATAAACAGTGCATGGTCTTGTTTCTCCATACAAGGCACCATATTTTTTAGAATCTCACACCAGCCATGGGCTACATCTGGCCAGCAAGCATGTTTTGTTTGGCCTGCATAAGCTTGGAAACAACTAATGTAAAATCCATCTCTTCAGCCAAAAAGAAACTGAAGAGCCTGCCTGAGGTGAGCATACTGCCCTCACACTCCTGGTCAGGTCACTGTCACAGGGAGCTGAGTGACTGGCCCACTGTGTAGGACTTGCCCCCTTTGTTCCTCCCACAGCCATTCAGCTATGTCACCTCTGCAGCCCTTTAAGGGACATACACTGGCAATTTTAGATCATAGGGCTCCAAGGCTTGGGCTGTTAACTCTGCTCTCCTACTTCTGCATATCTGGCAACTCCTGCAGCCAAGGGAATAAGCCACCCTCTCTACTGGTTCTAGTTAGAAATGAAACTTCCAAAAATGTAACAGTAACTGGAGCTCCAAAAACTTAGTAGAATATGCAATCACAGCTTGATGGACTCAGACAATTTATTCTACAACACTTTTCTTGAATTGGCCAGAAAAGGCGGGGAGGGGGCGGTGGTGGCGGGGTGGGTGGAGGTGGATTTCCATGAAGAAATGAGAAATTTTAACAACTTAAAAATGTTTGAAAACTTCCAGGGACTCAAATGGCTAGTATGGATCTTAAAGAGCCTATACAAGCTTTGAACTTGATGAGCTTCCATTCTGATCCATCACCACAGATGCATGTGTCTAAGTGATTTTTCTGATGGACTGCTGCAAGTCAATTACTGAACCCAGCTTTTTAAAATCAGACAGAAAAACCACATTTTCCACATGAAACATAGGGATGATCAGGAACCAAAGATTTGTCCCCAAAGCAATCCAAATGCAGGATATATATTTAGAATAATCAGTCAGTTGATCATTATCTTAATCTTCTTTTGGCTCTGTGATTGAGACACACCAGAAACTAAATGCCTTCAAAAACTTCCAACTCACTTTAGTATGTTTTGATCTGATTTTTAAATATACATGGGCTTCCCAGGTGACTCAAACGGTAAACAATCTGCCTGCAATGTTGAGCCCTGGGTCAGGAAGATCCCCTGCAGAAGGGCATGGCAGCCCACTCCAGTATTCTCACCTAGAGAATCCCAAGGACAGAGGAGTCTGGCAGGCTACAGTCCATGGGGTCAGAGACTCAGACATGAACTGAGCAACTAACACTTTTAAATATATATATATATATTCTCTGTAGTAGTGCCTCTTTAAAGTTGAGCTATTTGAACTAATGTACCACAGGGAACTATACTATTAATACCATACATTTATCTTCTGAAAGTTGTACATTCAGACAAACAATATGTCATCCCCAGAAACTATGTTAGAATTGTTTTTAAAACATCATTTTAAATTAACTAGATCTATAAGGAACAACTCAAGAAGTAACTATAAGTTTTTTCTCCTCCTCTAAGATAGAATTTGCCTTCCTAAGGAGATAAATGAAGCAGCTTGACCTAGTGGGAAGAGCACTGATCTAGGGGGTAAAAGCCCATGGCCTTGTCTCTGCCCCTGGTTACTGTGTGACGATAGGTATGCAATTCACCTCCAAGGTCCTCATTTGTCTTCTTGCAAAATGAGGAATTAAATAAGATCACATCTTTGCTGTTTTCTATTTCTATTTTCAGTAAAGTGAGTTTCAAATGTTGGCTTCTTCAGACAGAGATGCTAATATTTCTGGTTATGTTCTTTAAGAAAGAAAATTCAAACTTAATTTGGTGAAGTTGGAAGCACAGATTCTGAAACAGATGGCCTAGGATTGAATCCCAGACCTGCCACTTAGCAGCCGGGTGATTTGGCCAAGAGGCTAAACTCCCTGTTTGACAATTACTATCTGCAAAGTCAGGTTGATGGTAATAACTACCCCATGGAGTGAGGTGAGAGCTATATGAAGTAAAGGGCTTGGAATAGTGACTGGTTCATCTTTAAGAGCTCAACAAAGGCCAGCTCTTCATTTTCAGGAACAAATGAAGCCAGATAAAACAGGTTTCAGAGTCCTGTTTCCTGGTCGACTTTCTTCTTATTGAAAATGACCCTTATGTTCTGAGGGAGTAAACACATCTAAAATCAAAACAATTTAACCATCCCACATGTTAAGTCAAGACTTTCTTATATCCCTGCCACCAGAGGCTTCCTTTTTATTCTTCTTTGTAAAATTCTAGAAGAATTATTTTTACATTTGCCACCTGTACAAAGCTTAATAACAAAATCAAGAAAAGTTCATGTGCATCAAAATGCTAGATGTGTAATAATTAAATTCATGAACAGAAGTGGTTTATGTATATATAGAACATTATTCTTGCAATCAGCTTATTAACATCTTGAATAACATTAAGGGGATTAATTGGTACATTATTGATTTACTCTCATTAGAAAGTAGTGATGGCATTATAAATAAGCTATAAATTTAATCAAGAAAAGTATAAGAATTTGATGTAAATGTATCCCTGAACTAGTAAATTATATTTGAAGGCATCAAAAAACATTTCCAGGAAGGAAACAAAAGCTCATTATCATATCTAAGGAGAATCTACCTGAAATAAAATATTTATTCACCTTTTTTGCTTTACCATCCCAAATGGAATATTTGGAAATTACATGTGCATCAGCACATGAACTATTTTAGCCTCACTAAAATAGTGTGATAAGCAAACCACAAGAATTTCATCCAACTAGTCCATTCTGAAGGAGATCAACCCTGGGATTTCTTTGGAAGGAATGATGCTAAAGCTGAAACTCCAGTACTTTGGCCACCTCATGCGAAGAGTTGACTCATTGGAAAAGACTCTGATGCTGGGAGGGATTGGGGGCAGGAGGAGAAGGGGACGACCGAGGATGAGATGGCTGAATGGCATCACTGACTCGATGGATGTGAGTCTGAGTGAACTCCGAGAGATGGTGATGAACAGGGAGGCCTGGCGTGCTGCGATTCATGGGGTCGCAAAGAGTCGGACACGACCGAGCGACTGAACTGACTGACTGAACTGAAGATCACTTGGAGAAAACCTGGCAAATGAAGATTCAAGTCTAGGGCAACCCAAACCCTTACCAGACCTTAGACCTTTTCTCCTTTTTTACAACTCCTCAAAAATCAGTTCCTTAAACTGTACCCTGGATTCATATTTGGGGTATAGAGACAGAGTCTCATCAAAGACTCAAATTCTCATACCTTTCTTACTAATAGAAACCCTACAGCTCAAGTAAGGCCCAAATTGAAATGGGGGAGCTGATTTCATTGGGTAACATGGCTTCAGCGGCCACAGGAATCAGATTCACACATCTTTGTTGCAAGCCTACACTGTCGTCAACTCTGGGCAAGGTAGCAAGGTTATCATATGAGGCTAGCTAAGGACAGTTTGGATGAAATTCTCTATTGGAGCCTTTTGGAAATTGTGTCTCAAGCCACAATATGACTGTGGGACTTTATCTTGAATAAAATTAAACATGAGAAAAGAGAGAAGAGAACTAAAAGTCATTAAAATATCAGATACCAGGCTGGGCAGTATTCATTTACCTTAACTTTGCTTCAAAGTAAACAGGGTCACGAGGAAGGAAAAAATATTCTTACTTAGATAAGTAAGTAACTTACTTAGATAAGTAAGATATGGAACTTACTTTCGAGTTCTGACTTCAAAACTTATTCCTTCTTCTCATTGCACTACCCTAAATTTCCTTATGTCTTGTGAAAATCACTCAGCCGTGTACAACTTTGTGACCCCATGGACTAATACAGTCCATGGAATTCTCCAGGCCAGAATACTGGAGTGGGTAGCCTTTCCCTTCTCCAGGGGATCTTCCCAACCCAGGGATCGAACCCAGGCCTCCTGCAATACAGGTAGATTCTGAGTCACAAGGGAAGCCTTATGTCTTAGGCAACCTGGAGCTGTCTCCAAAAATATGTGCTTTGTATGACCCAAGTTCTTGGCAACCTACTCCAATACTCTTGCAATACTCCTCCTCCCATGGACGGAGGAGCCTAGTAGGCTGCAGTCCATGGGGTCGCTAAGAGCCAGACATGACTGAGCGACTTCACTTTCACTTTTCACTTTCATGCTTTGGAGAAGGAAATGGCAACCTGCTCCAGTGTTCTTGCCTGGAGAATCCCAGGGATGGAGGAGCCTGGTGGGCTGCCATCTCTGGGGTCGCACAGAGTTGGACACGACTGAAGCGACTTAGCAGCAGCAGCAGCATACCCAAGTTCAACATACTTATGTAGATTATGGGACAAAATTGACTATCTGGCTGGGTCTCAAAGGAAGAACCTGTGGGTGTCATTCCCGAATGGATACAGGCCATTGCGGGTGGCATCATTTCTTGGTTACTTTCTTGATGCGGTCTTACTCACTGTTTTATCTCCAGCTCCCAGAAGTGTACCTGATAGAATGCTCCATCTATTTGTGGAAAAAATAGATTACTCTTTTTCTCCAATTGCTTTACAGGTCTCAGAGGTGCCAAGTTTATCTGCTTTCAAGACCGCCAGTGGCACAGTGAATGCTTTAACTGTGGGAAGTGCTCCGTCTCCTTGGTGGGGGAAGGCTTCCTGACTCACAACAAGGAAATCTTCTGCCGCAAATGTGGCTCTGGGGTGGACACTGACATCTAGAAGGAGACAGTCCCTCCCCACTGGAAACCCACTTTGCTTTTGTTCTCACTAAATCCAAAACTCAACTGACATTGCACTTCTGACTTAATTTTTAGAAAAAAATTCATGCAGAGTTTATAGCACAAGTGTTTTTGCACACATTCTAATTGAACTATAAGGGCTCAGAAAAAGCATAGTCTAACAGAAATGAATACACTCTAAATCACAAAGACACCTTTCCTTGCAAAATACTGCACTCTGCTGTTAGAAAATATGGGAAAATATTTCTTTATTGTAATCTAATGTATAACCTATACCTAGAAGTCATGGATTTTATTACTGAAAACTGATGTTTTTCAAAACTGTAGAGTAAGAAGGATACCAAGAGATCAAAGTGAAAGACAAATATATGAGACTAATGTTTTCATTCCTCACTAGTTATACGTAACATGCTTGGCTGTGAATGGTAGAAGAAAAAAAATGGTCAGGGAAAACATCAGTAATCATCATATTTAGGTATTTTGTCATTTTATCATTCTTTTATTGTTCACAAGTACTAACTTTGGAGTTGAAAAACAAAGCTGCAATTTGCCCTCATCCTCCCCGCTTCCACAAGTAGTTGATTATCATATTTAATCAAAGGAATTTGAGAATTCTGGGCACCATGCCCCTCATTCTCTGCATAGATACAAAGGTGTCCTTTCCCCCCAGGGATAGTCGAAGCATAGGTTTCAACACATTTTGTGTTGAAAGCATTTCAAAGTCCACAATGAAATTTTTTTCTAAATATTTACATATTCCCTGAAAGAAAAGTCTACTCTTTCAAAACAGCAAACCAGGATAATCACTGTCCCCAAAGGCAAACCTTTAAAGTAAACTGATCATTAAATCATCACTTGTGAAAATGAGTTTTAAGGAAGGGATTGTGTGTTGGAACATGACTTTCATCCAGATATCTAAAGGCATAATAGAATGCATAATTAGCTCTGAGCCTCACGCATTTTGCCTTCCAACATGTCACAGATGATTAATGAGAAGACATAAAAGTGAGTTTTAAAGAAATCTAGTAGTAATAACAACCTAAAAAGAATAACTCACTGCTGATAATTCAGGACCTGTGAAGAAGCACAATAGAGCAATAAGGTCTGTAAATGAGGCTTCCTCCGCACCTGGGCTACCCACATCACCTGTGCTGCTTCCGTCACCGTGCCTAGAACTTCAGTCTCTTGCATGGACTCTGAGGGGCACTCTCGACCTTCAGGAGCCATTCTATAAATAAACCAGTGTGTTCATTGGTCACAGCCTTAATGAAAACCTATCACTATATGTTTATCTTTATACCACACATCTATTGATGATGCTTTTGAACTGTGGTGTTGGAGAAGACTCTTGAGAGTCCCTTGGACTGCAAGGAGATCCAACCAGTCCATTCTGAAGGAGATCAACCCTGGGATTTCTTTGGAAGGAATGATGCTAAAGCTGAAACTCCAGTACTTTGGCCACCTCATGCGAAGAGTTGACTCATTGGAAAAAACTCTGATGCTGGGAGGGATTGGGGGCAGGAGGAGAAGGGGACGACCGAGGATGAGATGGCTGGATGGCATCACTGACTCGATGGATGTGAGTCTGAGTGAACTCCGAGAGATGGTGGTGAACTGGGAGGCCTGGCGTGCTGCGATTCATGGGGTCGCAAGGAGTCGGACACGACTGAGCGACTGAACTGAACTGAACTGACTGATGATGACCCTAACTAGCTGCCCCTGGACAAAAATTTCCACATTATGTAGGATAAATGGAAATCAACCTCTGCTCTCATTCAATTATGACCCTTGGTTATAGCGTCACAGGTGCAGCAGAGAGAGGTCATGAGAAGAAATCCAGACCGACACGACACTTTTATAAGTGTCTACTCTCATATTAGTGCACTAAAGGTTCTGACTGAAGTCTAACTACATGCTGTGGTTGATTACAATGATTAAAATAGCATCACAGAAGATTCAATTAAAATTGTTATGGAAACACAATTTTTGAAAAAGTTTAAAATGCAAGAACATTTGGAGATGTCAGCAATTTAGAGATACAAATAAAAGGTCAGGCTTCATCGGCAATTTAAAGATATAATTGTCCTTTTTTGGGTATTAACAATGCCAAGATATTTTCTCATGTTAACATTTAAATGTAGGCAAAAATATCAATATTCTTCCTGCACTGCTTGAAATTGCACATGTAGAACTGAATATGCCAATTGTTCAATGCTTTAGAATATAATAACAGTGAACCATATATTTAGAAAGCCAAGCCATTCTGAATCTGTGTGGATATACAATATGTAATACTGTCTCAGTTAATCAATTAGAAGTAAACATACAAAATGCTTTTTCTTAAACAACTGGTATCGTTTAGGCATTTTGTTGTGTGAGACTGGGGGGATGTGAGTATGTACATGATCAGGCATTTTACTTAATTCACAGAATCATTTCCAAGACAGAGATTTTGACATCCTTTGATAAGTATAGCTAACTATATCTTATCACTAAGCTACCTTCTAAATGTGGAATTATCTCTATTTTTAGAAGATATTTCTCCCATATTTAGTGGGTAGCTTAGTCATCAAACACATATTAAAGATGTACAATGCACAGTTAGAGCTCGAGCTGCTATGATTCTGGAGTAGGGGCAGGTAGATCAGGGTATGGAAGCATTGGAGTGCCAGATGCAGAGAGCTCATTAAAAGCACCACTATAGGCATAACACAGAGAAACAGCAACAGAGAAAAGACACAATTAGACTGACACATAAAGATAAAAGTAAAAAGCATACACAATATGTGATAGGTGGTTTAGGTCAACAAAAAGAAAACCCCTCTAACTGACTTATCACAAGATAGAATGGACTGTCTCAGAAAGCAGTGGGCTCCCAAGATTCAGGGCATGACATCTGCACAAATAAGGAAGCAGCTGGAAACCAACCTGTGTGCTGAGAACAACCCAATTGCTTGGAAATAGCAGAGTTAACTGTGCCAAAGAGGAAGAAGAAATGGGATTGCTAAAAGGGTCAGATGAAGGGAGAGTATGAACTCTTAGGATGAACAATTTATACTTAATAGAATAGGAAAGAGAAAGTTAGTTACTGTTCTTAAATAGAGGAGAAAAACATGTAAAGAACATTGTGCTAAGCATTATGACAATGCTTAAAGAACCCTGTGCTAATGATCGCATGTAGCCTAGAACAGAAGAGGGCAAGTTTCTGAAGGTGAAAATATCTGACTCCAGTAATACCTTTGATTAGTGGCTGCAGACGTGAAGAAAAGGGCAGCAATAGGTAATGCAAACCAAGAGCTAGATTTAATGATATAGATGAGTGAACAAGTCAATGAATCAAATATTTTATGCTGTCATGTTGCAGTTAGAGATGAAAAAGAAAAATGCAGAAAAGAATTTCTGCTTTCATCGTAAGAGGAAGGGTGCCCAAGTCATCATTTTTCACTCAGCAAAGCCATAACACATCATATTGGAAAAATCTAGGGCCTACTGGTTAAGTGAAGTATAATGGTGCTACAATCATGGGTTGAAAACTTTCTTTTAAAAAAAAGAAACATTAAATTGTACTTTGGAGGGAAAGATTGCTCAACCATGGTGAAAATGAATCACACTGTCAAAAAAACCTTGATTAAATATCACCGCAAAATTTAGTCCTACAAATGAAAAATTAACCTAAAAATGTATGTCTGTTGTTAGTAATAATAACATCATTTTTTAAGAAAAAATTACTTTTTAACCTACTTTTGGTATATTGATAGCAATTCATGTTTTTAATAGGAAAAGATGGTTATAATATGCTTGAGGTATATTTCATTGAGCACAGAAATTATTCTCAAATACAATCATAGATGTTCATTATTACAATAATATCATTTTTGCTTGTTTTACAAATTCTGATTTTCAAAATTTTCTTATGCTAAATAAGTTTTCGTAGTATATATTTCTCAAACTGTATTTAGAGATTTATTTTTTACATTAATGGTGCAGTAAGCAAGATAGATATGGAGCAACTTTATAGTGTTTATATGTCTATCACATAGTTATGAATTTTATCTTCACTTTTAAAACACCTAAATTAGCTATCTGGTCAAATATCATTTCAGCGTATTAAAACAGGAATAGCATAATTCAATTCTGTGTGACTCAAACAGTAATATCTTCATATGTATGTTCTGTCTTATAACGATCACATTTTAAAATATTCTAAACTAAGAATTATTTTAATTACTATATCTGTGATTCTAAAAATATTCTATCACAGATATCTCACTTCAGTTGAATTTTCTTATTTCTTATTTTGAGGTAGCCTTCTGCTAATTTCTTTTCATTTATATACTGGGGGAATTGGTAAGACTCCTATTGCTTTTAATCTCTTCTTAATTTTGTCTAAGCAAAATCTGCATCTGTAATAGACTTTATGTAACTTCAGCTAATCCATACTACAAGCATGAGTTAAATTCTCTCTGCTGCTGCTGCTAAGTTGCTTCAGTCGTGTTCGACTCTGTGTGACCCCATAGATGGCAGCCTACCAGGCTCCCCCGTCCCTGGGATTCTCCAGGCAAGAGTACTGGAGTGGGTTGCCATTTCCTTCTCCAATGCATGAAAATGAAAAGTGAAAGTGAAGTCGCTCAGTCGTGTCCAACTCTTAGCGACCCCATGGACTGCAGCCCACCAGGCTCCTCTGTCCATGGGATTTTCCAGGCAAGAGTATTGGAGTGGGGTGCCATTGCCTTCTCCGAAATTATCTCTAGAATTACATTAGATGATTCATTTAATGTCAGAATGTATTCCACAAAGAAACATTCAGAAAAATATCTCTCACCAAACATTTCTAGTGTATTTTTTTAAGTCATAGGGCTTTGAAATATATGATGAAATTCTTATGGGTACTCAATAAACAAACATTTATGTCTTGGAATGGTATTTCTTCAATGAAATGCTCAGAATATTACTAGAAATTATACTTGCAGGGATATACCTTTATCATGAAGCTCTTCCCCCCAAACTATCAGATCTTTAGATCTTCACTGCCCTACTAGAAACATTCCAAAAGTCAGCTGGAATAACTGTAAAGAAATGTTTGGAACTTTGTGGTCCTCTTTCTAAGAAGAAGTAAAGGAGATCGATCGGGCTACACTGGTGACTCAGCAGTAAAGAATCTGCCTGCCAATGCAGGTGATGTGGGTTCAACCCCTGGATCCAGAAGATCCCTGGAGAAGGAAATGGCAACCCAGTCCAGTATTCTTGCCTGGAGAATCCCAGGGACAGAGGAGCCTGGCAGGCTATAGTCCACGGGGTCGCAGAGAGTCAGATATGACCGAGCACACCCACACACACCTGTTAAATGTGGGGTTGGAGGAGATATTTCTCAAATTGAGAATCAAAAAGGAGGGGAAAGGAATGGAAATGATTCATGCTCAAGTTTCAGTTTATACAGGAAATAACAGTTTATGTATACTCAGAATGCCTGGATTGTATATCTCTGTGGTTGAGAAAGGAAACAGCTCACTGTAATAGCATTATGATCCATGTCACAGAGAAGCAAAGAGTATTTGGGTCAAGCATTTTCCCACGAATGGTAATAAACTTATGGAGTGGATGCCCTTAAAGGGTTCTCTGAATGAGGAACATTAATGAGCTCAACAGACATCCATTCAATGACTCAAACAGTGACATTAAATGCTATTCCCATCACATCTAAAAACAAAACTTAGGTTTGACATTTATGGAAGTCCACACACAGAATCCCAAAGGCTTATTCTTTATTTATACAAGTTACAACCTACTCCTAATTTGCCTCTGTAGCATCATTTATGAAGCCATTTATCTGAGAACTCTAACCCAAGGAAATAAATGAGGGAGTATGAATAAAGAAGAAATGAAGAATAAAAGAGTGGTAATAAAAAATTAACTTCCTGAAAAAAATAGAAAATTTAATTGATTTTAAAGACATTTTTCCCTATAGTGTAATAAAACATTTTCAAAACCATTTGAAGAAAGCAAAATAAATGGACAAAGGAAAAGAAAATTTGATAAAATTTGGCATGAGAACTACAATCTGATATCTGTCACCCAGGTGGCGCTAGTAGCAAAGAACCCCCCTGCCAATGCAGGAGACGGAAGAGACACGGGTTCGATCCCTGGGTGGGCAAGAGCCCCTGGAGGAGGGCACGGCAACCCCCTCCAGTATTCTTGCCTGAAAAATCTTATGGACAGAGGAGCCTGGCAGGCTATAGTCCATAGCGTCGCAAAGAGTTGGACACGACTGAAGTGACTTAGCATGCATGCATAACCTCTCTCAAGGAAAAATTACTCTCAAATACTTCCAACAGATACGTAGTCACCAAAGTCAATAATATTTACAGTTCCAATGCTGTCGTGAGGTATTTGCTATTGTTGGTCTTTCATTGTTCCTTCAAAATCTGACTATAGTAATATTTTCACTATATATATATATATATATATGTCTGTGTGTGTGTACTGATAGATGTTGGTTTTTATATGTATCTATCAAATTACCATGTAGTACACCTTACATAATTTTAAAAATTAAAAACAAAATTCTCCAGTTAGTTGTCATCAATGGGGGCTCATGGCAATTTTGGAAACATCTCCTAAAAGAATAACAATGTTAAATATTTTCCTTATATCTATGAGATACTCTTTTCATGTTTGATACATTTGGCACATTATTTTCGTACACTGCTGGAGAGAGAAAGGTACTTCTGGAAAGAACTTTGGCAATGTATATAAAGAGTCTTAATGTTTTTTATATGCTTTTAACAGGAAATTCCAATTTCTAAGAATTTATACTGGGAAATCATTGGAGAACCACACAAATATTTTGTACTGAAAGGTTTACTTCAGTATTCTTTAATAAGGTCCAAAATAAGAGAATAAACTAATTATGGTATCTATTTATGATTAAATACTTTAAATTAGCCATTAAAAAATAAGACTAGTGACATGAAAATGTTCATGACACAAGGTTGAGTGGAAATAAAATATTATTAAATATGTATGATACATCCATGTTACTGTTTATTAATTTATGTGTGAAGAAAAACACTGTAAGGAAGTACAATAAAATATGAACATTAGCAAAATTTAAAAGTTGTCTTCCAGTGGCATAAATGGCACTTGTTTCTCTTATGTCTCCTAAAGTCATATCTCCCTTTATTTCTTTAAGACAGATATTCCTACATTTTCTCTGTCAATTAACTCATCTAGTTTCTTGACTTCAATTGCCTTTTCTATGTAACGAGCCCAAATATAAATATCTTGCCTTCAATTCTCTTCTGAGTTCCAGACCTGAGTTTTTCTCTGCCTTCTGAACATCTGCAACTCAGTATCATGTGAACAGCTCACAACTTTATTATTCTCCCTACAAATTCCACTTATTGTGTTCTGCATCTTAGTTAAATGTATCATCCAAACAGAGTCTTTAGATTTTATATCTTGGGGACATGTAAAGATACTCAACACCATTAGTCATTAAGAAAATGCAAATTAAAACCACAAGGTACCATTTCACATGGACTAGAAAGACTGTGATCTGTAAGTCAGGCAATAACAAGTGCTATTAAGATGTAGAGAAATAGGAACACTCACACACTGCTGGCAGGAGTGTAGAATGATACAGCCACTTTGGAAAATAGCTTGTCAGTATCTCAAAGGGTTAAATAGAAAACTATCTAACAGTCCAGCAATTCTGCTTCCAGTTATCTACCTGAGGGCTATGAAAACATACATCCACATAAATGTTCATAATAGCATTATTCCTAATAGCCAAAGAAGTGGAACAATCCAAGCATTCAACTGATGAATGGGTAAACAAGCATAGCATAACCATTCAAGGGAAGGTTAGTCAAAAATAAAAAATGAAGTGCTGACACATTTCACAACATGTATTTTGAAAACGTCATTCTAAGTGAAAGAAACCAGACAAAAGAGATGTATATGTATGATTCCATTTATGCAAAATGTCAGAAAATGCAAATTTACAGACAGAAAGTAGAGCCATGGTTTCCTAAGGCAGGGAGAAGGAGTGGGGATATACTATAAATGGCCATGAGGGATCTTTGTTGAGAGGAGTAAAAATATTCTAAAACTGATTTATGATGATGGTGGCACCACCACTTGGTAAAATTACTTAAAAAATTATTAAATTGTATCCTTGAAATCAGTGAATTATCTGATACCTAAAGTACATCTCATAAAGCTTTTTTTTTTTTTTTTAATCTGCCTCGGATCCCACCCCCTTCCCAATCCTTTATACCTAATTCTCATAAGAAAAGCCACAATTTAAAACTTTTCCCTTGCAAGTTTTGTCATTCTCCACAAGCTTCATTCCTTTACACTTCCTATGCCTAGGAGTCTCCTGCCTGTCAAAATGTGAATCAACCTCCAAAGCCCAAAGTTATCACCTATGTCAAATCTTTACTGATATCCCTTGGAAAAAAATTCACCATTTTCCTCAATTTCTTTTACAATTTTGTGAGCAGTTTAAATAACTTGATTTACATTACAGTCAGAAATGGGAGAAAATCTAACTAAAAGATGATGGTCTTTGGAGCCAGGCATACCAGGTACAGGTCTCAGCCTTGCCACTTCCCTTGGTGTATGACACTTGGTAGTTACTTAACTCTGAGTCTCGATTTTCCTGTCTTGAGTTGGGGATCTGTAATATAAGCTTCAAAAAGCTGCTCTGAATATAAAATGAAATAGATGCAAGCTGCTTCACATCTACCTATAACATTTCACTTACTAAAAATTTAAATGTCAGCTATTGTCACCTTCCTTTCTACCCTTGCTCTATCCCTAGACAATGCTTTTATTCATTGTTTATAAACCCAGAGCTTAACAAAATGTCTGGCACTTGGTAGAAGAGCAACAAATACTCACTGAATTAAATTTTAGTTATGAAAGAGTTATTATAATAATATTTTATCAGTAACCGTGATAAATATGTAAATCCTTTTTGCTTCTCATCTTGATTGTGTCGAATGAAGTTGCCCATGTGAGAAGCAGCTAGACTGCAAATCAGCACCTGCAACCTCCAGCATCTGCTCTGCATTTTCTATTTTGATATCACTGTTTTCTTTATCCAGAGACTACTGATCTGTAGCATGCACTTGTTTCCACCAGAATTCATGAGGGTGTCTTCAAACACTTAATCTTCAAGTGCCCTGGAGAATAACTCTTTACCTGAAGTTTCCTTCTGGTTCCTCAAAATATATTTTGCATGCAGAGTAGCTTTTATGTCAAGCCAGACTGTCCCAAATACGTCTGCCAAATATGGAGTCAAGCCGGCCAGCAAGTTTTGGATCATGTACTTACTGTTAGAAATGTAATTGTACTTACTTTGCTTAAACTCCAGAGTGCATTCTCTGTGTCTCTCAAAAGTGCAGAGGACTTTACTTTAACCTGTTGCTGAGTGCAGAGAGCTCTAAGCAAACTAAATTCTCTAATCATACCATAACAGCATGTGTGGGCTGCCCTGGGCCTCCAGAGGTCCCCATTTCTCTATTTCAGCATTCTCTTTCTGTTGACGGGTATTACTTCCTTCTGGACATAGATTCAGACTATTCACTTAATTACTTTGGAAGGAATTCCAGAAAACAGACATCTAAGCACACTTTTTTGTATACAAATATTCATTAATAAAGATTATTAATTAACAGCAGCTTTATTTTTATAATAACAGGCTTCCCTGGTAGCTCAGGGGGTAAAGAACCTGCCTGCAATGCAGGAGACAGAGGTACAACAACTAAGTGTTTATCAATGGGTGCTGCTGCTGCTGCTGCGTCACTTCAGTCGTGTCCGACTCTGTGCGACCCCATAGACGGCAGCCAACCAGGCTCCCCCCTCCCTGGGATTCTCTAGGCAAGAACACTGGAGTGGGTTGCCATTTCCTTCTCCAATGGGTAATTGGATAAAAATCCAGGGTGTATCCATACAGTTAGATACTACCCAAGAATAAAACAGACTACTAATGCCTGGAAAAACATGTATAAAAATGAAAAAATCAGCCATGACTGTAAACTGAATGATCCCATGTAGTTGAATTTCTGAGGAAGTAAAAACTATAGAGACAGAAATCAGTGGTGTTAGAGGCTGGGGGTGAGGGTATGAATTGAGAGGGTTACAAGGGAAATTTGAGGAGTGATGGTGGTGGTTACATAACCATTACTTTTGTCAAAATGGTGTCTTTTTTTAAAAAATCTGTGCTGTGCTAAGTCGCTTCAGTCGTGTCCAACTCTGTACAACCCTATGGACTATAATGGCCCACAAGGCTCCTCTGTCCACGGGTTTCTTCAGGCAAGAATACTGGAGTGAGTTCCCATTCCCTTCTCCAGAGGATCTTCCAGGCCCTGGGACTGAACCTGGGTCTCCTGCATTGCAGGTGAATTCTATACCACTGAGCCACCAGGGAATCCTAATTGTTCCTAGTACCTAAAAATGCTATTAATTTTTATATATTTATGTTAGATCCAGGAAACTTGCTGAAGTTTCCTACTAGTGTTAATGATTTTAACCTAGATTAGGCATACTTCTTGATCCATATTGTCTGGTTCTTAACAAACACCCACAATTCTGCTGCCTGATATTATGCTCTATATGCAGCTTCTAAAGATAGGGTAATAACAAGCCTTTAGCTGGCAAATGTTCAGAGACAGATCTTAAGACTGAAAACACTCTGGCTATTGAAATTTTAGTCCAATTCTCATTCTTGGGTTTTTCATGAAATTTCTCTTCCTTAAATGAGGCCTATGCCAGTTTATGAGGAGAGTTATCACCAAATTCACAGCTGCTAGGATTCCCAAAAGCAAAATAAGGCCCTTTCATTTGTGGTTCATCCTGTAACATGGAATAACTGTTGATAACTTCTTGGCTAGTTACCTTTTTTGTGAACAATTGTCAGCTTTAAGGTGAGAGCAACCTCCCCTACAAGTCCACACGTGGGGCTAAGTCATTTCAGTTGTGCCCGACTCTCTGCAACCCTATGGACTGTAGCCTGCTAGGCTCCTCTGTCCATGGGATTCTCCAGGCAAGAATACTGGAGCGGATTGTGATTTCCCCCTCCAGGGGATCTTCCTGACCCCTGGATCAAACCCATTACCTCTTATGTCTCCCGCAGAGCAGGTGGGTTCTTTACCACTAGTGCCACCTGGGAAGCCCCCCTACAAGCACGTCTGATGCTAAATACAGGCAAGCGTAGGTGACTCTGCTTAGCCTTCTTAACATTCCCCAAGAACAGCCTCCAGGGCCATGCCCTCACCACGTCTGCAGTGATGTGTGAAGTACCTGTGTTTATTTCCTACAACAATCTAATAAAGTGGTACTTTTAATTATCCCAATTGGGCCGATGAGACAAAGGTTTAAAGAGATAAAATAATTGGCTTGAGGCATTATGATACAGGTAGGTCTGACTCCAGAGTCTATGCTGCCAAGGAGACTGACAATTCACTACGTAATTCTGCCTCCTCTCTCTGCAGCAAGCCATCTTGCATTATTTTTCATACGCTTTCTTTCTGCTGGTCCAAGTCCTGCTCCACCTGTTGGATGTCTTCTGAGTCTGTTTTCTCCTTCTTGCCTCCACAGTTCAAGGCTTCATGACCTCTTGCCCAGACTTTTTAAATTGCCTCCTACTGAAATATGTTTCTGTGCCCCTATAGCCTCTTCTCTACATCTATTATGCACACTTCCTTCACCAGAAAGCTATTTCTCAGGTAGCACCTGATCGTTGCTCCATCTTACTCAGCAGCTTTTGCTGGTTCTTCATTAGGTCTCCTCCCAAATCTAGTCCCACTGTCTCTTCCCAGACATGTCTCTCAGGATTCTTTCTGCAATGGAATATGTATTCTTAAGGACAGAGTCTTTGTCTATATCATACATATACCTAGAACAGAGCCTGGCACAGAGTAGATACTCAAATTAGTATTAGGTGAAAGAATGAAGAAATCTGCTTTAACTGAATCTTGTTACTCGTTGAATCCAAAATAAATGTCTTATATTTTTTCCCAACTTGATTCCTTTGCTTAAAATACGTATCTCTGTTATAAATAAGTTCATACACACTGCAATATTTAAAATAAAATGCCTTTCCATTTCCATTAAAAGAAAATATACTTTTTAGAGGAAATTTTTAAAGATTAAAAAATGGAGTCCTCTCTACCATCTCCACTTAGGCAATTTAATTTCCATTAAAATTTATCCATTATTTAAGCTACAGCTCATAAGTGAACTTCTCCAGCTGGAAACACCCTCTCTCACCTCTGTACTTTATGATAACTCTAGTCTCACACTCAATATATTTGCTCTGAATTATAGTTAATTCTCCCCCATTAATTTATGAGAACATTCACTCAAAAACAGGGAAATGTCTGATTCACAGTATTCAGGAATACCCTGTAATGTTGAGTATAAAATAACCCTAAACAAATGCTTGTTAATTTTTTAAAGTGAATTTGGTCTCAGAAAAAACCACTTTGAACTTCTTCCCCATAAATACTGATACACACATAAACAACAACATTTTTAAACAGTTAAATGTTTTAACATTGTTTTTAACAATGTTAAATAGTTAAAGTAACAACAACATTAAATTAGTAAAATTACTAATGCCATTGAGACTAAGGACTTTTGACTGAATTTCATCTTCTCAGTCGCCCTCTGAGGTATGATCCTTATCACATAGGAAAGCCCAGGCACAAAGAGGTAAGTTCTCCAAGTTACCACAGCTAGTACAAGGGAGAGTCTGGATTTTAAATCAGGAGGTTTGGCTTTCAAGTTCATGCTCTTAATCTTGGACACTACCACACCCAATAATGAAAAGCTCCGTTTTTTTAAGTAAAGCAATGTTGTTTATTATTTTGAACATTACTTTGTTACTGAACTTTCATTGAGCCTTACTTATACTTTGACTGGTAGCTAATTGCCTGAGTTGCAGAATAGCTATTTGTCTGGCAATGGGTATTTTGATGGTTATTTTAAGCATACAGATCCTATTTAGGTTTTGCTAGATTTATACCCAAATATTTCAGTTATTTTGGAACTTGTGTATACGTTTTATTTTTTAAAACTTGGATTCACCATTGTTCATTATTTGTTTGCGGAAATACAGTTGATTTTTATGAAGACCTTGTATCTGCAGTTTTGCTAAACACACTTATTGGTCCTAAGAATGTTTTTGTAGATAGCTTCTGTGTAGACAATATTTTAATTTCTTCTAGTATGGAAAAAATTTTATAAGAGCCAAATATAAATACATCCATCTATACCACACACCTGTAAGTATGTAAACTTTTGGAAGTGAACATTTAGTTCAGTTCAGTCCCTCAGCCGTGTCTGACTCTTTGAGACCCCATGGACTGCAACAGGCCTCCCTGTCCATCACCAACTCCAGAGCTTACTCAAACTCATGTCCATCGAGTTGGCAATGCCATCCAACCATCTCATCCTCTGTTGTCCCCTTCTCTTGCCTTCAATCTTTCCCAGCATCAGGGTCTTTTCCAGTGAGTCAGTTCTTCCCATCAGGTGGCCAAAGTATTAGAATTTCAGCTTCAGCATCAGTCCTTCCAATGAATATTCAGGACTGATTTCCTTTAGGATGGACTGGTTGGATCTCCTTGTAGTCCAAGGGATTCTCAAGAGTCTTCTCCAACACCACAGTTCAAAAGCATCAATTCTTTGGCGCTCAGCTTTCTTTATAGTCCAACTCTCACATCCATGGGCTTCCCTTGTTGCTCAGCTGGTAAAGAATCCACTTGCAATGTGGAAGACGTGGGTTCAGTCCCTGGGTTGGGAAGATCCTCTGGAGAAGGGAAAGGCTACCCACTCCAGTATTCTGGCCTGGAGAATTCCATCTGTACAGTCTGTGGGGTTGCAAAGAGTTGGACACGACTAAGTGACTTTCACTTCACTTCACTCACATCCATACATGACTACTGGAAAAACCATAGCTTTGACTAAACAGGCCTTTGTTAGCAAAATAATGTCTCTCTTTTTTAATATGCTGTCTAGGTTGGTCATAGCTTTTCTTCCAAGGAGAAAGCGTCTTTTAATTTCATGGCTGCAGTCACCATTTGCAGTGATTTTGGAGCCCCCCCAAAATAAAGTCTCTCACTGTTTCTGTTGTTTTCCCATCTACTTGCCATGACGTGGTGGGACTGGATGCCATGATCTTAGTTTTCTGAATGCTGAGTTTTAAGCCAACTTTTTCACTCTCCTCTTTCACTTTCATCAAGAGGCTCTTTAGTTCTTCTTTGCTTTCTGCCATAAGGATGGTGAGCATAAAGGAACTGGGCATATTTGGATTTCCATTTTGTGTATCCACAATTTTTTTTAGCAATATTAAGAGACATAATGAATTTTCTTTACAATGAAAAATGTCAATAAATCAATAAAAATGGAAGACTACCTTTGAGACAATTTGTGGAAAACTATTTGTCTAACTAACACTAAACCTTTCCTTCCCATAGCAAGACATTCAGAAGCCATAGCTTTGTGACAATATTGATTTTTTAAATAAAGACCAGTTTATTATTTGAATTATCCACTAGGTGGCAGAAAACTGTTACCATCTAAAGTGACATTTCTAGATTAGTCCAGGCTCTTTGCTAAACTTCAGATTTAAGCAAATTGCTTTCACCTCTATGCTTCGCAATGCTGGCCTTTTTGCACATGGCATTTTAAAGCAAACAACTATTTTTAAGCTGGGAAAGAAAAATCAGGGGTTTTCACAGTAATAAATACTAGGTATGAGCATGCTAATTATATGTTTGTGTTGCTTTGCTTTAACATAGTGGAAACAGATGCACAGACATTAGGTTGAAAGCCTCCATAGAATGTTCCATCCAGATGTCAGAGAGTATAGTTAAGCAGAAAGACCTGCAATAGGACAATTTTCTGTAACTTTCAAGTCAACTTTCTCGCCTCTGGTTGCACACTAGACACTCAAAGGCCCTACCCCAGCACTCCGAGCGTGGAACCTGGACACTGGTATTCGTTCAAGCCTCCTCAGCTATAAGAGGATTAGACTAGACATTCTAGTCTTTCAGGTTCCAATATTCTAGGACTGATGTCTAACATGCTCCTGCTCGGTTGCGTCTCTCTGCGACCCTACAGATTGTAGCTCTCCAGGCTCTTCTGTCCATGGGATTCTCCAGGCAAGAGTACTGGTATGGGTTGCCATTTCCTCCTCATCTAATAGCACATCTATCATTATAAGCTCTGTGACTGCAGGAGCTAATTCTGTTCTGGAACCTTTATGAATATTAACTTAGTTAATCCCCTGCACTATGAAAGAGTTAAGGGAAAATGAGACATGAAAAGGTTTCAAAACTTGCCCAAGGCCACACAGAAAGAAAATGTTGAGATTCTTCTTGGCAGTCTGGCTTCAGAGCCTGAGCTTATACCATTATAGCAAATTCCCTCATAAATGGTTGATTAATCTCTCTTTCTGCATATATGTAAAAATGCACCTGCACCAACAATAGTTTCAAACATTGTTTTTTAAGCCATAGCTGCCAATCTCATTGGAAAATTGGCACACTCTATCTGGGAACTGTGCTTTGGCAGTGACTAACTAAAAAAAAAAAAAAAGTACATTGGGAGTGCTGTTATTTTTCTGGAGGAAATTATAATTGAATTCAGTAATCCCTGGTATTTTGCAAAAGAAGAAAATTTTAAATGCACTTATGAGAATTTTCAAGAGAATCCTAATTGAATAAATTCTATAAACATCCATGACATGAATTTGATGCCAAGCCTTAAAGAGACTAATAAAAACTACATTCTATTCATACTGTCCTCTCTTTTTAGAACCTCACTTTTTCCTGGCATCTGAACACATGGCTCTCTTCACCCGTGAGAATGCTTCCATAGAAAGGCAGGTGGATGTGCTATGGATTCTTCCACATGTGGCTTAATCAGGCTGGATTCTTTGCAGCTTTCTCCTGAAAAATATATCAATACTTTTTGCCAACACTTCTTGCTAAATAAATATCCGGGGGCAGTGTTAAGTATGCTGTACGGTTGCTATGAAGTTTTGGATCATCTGTCTTTGAGGAAGACAGTCATATTCACAAGAATTAAATGTCTGTAAGAGTGACCATTATGTGCTATTATTTTCTAGCTTTTCATGCTGGAAAACATATGTAAAAGCACAGTGAGAAGTACAATAAACACATGTACTCATCACCTAAATTCAATTAATTTGTAACTCTGGGCCAATCTCTTTCCCTATATCTCTACTTATTCCCTTCCCCTCAAACACAGGTTATTTTAAGCAAATCCCAGACATCATACTACCTCAACTGCAAATATTTTAGTATGACACTCTAAGGAGGCTCTTTTTAAGAAAACATAACATTTATCTGATAAAGTAAAAATTACACTTTTAGAACCTATTTTATCTAGGTCCCATTCATTATTGAATGCCCTGGTCTTAAGAAGCATAGGTTACTGTTGAGGAATTACAGTTTATTTCCAGAAAGTAATTTATCAGGCAAATTTTAATCAGAAGGAATACAAAGGGCCTCAGCTGTATACCACAATTTATATTGTTTTTCTCCCTCGCACTTTCTCCAAACCTTAGACTATGTTTGGTTCTTGTCAAATAGTTGTAATCTCCTTAGTAGTCATCTACTTTTAGAAAAAAGTTTCTTCTGGGCCAAATGCCAGTAACACATGTTGTGTGAAATGGCAGACTATAGCGATTTAGCAAAACACAGAAGTTTACTCTTCACTCCCCAGACTGTGGATTGCGTAATAATTTTTAAACTGCACAGAAACTCCTATTGCAACTGGACAATGCAATGGAAGGAAGCTGACTTTAAAGGCAGGACTCTCAACAAGGAGTAATCTTGAGAGCATCTCTATGGGCTCAGACTTTCCCTCTTGAAGATCACTGGGTTAACATGGAGGTTCTCTCCCCAGGTAGAGCTTCCTTATATGTAGTCACTTGGTCCATGAAATCCTGGAGGGGTGAGTTACAGCAAGGCAAAATGCCCTGAAAATTCACTCCCATGCTATGTGCAAAATCCCTGAAATCAGTGAGAGAGGCTTTTTCTAAACCACTGTCCCATGAGGACTGGCAAGCCACTCAACAGTCATCTGAGAGAGTCAGGTGTATATTCTGGCCTCACCAAGTGACGAGTTGCAAGAGAGAAAGGAGACAATTTAAAACCGTTCTTTCTATCCTTGAGGTTCCCAAAGGGCCAGTGTGGTAAATTTTAGAGTTGGAATGGGACTTGGCACTTAGTTATGTCACTGGTCTCTGGGTTGCACTTTGAAGAAAAGAAATTCAAACACAAGGAGAAGGGAGATACAGTAGGCTTCACAAAAGTGATATTTCTACCAGCCTAAAATTAACTGAAAATTATACCCTGATATTGTTCAGCACAGTGAAACATTCTATCTTCAACAGTTATGTAAAATATATCTGATTCTTTTCTTTCAAAAATTTATTTCAGATCTATCAGTCTGTCATTGAAATGATTCATGGTCTCTCTCTTTCCTCTCCTTTTTCTCTAATGTAAGAGTTTCATTTTCTTCATCTTTGTTCTGGCCCTATTCTTTTCTTTCCAAGTATGTATTGGTGCTTCCCTGGTGGTTCAGATGGTTAGGAATCTGCCTGCAATGCAGAACACCCAGGTTGGACCCCTGGGTTGGAAAGATCCCCTGGAGAAGGAAATGGCAACCCACTCCAGCATTCTTGCCTGGGAAATCCCAAGAACAGAGGAGCCTGGCGGTCTACAGTCCACAGGTCATGAAGAGTCAGACGTGACTAAAACTTTCACTCTCCGCCCCCCCCCCCCTTTATATGCCATCATACAAGCTTACCCAGCCTAACTGCCTTGAGTCATGACCTCCTTATACCCTTCACATCACCAGTCCCTGCCCTTGTGTCCAAGAACCAAACCTCTCCCTCATCCCTTGACTATTAATAACATTCTATACATATAGCAGAACTGGGCAATAGAAGCATTTCCTTCTCTTTTTTAATTAAACAACTCTACTACCAATTTTCACTAGTAAAAGGCACCATCGTGTTCTTTTCCCCAATCAGTTCAGTTCAGTTCAGTTGCTCAGTCGTGTCTGACTCTTTGCGACCCCATGAATCGCAGCACCCCAGGCCTCCCTGTCCATCACCAACTCCCAGAGTTCACTCAGACTCACGTCTATCAAGTCAGAGATGCCATCCAGCCATCTCATCCTCGGTCGTCCCCTTCTCCTCCTGCCCCCAATCCCTCCCAGCATCAGAGTCTTTTCCAATGAGTCAACTCTTCGCATGAGGTGGCCAAAAATACTGGAGTTTCAACTTTAGCATCATTCCTTCCAAAGAAATCCCAGGGCTGATCTCCTACAGAATATCCAATGTCTTGTTCTTTTCTCCAATGTTCAATTTTTTGACAAAATGGTTCATTCTCTCTATAAAATATACATTTCCTTCAGGATGACCCAAGCACCCATGATATTCTCAGGCTTTTCACTATACAGACTACTATAACCTGGTCAAGGAGTTACTCAGTTCTCACCTCCGTCCCCACCAGCTCTGCTGGAGCTGTGCTGCACAGCATCACCTCCACTCTGCTCACACGATAGCTCCCCAGTCAGTTAAGCAGAGCAGCAAGGAGCAAACACTTTGGTGTCAGAGCTGGACTTCAGTCTTGGCTCCATTCCTTACTAGCTATGTAAGATTGGGGAAGCTGTACACCTCACTCATTTTGAAGATGAGAATAATAAAGCTGAGTATGATAATATTACAGCTTTCATCACAGCATTGCTACAAGGCTTACATTAACAAACGTATGAAGTACTTACTTGGTGCCAGGCATCTAATTGTTTAAAATGTGTGGCCTCTTTGGGATAGAAAGTGAACTGAGAAATGACTAGAAACCCAAAGACAAAACTGTAAGATACACAATTTCTCCTTCTTTCTTATTATTTCTCCATCTCTCTGTCTCTCTCACTCTCTCTCGCCTCTCACTCTCTCTCTCTCACACACACACACTCAAGCAGTAACAAGATAAGAGTTGAGTCAATGAAGCAAATAGACTAAATGAACACTGATTCAAGAATCAGTTAACCAACAGCCAGAGCTGTTGGTTACATTTTGTAAGTATTCACAAGTATGTCTATTTCTCGTATTTCTTACTATCTCCTATTTTATCACTTAACTTTCAGCTTTATTTAATCCATTATCCATGTCCTATATTTTTATTCAACTAGATTTGTCCTCTTGGCAAATCTTCTATTTACATTTATAAACCAGTTGCCAAACATTAAACAAATTACTAAGTAACTAACTGCAAGGAGAAGTCTGCAGGTCTGTGTCAAGAAAACACATATACTTGAACTTTGGGAGTTTAGAATCTAAAACAGAAGCATATAGAAATTGGAAGTTTAAAAGAATACATACGGTGAGAGCAATCTAAATGTCCATTAACAAAT
Source organism: Cephalophus harveyi (assembly GCA_006410635.1). Classification (NCBI taxonomy): domain Eukaryota; kingdom Metazoa; phylum Chordata; class Mammalia; order Artiodactyla; family Bovidae; genus Cephalophus; species Cephalophus harveyi. Next base: position 137,397 of record SJYT01058461.1, on the reverse strand, counting down.
GAATGGCTAAAGATGCTGTGGTACACATTAAGATATACAATGGAGTATTACTCAGCCATAAAATGAGCCATAAAAGGAATTTTCATAAAAGAAAATTCTTTTCTGTAATTTTTTCTATCATCATTTTCTAGGGCTTCCCTGATAGATCAGTTGGTAAAGAATCTGCCTGCAATGCAGGAGACACTGGTTCGATTCCTGGGTCAGGAAGATCCGCTGGAGAAGGGACAGGCTACCCACTCCAGTAATCTTGGGCTTCCCTTGTGGCTCAGCTGGTAAAGAAGCCACCTGCAGTGCGGGAGACATGGGTTCAATCCCTGGGTTGGGAAGATTCCCTGGAGAAGGGAAAGGCTACCCACTCCAGTATTCTGGACCGGAGAATTCCATCTGTATAGTCCATGGGGTTGCAAAGAGTTGGCCACGACTGAGTGACTTTCACTAATAAAAGGAATACATTTGAGTCAGTTCTAATGAGGTAGATGAACTTAGAGCCTATTATACAGAGTAAAGTAAGTCAGAAAGATAAAAACAAGTAACAAGTATTAATGCATATATATGGAATCTATGTGAAAAATCTAGTGAAAAAGCTGGATTAAAACTCAGCATTCAAAAAACTAAGATCGTGGCATCTGGTCCCATAACTTCATGGCAAATAGATGGGAAAAACTGGAAACAGTGACAGATTTTATTTTCTTGGGCTCCAAAATCACTGTGGACAGTGACTGCAGCCATAAAATTAAAAGATGCTTACTCCTTGGAAGAAAAGCTATAACAAACCTAGAAGGTATATTAAAAAAGCAGAGACATCACTTTGCCAACAAAGGTCCGTACAGTCAAAGCTATGGTTTTTCCAGTAGTCAGGTACAGATTGTGAGAATTGCAGCATAAAGAAGGCTGAGCACCGAAGAATTGATACTTTCAAAATGTCGTGCTGGAAAAGACTCTTGAGAGTCCCTTGAACTGCAAAGAGATCAAATCAGTCAACCTTTCCTAAAGGAAATCACCCCTGAGTACTCATTGGAAGGACTGCTGCTGAAGCTCCAATACTTTGGCCACCTGATGTGAAGAACAGACTCATTGGAAAAGACCCTGATGCTAGGAAAGATGAGGGGTGACAGGGGATGACATGGTTGGATGGCATCATCAACTCAATGGACATGAGTCTGAGCAATTGCCAGGAGATAGTAAAGGACAGGGAAGCCTGACAGTTCATGGGGTCACAGAGAGTCAGACATGACTGAGCAACTGAACAACAATGGAATCTATAAAGATGCTACTGATGAGCCTATCTGCAGGGCAGCAATGGAGACGCAGACATGGAGGGCAGACTTGTGGACACAGTGGGGGAAGGGAAGGGTGGGGCAAATTGAGAGAGTAATATGGAGATACATGCATTACCATGTGTAAAACAGAAAGCCAGTGGGAATCTGCTGTATGATGCAGGGTGCTCAAACAGGTGCTCTGTGACAACTTAGAGGGGTGGGATAGGGTGAGAGACAGGAGGGAGGGAACATATCTACACCTATGGCTGATTCATCTTGAGGTATGGCAGTAACCAATACAATACTGTAAAGCAATTATCCTCCAATTACAAATAAAATTTTATAAAGGAATATACAATGAAAATTATCCTTTCTATTTGTACCCCTCATCTTCCTCCATTCCTCCATCCTACATTTAAGTTTCTTAATCTTTCTAAAGTGAAGTCGCTCAGTCGTGTCCGACTCTTTGTGATCCCACAGACTGTAGCCCACCAGGCTCCTCCATCCATGGAATTTTCCAGGCAAGAATACTGGAGTGGGTTGTCATTTCCTTCTCCATCTTTCTAGCATTCCATTATAGATTATTTCTCATACCTTTTATATATAAAGGAGCCCATTACACATGCTAATCTGTACATGGATTCTTTTAAACATTTTATTTTTAGTAATTGCAGAGCCACACGCAGCTGTAAGCAGTAACTTCAGAGAGATCCTGTGTCCTTTAGCCAGTTTCCCCTGATGGTAAAATCCTGAAAACCCGCAGCACAACACAACAGCCTGATGTTGACAGTGATCCAGTCTGGACACAGGACACTTCCATCATCACAACGATTCTTCACGCTGTCCTCTTGACAGCACCTATTTTTCTATACATTTGTTATCAATAATTTTCTTCAAACTTATTTTAAAAAAAAAAGACTAGCCTCGTTATTTTAAATTGCCTTTCCTCATTTTGAAAGGAGTCTAACATCTGTATATTTTCTTCATAGTGATTTGTATTTCCTTTCCTGTCAATTGATTTTTCATATCCTATGAAGAATGTTCTATCAGTTATTTTGGGTTTTATATTAATTTCTAGGGCTGCTTTATAAATTAGAAGCCAGGTATGATATAAATACATCAAAATTCATCCATTTTGAATATAGTCTGCTGTGTTTTGACAAACGTATTCACTTGTATAACTACCAGCAGAATCAAAATATTAATATAAGACATTTCTATGATGCAAAAAGTTCCCTTTGGACCCACTTGTAATCAACTGCCCTTCTCAAAAGCATTCTCAAATAACATCTACTTAATAAAAAGCTGAATTAAGAATAACTAGGGAAGATATTTTTTCACTACAGTCTTATTGTCACTCTCCTTTGGATCCAGTGGGTAAGTAAGGAAGAGGCTGAACTTCTATCTTTTTTCTGAGATTATGAGCTGTGAGATGACAGTAAGTACAACGGTTTTAGGTTTTTATAATGCATTTACCATTTGCATGTGCTTAATAGATATTATCAGTCAACATTTGCTTCTATCTTGAAACCTATCATCAATTCGGTCATAAAAATGAGGATATAATTAAGTCACAGTCTATGATATAAAAACAGATCCCCTGCAGATGTAGAGAGCAGACTTGTGGACACAGTGTAGGAAGGAGAGGGTGGGATGAATTGAGAGTAGCTTTGACATACATACACTGACATGTGTAAAACAGCTAATGGGAAGCAGATATAAGCACAAGGAACTCAGCTCAGAGCTCTGTGATGATCTAGAGTGTTGGGATGGGGCGGCGGGGCTGGAGGGAAGCTTATTAGGGAGGGGACATATGTATACTTATAGCTGATTCACAATGCTGTATAGCAAAAACTAATGCAACATTGTAAAGCAATTATCCTCCAATTAAAAAAATTTTAAAAGACATGCCTACTCACAAGAAGGTATAATTGCTCATACAACTGTCAGTAGAACTTTTAAAAAACAATAAAATCACTTTTAGAAACAAATACAGTCCCCTACTTACCTGATGCTTTGTTCCTGACTAACCAATTGTAAGTAAATGCTTATATTCTTGTGAAGAAAAATGGTAGACAGCAATAGTATACAGGCAACAATTAAAATGAGTGTGAGCCACGTGCCACTGAATTTGGATAGATTCATCACCCTCATACTGAAGCTCTCCGCCTCAGAGCTGATGTGTAATCACTGAACTGCAGCCAGCTTTGCAGCGTTGAACAGGAAAGCCATCATGCACCCACAGACCAGAGTGGCAGCTTTCAATGACTATCGTTTGACTTATTTTTTAGGTTGTTTGTATCTGAGTGGGAAGAATGGAAGCAGAGCATCTGGAGATAGAAGACGGCCATCTGAACTCATTTTCTGTGTACTGCTGTAGGAAGCACAGAGGCATTTAAGCTTCTGCATCAGGCATTCTGGAAAATAAATGTGAACTTGCTATGGAGCACTGTGTTTCCAATACCAATACCATTTCAGACAGGCCACTGCCAAATAAATACCATTCCTTTAAAATTAAAAGAAAACAAAAACTTTCTCCATTAGAAGTACCTAAATTTGATTAGGTGAGGTGAGGTGAAGTCACTCGGTCGTGTCCGACTCTTTGCGACCCCATGAACTGTAGCCTACAGGGCTCCTCTGTCCATGGGACTTTCCAGGCAAGAATACTGGAGTGGGTTGCTATTTCCTTCTCCAAGTACTACTTAAAACCATATTTATGGAGAAGATGTACAACTGTGTGGCTCTCATCATCTAAAATAACAACTTGCAAACTCGAGTAAACCTCCCTTTAATGGAGAGTCAAGGCTATTTTCTAAAATTATCACAGAATAAAATAAGGAGTTAGAACATCTATAGTAAATACTTCCTCAAGCAAAAGAATGCCTTATTTGGGCTAAGCCTAAAACTAATACAAACCCTAAATAACCCGCTAAATGAAAAACTTAGTCCTATTTCAACTCCTCTCAACCAGAGAACTCCCTTTTTCACTCTTACTTACCCTGTCTGTTTCCTAAACTCATGAAGTGTGTGTGCTCAGTCGAGTCCGACTCTTTGTGGGCCCATGAACTATTGTAGCCCACCAGGCTCCTCTGTCCACGGAATTTTCCAGGCAGGAATACTGAAATGGGTTGCCATTTCCTTTTCCAGGGGATCTTCCTGACCGAGGGATCAAAACTGTGTCTCTTGCATCTCTTGCGTTGGCAGGCACTCTTTACCATTGTGCCCCCTCGGAAGCTGAAGGAGAGGCCCTAATCATAAAGGCACTACATGTTTTCCATACTTCTGATCTCAAGTTGAAATCCTTCCAAGCTTTAATTTTCTTCCAGGTAATTTTTCTCCAGGAAGCTTCAGAATTAGATTTTTAAAAATAAACATGAGCTTTATTTATTTATTTTACAGAATTATAATTGATTAGGGCTTCCCAGGTGGCACAGAGATAAAGAATCCGCCTGCCAATACAGCAGACACATGTTCAATCCCTGGGTCAGGAAGACTCCCTGGAGAAGGAACTGGCAATGCACTCCAGTATCTCTCCTGGGAAATTCATGGACAGAGAAGCCTGGTGGGTTACAGTCCATGGGGTCGCAAAAGGGTCAGACATGACTGTGCAACTAAACAACAAAATTAATTTAGAATGTTGTATGAATTTCTGCTATACAGCAAAGTGATTCAGTTATACAAATATATTCATTTTTCTCTCTATATATATATTTCCATTATGGTTTACCATAGGATACTGAATATAGTTCTCTGTGCTATACAATAGGACTTTGTTGTTTTTCCATTTCATATGTAATAGCCTACATCTGCTAATCCCAAACTCCCACTCCATCCCTTCCTTAACCCTCTCCCCCTTGGCAATAACAGTCTGTTCTCTATGTCTATAAACATGAGCTTTAGATACACGGTTTCTTATTGTGTAGATTCTGAACAATGGTACATAGAGTTTTCTTGGTGCAATTTCAATTAAACCATATCATACCACTTCTGTTCAATGACAAAATAGAAACAACGGTAATCACATCTAAGTTTATGCCATTTCACTTTTGTTCATAAATCTGTAGATTTCTACACATGCAAATAAGATCCAATTTTCAGAATTCTACATATAGGATTTTCAAAGAGAGATTGATCTAAAGACATCCCAAACAAAACATACTGTTAGAGCCCAAATAGATAATATCTATTGGGCTAAACCACACTGAAATACGATCAATAAATAATCAGAAGTAACTATTATCAACATATATTTTAACCAATTTCTGACCTCTCAAGTTGTTCTTTGAGGTTAAGAGGGTGGCTAAGCCAAAAAAAAAAAAAAAAAAGAAAGAAAATAAAAAATCTTATGAAAGGCATGATTCCCTGGTGGCTCAGCAGTAAATCCATCTGCAGTGCAGAAGACAAAAGAAATATTAGTAGATTGTTCGAGAAGTTGTACACTAACTACAACAAAGATATGGCTTCAAAATCATTGACTATTCATAATTGATTTTGTACATATTAGAGAGTCAAATTCCATGCTATAAGAATGCATTTCTTCAGCTTTATTAAAATATCATCACTAAGAAAAATTGTAAAATATTTAAAATATATGCAGTGATGATCTGATATACATTGTGAAAGGGTTCTCCCATCAAGTTTATTAATACACTCATCACCTCATATAATGATAATGAAATACTGCATCCTATTCAATAAAATAAAATCCATGAGTCCAAACTGATATAAATGAGTATATATATAAAAGGAAAGAAAAATGTCTTTGCTACAGAAGAAAAGATTTAGAAAAATCACCACTTTGATATATTACAAAGCTACAGTAATTGAGATAGTATGATACTGACATAAAAACAGAAATATTCGATATAGGATACAGGATGCTCGGGGCTGGTGCTCGGGGATGATCCAGAGAGAGGAAATGGGGTGGGATGTGGGAGAGGGATTCAGGATTGCGATCTCATATACACCCATGGTGGATTCATGTCAATGTATGGCAAAACCAATACGGTATTGTAAAGAAAAATAAAGTAAAAATTAAAAAATAAATAAATAAATAAATTTAAAAAAATAAAATGAATTTAAAAATCCAAAAAAAAAAAAAAAAACAGAAATAGATCAATGAGACAGGACAGAAAACCCAAAGACAAATCCACACACCTATAATCACATAGTCTATGATAAAGGATGCAAGAGTATATAATGGAGAAAAGACAGTCTCTTATATTGGTGCTGGGAAAACTGGACAGCTACATGTAAGAGAATGAAATTAAAACACTGCCTAATACTATATACAAAAATAAACTCAAAATGGATTAAAGACCTAAATGTAAGGCCAGGCCCTATAAAACTCTTAAATGAAAATGTAGGCAGAACACTCTGACAAAAATCACAGCAAGATCTTTTTTGACCTATCTCCTAGAGTAATGAAAATAAAAACAAAAATAAACAAATGGAACCTAATTAAACTTAAAAGCTTTTAAATAGCAAAGGAAACCATAAACAAGACAAAAAGAAAAGTCTCTGAATGGGAGAAAGTATTTGCAAACAAAGCAACAGATAAGGGATTAATCTCTAAAATATACAACAGCTCATGAAGCTCAATATCAAAAAACCAAATAACCCAATCAAAAAATGGGCAGAAAACCTAGACATTTCTTCAAAGAAGACATACAGATGGCCAACAAACACACGAAAAGATGCTCAACCTCACTAAGTATCAGAGATCTGAAAATCAAAACTATAATGAGGTATTACCTCACAAAGGTCAGAATGGTCAACATCAAAAAATCTACAAATAATAAATGTTGGCAAGGGTGTAGAGAAAAGGGAACTCTCATACACTCTTGATGGGAATGTAAATTGGCACAGCCACTATGGAGAACAGTATGGTTTTTCCGTTAGTCATGTATGGATGTGAGAGTTGGACTATAAAGAAAGCTGAGTGCCAAAGAATTGATGCTTTTGAACTGTGGTTGAGAAGACTCTTGAGAGTCCTTTGGATGGCAAGGAGATCAAACTAGTCAATCCTAAATGAAATCAACTCTGAATATTCATTGGAAGAACTGATGCTGAAGCTGAAGCTCCAATACTTTGGCCACCTGATGCAAAGAACTGACTCATTTGAAAAGACCCTGACACTGAGAAAGATTAAAGGCAGGAGAAGGGGACACAGAGAATGAGATGGTTGGATGGCATCAGTGACTTAATGGACATGAGTTTGAGCAAGCTCCTGGAGTCAGTGATGGACAGGGAAGCCCGGTGTGCTGCAGTCCATGGGGTTGCAAAGAGTTGGACACAACTGAGTGAATGAACTGAACTGAACTGATGGAGGTTTCTTAAACTTAATACAACTATCAAGTGTGTGTTAGTCACTCAGTTGTGTCTGACTCTTTGCAACCCTATGGACTGTAGCCCACCAGTCCATGGAATTCTCCAGGCAAGAACACTGGAGTGGGTGGCCATTCCCTTCTCCAAAACTACCCTATGTCCCAGCAATCCCACTCCTGGTTATACCCATAGAAAACCATAATTCAGAAAGATATATGCACCCCAATGTTCACTGCAGCACTATTTACAGCAGCCAGGACATGGGAGCAAGCTAAATGTTCTTCAGCAGAGGAATGGATAAAGGAGATATGGCACATATATACAATAGAATTTTGTTGTTATTGTTTCATTGTTAAGTTGTCTCTGACTCTTCTGCAACCCCATGGACTGTAGCCTGCCAGGCTCCTCTGTCCATAGGATTTTCCAAGCAAGAATATTAGAGTAGGTTGTCATTTCCTTCTCCAGGGGATCTTCCAGAGCCAGAGATCAAACTCATGTCTCCTGCATCAGCAGGCAGAGTCTTTACCACTGAGCCACCAGGGAAGCCCCACAATGGAATATTACTTATCCATAAAAAAGAAATGAAACGATGTCATTTATAATGATGTGGATGGACCTAGAATTTGTCACACAGAATGAAATCAGAAAAACAAAAATTCTATATTAATGTATATATATGGAATCTAGGAAAATGGTATAGATGAACCTATTTGCAAAGCATAAATAGACACATGGATGTAGAGAACAAATGTATAGACATGGGGAAGTGGCAGGTGGGATGAACTGGGAAATTGAAATTGACATATATACATACGGTTATATATAAAATAGATAACTAATGAGAATCTACTGTATAGTACAGGGAACTCTACTCAATGCTCTTTAGTAACAAAGGGGATATACATATATATATTTAGCTGATTCACTTTGCTGTACAACAGAACATTGTAAAGCAACTAAAATGCAATTAAAAACAAATTTAAAAAAGAAAATCATCACTTTGAAATACCATAATAATAATTGATTCAGGCAAGAATCATCAATGGAGTCCCCCACAAATTTATTTATTAATGATAAAGAGAAAAACAATAAATTTACAGAGGAGATACTTGGTAGACACCATGTTATTGAATGGTAAAAATCAAGGCCATTAGTAACGGGACTAAGTGAAGCTTCTGCTACCCACTGTGAAACTCTAAGAAGGATACCTCTCTTCTTTGGAATTCTTGCTAACAACACATGGTCTAATGTCTAATTATGAGTTAATATCCAACACACCCAAACTGTGAGGCATTCCATCAAATAGCTAAGTGCCTGCACTTCTTTAAATTGTCAAAATCATGAGTAACGAAGAAAGACTGAGGAGCAGTTCTAGATTAAAGAGACGTGATAACTAAACGCAATGCATGGTCCTAGACTGGATCTTAGACTGGGAAAAAAAAAACAAGAATATAATTGAGACAAATGATAAAATTTGAATATAGACCATTCAATAATGTATCAGTCTCAAGTATGATATTACAACTGTGGTTATGTGGGTTATGTAGGAAAATACCTTTGTTCCTAGAATATACACACTGAAGTCTTTAGGACTTCATAATGTCTGAGATTTATTCTTAAGTGTTTCAGGAAAAAAAAATAAGCATTTAAAGTGAGAGAAAATGGGGGAAATGTAAGCGATTGGTATGTCTGGTTAAGGGTATGGACATATTTCTTTGAACTATTCTATTTCTGTAAGTTTGAATTAGTATAAAAATAACAAGTAAGAAATAAAGGAGTACATGGTAAAATTTCCTTAAGAAACTATGGAATGTTTTACAAAAATATTTCAAAAAAAAAAAGATCTGGAATCATGGAAATATACCAGGGTTCATACAAGTCTATGCTAGAGTACCCTTAGCAAGAAAGTCATGGGAGATGGCTTGCTGCTTGCCAAAAGCAAGCCCAGGCCCGGGCTACATGGCTTCAGTAGAGTGCAGGCCCCATCCCTAGTGGCCACCATGTGCCATGGAGCTCAGTTTATAGGAGGCCACAGCTTAGCCACACGGTTTGAAGCATTCAGGTCCCCACGTGTGCAGCTAGTTCCAAACGTGAGTTTATCTGGGAAATAATCATGTATATTCTTTGCTTACAGATTACTTTACTCAGTGTTCATAGCAGGGCCCCCTTCAAATAGAGCTGCAGATGCTTATCAAAAAAATTATATACACGTACATACACACACAGGCCCACAACTTTTAAAGTGAAGTCGCTCAGTCATGTGCAACTCTTTACAACCCCATGGGCACCAGGCTCCTTCGTCCATGGGATTTCTAGGCAAGAGTACTGGAGTGGGTTGCCACTTCCTTCTCCAGGGAATCTTTCTGACCCAGGGATCGAACCCAGGTCTCTTGCATTGTAGACAGATGCTTTACATCTGAGCCACCAAGGAAATTGGTATATTTTAAGGAATATACAAATTTCATAAAATGAGGCTATTTTCTTCAATCTTAGTTGTTTTGCCCCGAAATATCATTCAATTTACAGACTGTTAGGAAGACTGGTCTTCCCATTAGTAGCTCTAAATCCCACATACCAAATCTCAAAGTAGGAAAGTCATTTAATTGAGATTCAATTTCCTCCTCTGCTAAATGGGGTGATACCAGTATTTATACCATGGGATTGTAACTGTTAAATTGCAAATGCTTTTAAAGTACACAGCACAGCAACTGGCAAACAATCAGAATTCACAAGAACACACCTGACAGTATTTTGGTCTAGAAGGTAATCATCAAGAAGGCTATTTCTCATTGAGCTTTTTCTCAGCTCTCTCAAAGTGATGTATATAAATAACCTTTTCCTTACATGTCAAGCAGCATATCCATTGAAAGTTTATCTAAAATAATTTGAAAATAATCACCCAGGTCTTGTCATCAGCTTTAATAGCAGTTCATTTCTTGGGATCAATCAGATGCTGATGCAAAGAAGCACAACGGTTCTCCTCCGTTCGCTATTTATAGTGGCTATGGAGCAGGCCTGCAGGCACAGAGCTCAGAATAGGAGCCCCCTTCCCTGGGGCTGTGTGCGTTCACTGCTTGTTACAAGAAATGCCTTTCATCACATCCTGAGATCAAATATAGTTTATTTTATTATTTTATTTATGATTGTTTTCACTGACAGTTTGAAAGTATCTCTAATTACATAAAGATTTTTAAGTTCAACTCCCAAGTCACTTAAATACACACATACACCCACTACTTTCATAGACAGATGAAATCATTCAATTACCTTTTTGGAGAAGTTAAAATAGAAAACAGTTTTCCAACCGTGAGGCACAGCACCTTCCTTTTCTTCCAGGAGGTGGCATGTTAATAGGAAAAGCTATCAGAAAGAGCTGTTTCTGTTTGGACACAGAGAATAATCCCCAGACATGTGATGTCATCTCAGATTGATTTCCCTCTTACTGTTCCTTTGAATACATTGTTATTTAAAGAAAACATACAGAAAAATGATACGTAATAGGACAAAAAACACATGCTCTCTTGAGGGCTTTAAGACAGATCTTATGTAAGGAAGTGCCAAGAAAAATGATTCATCTTTTTGTGTTTACAAATTCCTACTTATCTGAGTAAGCAAAAGAATAAAAAATCGCAGGAGAAGAGATCCTCAGGGATCCCTGTTCTCTCGTGCGTACTCTTTCCCCTCTATTCCCGTTCCTCTTTTCTGACATCTTATTTATCTGCATGTGTACACATTCTCAAATTCCCAGTTGTTTTATTCCCAGACAAGCTTCTAGAAAAGAGTAGTCTAAGCCCAGGGGCTCAATTTGCCTGCCTCATGCTGCAGTGCTTCTGCTTTCTGCCCACTAGTTTTGTGTTCCTTGAAGCACATAGTTGGCACAGACCCCTTGGGTGCTAAAGCCAGCAGACATGCCCAAAGCCTTGTCATGTGTGAGCATGCTCAAAGACTACTTGGATGTGTTACTTCCCGGTTCCCCTCTCAAACTGCTGTCTCCTTAATTTCTTTGAAGCCTCTGTTTTCCTTAGATTTCCTGCTTTTATATGCTCTCCCACCTCTGTGCACTGCTCTCAGATGTAGAATTCATTCATTCCCATAGCATCAAATTCTACCTGAATACCAATGACCCCTATGTATAGCGCAACTCTTTCACTGTAAATCACCTTTAGTGAACAGACCACTTGTTAATCATGACCTCAAGCTCCATATTTCAGAAGAGTTCAACATCTTCCCACTCCTCACTGAGTCTGCTCCCATGCTTCCTCACTGTGAATGGATCAACCTGCAGTTACAATAGCAGCTGACATGCATTCAATATTCAGTCGGCACCAGGCAGTTCACTGAGTGCTTCACATGTGCTCGTGCATGTAATGCTAACCACAACTCCAGGATGGAGGTACTCTTATTATATCCATGTTGCAGAGGAGGAGCACAGCATCCTCACAGAATCTTGTTAAGGCAAACAGGAGTGACAGTCGCAGATGGGGGACTCCAGGGACAGGGTCTGAACCAGCTGATGGTCCTGCCTCTCCCCCATCTCCCACCCTTTTCTTGTGACTGGTAGTATAGCTCTGTGGAGTCAGCTCTCTAATATTGGGCTGGTCAAAAAGTTCTCTAAGATCTTACAGAAAAACCCAAATGAACTTTGCCCAACCAAATATTTCTTGGCCTGATCCTCTCTTCATTAGCTTTGGTTTTGTCTTCATTATCTGTTACTTGATTACCATAAAAGCCTGTTTCAGTTTTGTTTAGTATAGTTGCCATTTGTTTAGGATTCTTGCCCTTTCAGGGGCTTCCCTAGTGGGCTCAGATAGTAAAGAAACTCCTTGTAAGACAGGAGACACAAGTTCGATCCCTGGGTTGCAAAGATCCCCTGCAGAAGGGAATAGCTACCCACTCCAGCATTCTTGCCTGGAGAATTCCACGGAGAGAGGAGCCTGGTGGGCTGTAGTCCATGCGGTTGCAAAAGAGTTGGACACGACTGAGCAACTAACGCTTTCACTTCTTCATTTGCCCTTTCAGCTCGCCATGTTACTGTGTGAGTTATCTCCATAACATCAATCTGATCTCATTCAACTACAAACTCCTTACCACAATATACAAGGTCCTTCAAGACGACTCCTGTCTGTTTTCCCAGTCTCATCATTTTTTGTGTGTGATTTCAAATGTTTTTTAATCACACCAATACATTTTTTGACAAAAATCTATTAGATTGAACTATATGAAATTGTTGATGTTCAATTTCAGTATACAAAAGCAGCAACTTCATTTTCAATCTATTATTACGGAAACTCATAATGGAAAACTGTAGTTCCTTGCTTTGTCTCTCCCTAGCTCCAGGCCCGCTCCCCCAAAACAACCACTTTTTATCCTTTCAGTTGATTCTTCTGGATGTGAGCTCCATATTTCTCATCACACCCTGTAATAGTGTCAGGTTTGGTTCTGTAAAATTCAAAGCAGTGCCTCAAATAAGAGAAGAGAGAGCTCTGTTTGCCCAGTGCTTGATTTTTCTCTCACTTAACAGACTTGCAGCGTAGGGACCCAGACTTTCCCCAGTTCATGTTCCACTACCACTAGAATATGGCCTTTCTCTTCCTGGTTTGAGGGAGAATCCATGCTTCAGGCAGCAAGAGGGAGAAAGAAACAAAGAAAAAAAAAAAAAAAAAAAAAAAACACCTCATATAAGTGCTTTCTCCCTCAAGGGAGATTTCAAGAGGCTATCACTTAAAATGTACACATGTATCTTCTTTGCCAAAACTTCCTCCCAGCCACAGAGAGGATGGAGATGTAGGGCTCCGGCTAGCCAGCTGTGTGCCAACTCTTCCCACTGCAGGACTGGCTACTGGGTGACAGCTAGAGGTCTCTGCTACGTATACTCATACTTTTGATTCTAGATTTATTGCAGTTTACACTTGTACGTGTTACCAATTTCCATTTCTGATATATGTGCATTTTCTTATATGTCCATTTCCTCTCTCCTATTATTTGAATACGGTTAAAAGTTACTGAAAGTTAATCAATTCGTGAATATGGTTTAGGAAATATAATTTACTGCCCAGAAAAGAATTATCCGGATTTATTTCCTATGGTATGGAGCTTATTATTATGACAACTTTGTCTTATATAACCTCCATGTAAATATCTTGAATACTTTATCTCTAATTTGCTACATACAATTTCATGCAATCTACATGTTTTGCTGGAGCTCTCCCTCATTAAGGCCTCTGCTCTCCTACTCCAAACAAGACTGACTGTTCTCTCAGCTTGCTGAAGAGCTTTGATGCTGGCACTCCTCTTCCTTACTCTCTTTTGTTAGAGACATGGTTTCCTACATTCTGTCTTTTCCTCTTTCTTGATGTATTCCCTCAGTTGTCTGGAAAACATCCTCCATTAATAGCTTAAGAAAGTTTGCACAGAAAGCAACCCTTCTGAAAAGGTCCGCATCTTCCCCACTTTTCACGGGTAGTATGAGTATCAAGTTAGCACAAATATGTGGAATCTAGAAAATGGTACAGATAAACCTATTTCCAGGGCAGGAACAGAGACACAGACGTAGAGAAAAGACATGTGGATACAGTGGGGGAAGGGGAGAGTGGGACAAATCGGGAGGTTGGGATTGACACACGTACACTGCTGCTGCTAAGTCGCTTCAGTCGTGTCCGACTCTGTATGACCCCATAGGTGGCAGCCCACCAGGCTCCTCTGTCCCTAGGGTTCTCTAGTCAAGAACACTGGAGTGGGTTGCCATTTCCTTCTCCAGTGCAGGAAAGTGAAAAGTGAAAGTGAAGTCGCTCAGTCGTGTCCGACTCTTAGCGACCCCATGGACTGCAGCCCACCAGGCTCCTCCGTCCATGGGATTTTCCAGACAAGAATAGTGGAGTGGGGTACCATTGCCTTCTCCGCACACATACACTACTATCTGTAAAATAGCTCATGGGAACCTGCTAGAAAGCACAGGAAGCTCAGTTCAATGCTCTGCAATGACCTGGATGGGTAGGCTGTGGAGTGAGGGTGGGAGGTGCAAGAGGGAAGGGATATATGTTTACAAACAGTCGATTCACTTTGTTGTACACCAGAAACTAACACAACATTGTAAAGCAATTATACTCCAATAAAAAATAAAATAGGTCTTTGTATTTTAAAAAAACCTTTAAAGTTCTCAGAACTATAGATGGAGATAGATGATAGCTAGCTAATAGGTAGTTAGATAGACTTTACTTCAGAATTTTGACAATCATTTTCTACTGTCTTTTTTGTTTTGGGGCTTGAGATATTCAATTCTATTCTGATACTCAATCCTTTACATGTGGTCTTTCCTAATGCTTAGGATATCTGTGCTCTGAAATTTCCTACTGAAGTGTCCTAGTGTGAATCATTTTCATTCTCGGCAGTGGAAAATTGGTAAGTTCTTTAAATCTGGATATTCATATTTTTTAATTCTAAAATATTTTACTATATTTCTTGCTTTATTTCCTTCCTTCCATTTTCACTCTATTTTTAATTTAATTTTTATTTTATGTTGGAATTCAGTTGATTAACGGACTTTTTTAGTTTCTCAGATGGTAAAGAATCTGCCTGTACTCAGGAGACCTGGGTTCAGGCCCTGATTTGGGAAGATCCCCTGGAGAAGGGAATGGCTACCCACGCCAGTATTCTTGCCTGGAGAATCTCACTGACAGAGGAGCTGGGCTAAAAAGTCCATGGCGTCACAAATAGTCAGACATGACTGAGCAACTAAGTGGGCAAGAATCGTTGATTAACATTACATTTGTTTCAGGTGTACAGCAAAGTGATTCAGTTATTCATATACATGCATCTATTCTTTTTCAGATCCTTTTCCCATATCAGTTATCAAAGAATATGGAGTAGAGCTCCCTGTACTATACAGTAGGTCCTTGTTGGTTACGTGTTTTAAACATAGCAGAATGTATATGTTAATCCCAAACTCCTAATTTATTCCTCCTCCCCCCTCCTTTCCCCTTTGGCAACCACAACTTTGTTTTTGAAGTCTGTGAGTCTGTTTCTGTTTTGTAAATCAGTTCATTTGTTTCATTTTTTAGATTTCACATATGAGCGATATTGGATGATATTTGTCTTTGTCTGACTTACTTCACCTAATATGATAATCCCTAGGTCCATCCATGTTGCTGTAAATGACATTATTTCATTCATTTTATGGCTAATATTCCCTTATATATATGCACCACATCTTTATCCACTTCTCTATCAATGGACAGGTAGGTTTTTTCCATATCTTGGCTACTGTAAATAGTGCTGCAATGAATACTGGGGTCCATGAATCTTTTCGAATTATGATTTTCTCCAGATATATGCCCAGGAGTAGGATTGCTGGATCATATGCAGTTCTATTTTAAGAGGAACCTTCATACTGTTCTCCATAGTGGCTATTCCAATTTACATTTCCACCAACAGTGCAGGAGAGCTCCCTTTTCTATACACCCTCTCTAACAATTAATGTTTGTAGGCTTTTTTATAATGGCCATTTTGACTGGTGTGAGGTAACACTTCATTATAGTTTTGATTTTCATTTCTCCAATAATTAGTGACAGTAAACATCTTTTCAAGTGCTTTTTGGCCAACTGTATGTTTTCTTTGGAGAAATGTCTAGTTTGATCTTCTGCCCATTTTTCAATTGGATTGTTTGTTTTCTGACATAGAGCTGCCTGAGCTGTTTGTATACTTTGGAGATTAGTCCCTTTTCAGTCTCTTCATTTGCAAATATTTCCCCCATTCTGTGGGCTGTCTTTTTGCTTTGTTGATGGGACTTTCTTTTTCATTTAGGTGTCTTTACTCATGCACAGATATCTTTGGTTGACAATACATATTAAAGATGAACGTTTAAAAAGCTAACTGGTAGCTTCCTATGTGTGAATGAGATGTGTCAACTGACATGTTTTGGTTTGGGGTGACAGGATGGGAACCATAATTCTACTGGGGAGTTTCTAGACTTCCTATTCCATATGCAGCTCGATATGTGAAGGACTTTCCCCCAGCACTCTTCAGTTCTCCAGAGAAAGGGTCTTCAATCTCCTAACTGGAGATACATGCAATATAGGCCAGATGGGATAAGTCATCCTTGAATGAAGCCTTTCAATTAATAACCTGCATTTGCTCTAAATCCCAAGCAGTTCTTGTTCAATTTCTAGAGAATAACCTCTAATCTCTTGTCTGAAGGCTATACAAGGGGTTACTTATTCAAGGTACAGAGGCCTGGAAATAGTAGTTCAGGTTTCAGTTCTATATACAGAAAGAAAAAAAAAAAAAAAAAAAGCTTTTACCTATACCATTTTCAGTTCTGGACTTTATTTCCTATATTTTGATATCTATACCATTCCTAAGTTCTGACTCTGCATTTAAGGAAGCAAATAAGCCCTCCTCTCTTCTGTATAAGCTTCTGCTCTGCTAAGCATGTAGTATTTACTCTACCCATTGCTGATATTCAATAGGCACTCACCAGTTTGGTCATGCAAACTTTTGAAATAGAAATACTCTTGGATCTGTTGGTCATTAGCCACCATCCCAAAACTCCTTGTGTATTCTCTTGCCCCCCACATCATCTCCTGGAAACGCATACACACAGTTCTTCAAAGGACACAGATGGCAGCCTTAAATGGATCACTGAAAGGTTCAATGAAGAGACCACTGACTGAGATGTGGAAGGGATTACGGGAAACCAAGAAGTGATGAGGCAGGACCCCAGAATCATCAAGATTAGAAAGCTATCACCTCCCCTAAATCTGAACAAATAAGAAAAGGGAAGAGTTGTCACAACTAAGCAGAGCTGTTGGTACAGAATACAGTCACCCCACGGGACCTGGGGTCTCAGATGGATCACAGCACACACTGCCAAATCTTGATACAGCATGGAAAGAGCCAGGGTCTGGAGTAAAGACCCCCGACAACCCCTGGTGCCTCCATTAGCTGAACCAATAGGAAGCCAAAGGGCAAGAGAGCCCTCTCGACCTGAGGGGCAGGTTGGTAGTGAACCTAAAGAGACAAACAAAAAGTTGACAGAGACCAGGCAACACATGACTGTCTCACAGAGTGTCCCCAGAAAACTGCTCTGACGCTATATCTGGCAGTTCTTTTTGGTTGCTGGGACCTGATGCCATAATTATTTTCAAATATTTTGAATACCTGCCCTACTCCTAATAAACAAATTCACAAAGTGTAATAAACTTGTATTCACCAATATCCCCTCTCATTCTCCTTTTGCCTATAGATTTATACTCACTGTGCTTGGGTAGTGGAGGTGGAAGAAAGATTCACTTTTAAGGACTCTCTTTAAAAAAAAAAAAAAAAAAAAAACTCTGTCTTTGGATTCGCTTCCCCACAGTTTTGCTCATCTGCCTGGAATGACTTCCATTCACTTGGCTAATTCCAAGTCTCTTCAAGTCAACTCAGAGATTCCTTGCCCAAGGAAGCCCTGCCTCCCAGGTGCTCTCCTGCTTGCTTTTATAACCACCCTGTGATGACCACTATCAAAGTTTTTTCCATTTTGCTGAAACTGTTTATTTCCACCTCTTCAATGACACTATTAGCTACCTGAGAGCAGGAAGAGCATATTTCTGTTCAGGGATTCTTGACATATCAGACCAATTCCTTCTATTGAGAAATACGTCTAGTCCCTTTACTATCCTGATATGAAACCCATAGTTAACGCAGCCTACATAAGATACACAGGGCTTCCCTGGTGACTCAGCTAGTAAAGAATCTGCCTGCAATGTAGGAGACCCCAGTTCAATTCTTGGGTTGGGAAGATCCCCTGGAGAAGGGAATGGCAACCCACAGACAGAGAAGCCGAGAGGGCTACAGTTAATGGGGTCACAAAAAGTCAGACACGATTGAGCGAATCAAGGCATCCACACATGCTGAAGAACTGTCTTCCAAGGGAGTAAATCCAACTATGCCAAGGAATCCCCAAATCTTTTTTTGACAGTCTTGGATTCTTAAGCAGAAGATTGGGAACAAGCTTTTCAGTAGAGACACTGGATAAAATGCAAAGAGATGAACCAGATTATTCATGGTCAAGAAGTAGACCAACTGCCAAAGGTTACTGACATAAGCAAACCTAACCCCTATGACAAAAGAATCATTAGGTTGTGCTTAGAACTTCCCCGCCCCCCAAAACGCTCCCTTCATTGGCATTTGTGTCATGCCAGTAGCAGTGAACTTCATCAGGTGAGAGGAGACATCATCCCAAGGGGCCTTTCAGCATCACAAGGATTTAGTCAGTCTTTAAAGGGTGGTCTGAATGCCCAAGTGAAAGTTTTGGCTTTTTCTCTTAATAGAAAGAACTGTATCAAAAGCTATCAGTATCTCCAATGAAAAAAATAAAAAGCTAACAGTATCCTATCAGTTATTAAGAACAGCTGCTTTGGGGGTAATTCCTTTATTTAAAAAAAAAGCCCAGTTCTTTTAGAAAAAAAATTCCCTGAGCTTAGTTAACTCTTTAAGGATGTGTGAAAATTCTAAGAATATAAATAAGATCAGATTAAAAGTTTATAGACCTTAGAAAAACATGTGGATGTATCTGCATGAAGAATGTCAGTGAATTTCAAGTATTATTTAAGCTATCAAATATATACAAATCAAAATATGTACTATGGTTACAGTCATTTGAAATTATATTTTTGTGCCACTATAAATATAATAAAGCAGTAAGCTATGTTCAAAAGAAATCAACAAAATACCTTCACTTTAGCATATGGAGTAATAAAGGGAAATTACTTATAATTCAGGAGGTTCTATGTCAATATAAAAATTCTTGACAGGACAAAATTTGACTTATTCAGATACTTGCAATATGAAGAATTCCATTGAATGTACTGACTCAATGCTGACAGTTACAGGTGTGTGATGTAAGAGCCTCTAATACCACAAATATCCCTTCCCTCTGCGACTTGACCTTCCAAAATGATGAACAACTCTTGGCATGTTCTGAACAAAGCAAAGAACAATCTAACTGTGATTTACACACAATTTGCATTCTTAGAAAAGAATGCAATACATAAATCCATACATAAATAAAATGGATTTAGGCTCTTTACTTATAACTACAGAAACAAATCTTTCACCTATTGTCCTGGGTAATATTTTCCCCTCACATTTTAATCTCTTTGAAATTAGGAAATTTATCTTACAATCAAGGGCTTCTTACAGTCTCTTTCAACCGGGAGGCAGTCAAGATCAGCAAATTCAATCACCTGTTCATCATGTCATCGCTCAACTGTATGAGTTTAATTACTATGTAACAATCCCTTTTTGAAGATCATGCTATGATTCAACATTGAAACAAGTATTCAAAGGCATGGAAACAGTGAATCGGCATCATTTTGAAATTTTAAAATACTAATCATTGGAATCATGATCATCATATTCAATTTTTTCCAAAGGTACATCTAAACTGCTTACTCCTTTAAGAAAGAAGCATACATTCCTTAAGAAAGGTAGATGCCATAAGAAGAAAGCGGCTTACATGTAGTTCATGAAACAAATACAAGATTTCTTATCACATGTCACCCAATGCACAGATGTCAGGAGAATTTGTAGATCCCTCAGAGTAGGTAAAAGAAATTTCAAAGATACAAGAGCTATGGAGAGTGACCTATGTATGTCATAATAGCATTTTCACCTTTCTCAGTTATACATAATCATATATCTTAAAAATCAATGGTATCATATCAAATGAAATATGGTATGTGAATGTATGGTAAAATATTTTAAAATCCTATGGAAGCTTGCACAATTCTTTACTGAAGGACTGTCCTATAGACTAAAAGATGTCTAGAGTTTCTGGCTCCTGACACTAAATATCATGTTTGTGACCCCCCCAAAGAAAAAGAAGAAGAAAACACACAAGCTGCAAAACACCACCAGAAAGGGAAGTGGGAGTTGGGTCGTGTTGGATACTACTGTTGGGTATTATGGCCATTCCAGGACCTAGTACATAATAGGTGTTCAATACATGCTTTTCAAAAGATGATTAACAAATGACTAAACTTTAGAATTTCCCAGTACATTGACTATTGCCAGCTCAGCCACTGATCCTTTGTTAAGAGGATCATTCTTACTGTAGACTAGTTCTCTTGCGTAAAAATTTTGCCCTCTTTTTAGTAGAGCATTGTTCAAGCACCTGCCATCACGGCATTATTCATTTATTTATTCCCCAGACATATGTACAACAAGAACTTATTAACAATTTACCATGAGCCAAATCTTGTACTAAATACTGTGAAAACAGTGTAAAATAAAAGAGTATATAGATCCTGCCCTTAGCTTATACTCTCAGAGGCAGAAAATTAAATAAGCAAAAACAATAAAATAAGTCCTCTGAAGGTGGTGAGGGGGTAGAAATAAGACTCATTTGACTTTTAGTCATGCTAATTCATTTTGTTAGTGATACATTCTGATCTCAAACACAGATATTATTGTCACTTCAGTGTTTCTGGTGGCTACAATAAAAATCCTCTTTTTAATGCAATTCTTTTGGCTCATGGAGTAAAGGATCAGCAGTATAAATGTGGAAATGGTTTTTTGCACACTGTAAGAAAAAGGCACACTTTAAATGACAAATATTAAAATGAGAATTCTCTAAACTTCTTTTTTAACTTCTCATTTATTTTCTCAAGAGCTCTAAAATTTCAGTCTCAAATTTTGATCTCAGAATGGAACCAGCAGTGCTCAGAAATTTGCCTTTATAAAATGCCCAGCAAAATAGGTCCTGAAGACACTTCACATTAAACACTGACAAGTTATATATGTCATCCATTCTGTCAAACATAAAGTGGAATAGTGGTCCAAACAATGGTCCCAACAAATTTTCACAGTTTAATGAGCAATTTGATGACATGACCCCTAACTGACATTTTATTATTAGATATAGTTGAAAATACTTTTCAAAAAGTATGTTACTAAAGTTACTGGATTGCAAAAAGAAATCATTTTACAGATGATGATCAATTTTTAAAAGCATATTTCTCTTTCCTTCTCTTTCTTACAGCAACAAACACATCTACCAGAGACTCCAGCATTTTTGAAAGAAAAAAAAAAAAAAAGATGCCTAGGCATCAGAAATAGAGATTAAATAAGTGAAGTAGGTCTACCTCAAGGTTGAATCATTATTGTAGCTAAAGATTTTACACTAAAAATCAGCAATGTCTACTTTTTATGCTATTATATTTTTATCATTTCATGAAAATGTTTTTCCTTTGACAAAATGGTAGATATACTAATTGAAACTAATGTCCGGGATCAAAAGGCATAGTTACCAATACTTCAGTGATATCAGGTTTATTTCTTTTTAAATAAAGAGTCAAATGCATCCCTTTAAATACTTAAAAAATCTTGAGAAATACATCTCTAATGTAGTTTAAAATATTTTTCTACTTTGAAATTAATTTAATATAGTGAATTAAATATTCAGTCTCAATCACTAGATTACTTTATTTTTTTTCTATTTTATTAAATTTCAGACTAATTCCCAACCACTGAAATACTTTTATGTTGATATTTGAGCAATAACAGAAGGATTTTCCCCCTGTATCCTCTTTTTATTACCCTCCCCACAAAATCTTTATTTCACATTTCTGAGTCCTAAAGATAAGAGGTTCACTGCTTCTCAGGGTATTAACAAGATCATCTAAAATAAACCTAGTGGGTAGCACTTACAGATAAAAACAGCATCATGAATATGGATGTGGAAATAGTCAAGTTTGAAACCTTAGAAATTCATGAGTGCTACAGTTAAATCTGAAACCTAAAAAAAGAAATTTAGTATTTCACTGCTTCTGTCTTTTAAGGAGCTGAATACTCTCCACTTCTGCTATAGTAACATTTTTCATAACATCTTAAAATGAGAAACTGAAAAATCCCCACACATGAAAACCTGACCTATTACCATAAAACCCACAAACACTGGTACATCTGTGTATTCTTAGCATTAAAAGCTTGTGATGGGGTCATTTAAAAGGATTTTTTCCTCCTCCTCTTTACCATTTGACTGGCAAAACAGGTAACTGGAAATGTAGCTCTGACTTCTTATAGACACCTCTTCTAAATCCCAGGGCAAAGTGAAGACACCCTGTGAGGTACTTGTATAGATGTGGAATCATAATAAACCTGAAAACTTACATTTCACAGATAATGAAACAAAGAGCCAAAGGCATCAATATATTTACCCAATTAAGAAAAAAATACCAAATTGCTGGCTAACGATTAGTAAAACCTGACTTAATCTCTCCTTAGCTTATGAATTTTCACTTGAATACAGTGTGTTAATATAAATACTGTATAATCCAGACATGCCAAAGATAAGATTCACTGGAAAATGAAAAAAACAAAATTTCCCCTCCCTGAAATTCCATACAGTGATGCTCCACACAATCTCTATTTTAAGGGTATAATTTTTATACATAGAAATGACTATAAAATTGAGTGGTTAAATCATGAATTTCTTTTTTATCCCTTCTACACAAAAGTTAAAGCTCTCCTTATGAATCACAGAGCAATCTATGCTTTTTTTCAGTGAGAAATTGATTTACGTATTTCAATTTCAAGCTGCTTATCTGTACCAGTTGCGGTTTTAAGAAGCAAGCCCACCTGTCTTCCCTGCTTTATGATGCTGGATCTGAACTCTCCAAACTACTTTTCATCTTTGCCAACTGCCTTGATGTTAGGTTGTGCCAAAGATGAGATTAGAGGACAAAGCCATTTTCCCAGCAATTATCTGACCCATGATTTCCAGAAATTCACTCTTTGGTCCTCAGACTGTGACTTGAGTTGAGCTTGTCACTTGCTTCATGTAAGGACTCAAATGGACTCAATAAAATCTATTGTTTTATCAGTCAATATTGTTTATCATCACTGCTGCTACAGTGTTGCTCTTCTAGCTGGACAATAGCATTATCTTTAAGTCAATGTTTGAGCAAACCTTTCCGCAGTTCATGTTTGGTGCCCGTCAGAATCTGGTCAGCTCCAGTTACTACACCAGTAACTGAACTGGAAAAGTTTAATACAAATAACTGTTAACTTAAATTGCATGCAAAATTTAATAGGTGGATTGCAAAATTACAGCGAGTTTATTTACAGCCTTGCCAAGTTTCTCAGGAAAAATTTAGGGTGCTGTTTGGCAAGAAATCGGTCTTTGAAACTGAGAATATGAGTATCTGATTTGGATAAAGTGAGAATTTTCAAACCCTGAGTCAATCTTAGCCTTCCTCATCAAGAAAATGTTCTTGCTTTCCCTTGTAAGAATCCCCTTCCTCTGCTTGCAAATCCTATAATAACCTCCCTTAGATGTTTTACTGGGGAATGCCTGCTCGAAATTATACTACTATACCAGGCTAAATTCTTTGATATGGATGCACTTACTAGAGATATTGAAATTAATGTCATTTTTTACAGCTAGGACTTGTTTAACAGTGTAAATAGTTGGCTGAAACTTGAACTTCATGGTGGTCTATGCTTAATGAGATTGAAATGCCAATGTTTTCCTGGCACTAATGTAGAAAAAGGAATACAAAGCTTTATTTAGGAAGACAGAACCATTAGAATGGATTTGTCCTGTATAATTACAAGTTTTCATTCCAATCCCAAAGAAAGGCAATGCCAAAGAATGTTCAAACTACCATACAATTCTGCTCATTTCATACGCTAGCTAAGTAATGCTCAAAATCCTTCAAGCTAGGTTTCAACAGTACATGAACTGAAAACTTCCATATGTACAAGCTGGATTTAGAAAACGCAGAGGAACCAGAGATCAAAGCGCCAACATCAGTTGGATCATAGAGAAAGCAAGGGAATTCCAGAAAAACATATACTTGTGTTTCATCGACATCACTAAAGCTTTTAACTGTGAAGATCACAACAAACTGTGGAAAATTCTTAAAGAGATGGGAGAAACCTTACCTGTCTCCTGAGAAACCTGTATGCAGGTCAAGAGGAAACAGTTAGAACTGGACATGGAACAACGGACTGGTTCCAAATTGGAAAAGAAGTATGTCAAGGCTGGATACTGTCACCTTGCTTATTTAACTTATTTGCAGAGTACATCATGCAAGATGCCAGGCTAGATGAATCACAAACTGGAGTCAAGGCTGCCAGGAGAAATCTCAACAACCTCAGATATGCAGATGATATCACTCTCATGCAAGAGCCTCTTGATGAGGGTGAAAGAGGAGAGTGAAAAATCTGGCTTAAAACTCAACATTTAAAAAATCAAGATCATGGCATTCAGTCCCATAACTTCGTGGCAAATAGATGGGAAAAAAGTGGCAAATAGATGGGAAACAGACTTAATTTTCTTGGGTTCCAAAATCACTGTCACTGTGGAAAGTGACTGCAGCCATGATATTAAGACTCTTGCTTCTTGGAAAGAAAGCTATGACAAATTAGACAGTGTATTAAAAAGCAGAGACATTACTTGCCAACAAAGACCCATATAGTCAAAGCTATAATTTTTCTAGTAGTCACGTGAGAACTGGACCATAAGGAAAGTTGAATGCCAAAGAATTGATATTTTTGATTTGTGGTGCTGGAGAAGACTCTTGAGAGTCCCTTGAACTGCAAGGAGATCAAATTAATCAATCCCAAAGGAAATCAACCCTGAATATTCACATTGGAAGGACTGATGCTGAAGCTCCAATACTGTAGTCACCTGATGCGAAGAGCTGTGTCATTAGAAAAGACCCGATGCTCGGAAAGATTGAGGGAAGGAGAAGGGGGTGACAGAGGATGAGACAGTTGGATGGCATCACTGACTCAGCAGACATGAATCTGAGCAAAGCCCAGGAAGATAGTTAAGGACAGGGAAGCCTGGCATGCTGCAGTTCATGGGGTTGCAAAATTGGATATGACTTAGCAACTGAACAATGACAACAATCTGCACAGTGACACACACCAGTTATATCTGTGAGAAGACCCAGAAGATATTCCCCTTACTAGGGCATTGGGGAAATTAATGAGGATATCCTTAAAAACATCTATGCCTGTTCTCTTCTTCAGGCACTAGTGACCTTTGGGATGTTGCCATTGAGATGGGTTCCCTCATTACAATGGAGATTTCAAAATAGCAGAGACCAAATTTTAGCACTTTGCTCCCAAAGACAATAGGGATATTTCAAATATAAAAGGACTTAGGCACCTAGTGGTGGTCAGAATATCCTGACTCAGGGATGTTTAGTGAGCTAGTAGATCAGAGTGTCCTTGAGAATGAAATATATTGACAGCTTGCTAGAATATTACTTGATTCATAAACAGATCATTATTTTCATGCCAAAAGTCTGCCACAGTGGTCACTGCCTCTCATTCAGTTACAACATGGCAAAAGGTAGAGATAAAGAAAGAGGTGAA
This sequence comes from Cephalophus harveyi, assembly GCA_006410635.1. Classification (NCBI taxonomy): domain Eukaryota; kingdom Metazoa; phylum Chordata; class Mammalia; order Artiodactyla; family Bovidae; genus Cephalophus; species Cephalophus harveyi. Next base: position 111,442 of record SJYT01058461.1, on the reverse strand, counting down.
AAACTGGGAACAATAATGTCGTATACAATAAGATTATTAGATGAATGAGGAGAGAGAAGGATAACATTTCCAACTCACTCCTATGTCTTGTGTCTAATTCCAGTAAGCCATAGATCCAAAATCATTAATAAACACTCTCAGGGCAGTCAGAATATCTGTATCACTCACAACTATGATCTCAACTTCTAAATTTTTGATCTTTTGAACTATGGACTTAAATTAATTAAGTATCATATATGTTTAGAATGTCTGTATTCTACTGAGGGAGATTCTTCAGGATATACAGTCCACCATACTAACAAATATAAATTAGCTAATTTTCTTTTGGCAGAATCCAGGATTCTTTTTCTTACTAAACTATATCCTTTAGCTCTTTTAAAAAGAGTTAGAATATACTAGTAGGTGCTGTTAGTCTTTCTCTGAAAATACTTTTATTGTGACCTTACTCTTAAATTATAGTTTATCTGGGTATAGAATTTCTTATTAAAAGTGTTTCTATCAGTACTTTAAATGTCGTATTATTGCATTCAAGTACCTATTTTTGAGTAAGAAATTTCCTGTCTATCTAATTGTCATTTTTTGTTCATAGAGTATATTTTCTGACTGGTAAGTTTTAAGATATTTTCCCTCTAATATTCTCTAGTTTAAAAATGGCTGAGAATTCTCTAAAATTAATGACAGACAAAATTATAATACAGAAACCTCAAGATATACAAGTAGGATAAATTTTTTAAAATATCTACACCTGTCTATATCATAGTCAGACTTCAGGAAACCAAAGCAAAGAGAAAATTTTGAATATCTCAGAGGAAACAAAACTACCTAATACATGGAGAAGCAAGTATAAAAAAGTCATCACAATTCTCTTCAGAAGCCACGCATACAAGAAAATAGTGAAGTGAAATATTTAGAGTGCTCAGAAAAAAAACACTAACCTAGAAAATTGAACCAGCAAAATTATCCTTCAAAAATGGAGAAATAGACATTTCAGACAAACTTATTGTTATGTTATTGTTGCCAGTAACATAAATATTAATATTAAAAGTTCTTCAGACATAAAAGTCTGAAACTCATAGGTTAAAAACTCAAACCTGCATAAAAAAGAAAGAATCAGGTAAGGAATAAGTAAAGGTGAAATGCATGGCCACCCCCTCCTGTATTCTTGCCTAGAGAATCGCATGGACAGAGGAACTTGGCAGGCTGCAGTCCATAGGCTCACACAGAGTCAGACATGACCGAAGCAACTTAGCACAAAGGTGAAATCAGACCTTTTATTTCTAATTTTTAATTGGCCCAATAAATTTGTTCAAAATAATGATATCAATGGTGTAATCAGTGATTAGAGCTTATGGCTAAGTGAAATAAATGACAGCTATGTTATAAGGAATGGAAGGGAGGAACTGGGTATACTATTATAAGGTACATACACTACCCATGAAGCATAATAGCATTTTTTGAAAGCAGATTTATATTAGTTGTATTATAAGTGTATTTTGCAAATTCTAGGGCAATGACTAAAAACAAGTATAATTTATATGTTAAGATGAATGCAAAAAGAATCATATAAAATGTTCAATTAAAACTGGAGAAGGCAGAAAAAGAGTGGAAGACAGAAATAAAGAGCAGGACCTTTATTTGCCCTGCTGCACACTACAGGCCTACAAGCCCTGTACTTGCCCAGCTTCAAGACCAATGAAAGAGCCAAGAGTCAGCAACAGAAACATCAGTGGTTTAATGGATATGGGAGCTTCCAGGTCTGAAACAAGGTCCTGGAGCAACACTGCATTGTGCACAGCAAGTGGGCAGGACATGGGGGGCAGTCTCACTCCCAGGGGGAGGGGAAGGGTCCCAGTTAAAGGGGAATTGACATCACGTTGGCTTGTTGGCTACCAGGGAAATTAGCAGGCCCCTCACTGCCCCTTTGATAAGCTATCCTGGGACAGATATTCTGATCTAAGAATTGGAACAATCACCAGCTGAGGCTGGGGTGAGAGGAGTTGTAAGAAATTTCCTGTCTATTTAATTGTCATTCTTTGTTCATAGAGTATATTTTCTGACTGGTAAGTTTTAAGATATTTTCCCTCTAATATTCTCTAGTTTAAAAATGGCTGAGAATTCTCTAAAATTAATGACAGACAAAATTATAATACAGAAACCTCAAGATATACAAGTAGGATAAATTTTTTAAAATATCTACACCTGTCTATATCATAGTCAGACTTCAGGAAACCAAAGCAAAGAGAAAATTTTGAATATCTCAGAGGAAACAAAACTACCTAATACATGGAGAAGCAAGTATAAAAAAGTCATCACAATTCTCTTCAGAAGCCACGCATACAAGAAAATAGTGAAGTGAAATATTTAGAGTGCTCAGAAAAAAAACACTAACCTAGAAAATTGAACCAGCAAAATTATCCTTCAAAAATGGAGAAATAGACATTTCAGACAAACTTATTGTTATGTTATTGTTGCCAGTAACATAAATATTAATATTAAAAGTTCTTCAGACATAAAAGTCTGAAACTCATAGGTTAAAAACTCAAACCTGCATAAAAAAGAAAGAATCAGGTAAGGAATAAGTAAAGGTGAAATGCATGGCCACCCCCTCCTGTATTCTTGCCTAGAGAATCGCATGGACAGAGGAACTTGGCAGGCTGCAGTCCATAGGCTCACACAGAGTCAGACATGACCGAAGCAACTTAGCACAAAGGTGAAATCAGACCTTTTATTTCTAATTTTTAATTGGCCCAATAAATTTGTTCAAAATAATGATATCAATGGTGTAATCAGTGATTAGAGCTTATGGCTAAGTGAAATAAATGACAGCTATGTTATAAGGAATGGAAGGGAGGAACTGGGTATACTATTATAAGGTACATACACTACCCATGAAGCATAATAGCATTTTTTGAAAGCAGATTTATATTAGTTGTATTATAAGTGTATTTTGCAAATTCTAGGGCAATGACTAAAAACAAGTATAATTTATATGTTAAGATGAATGCAAAAAGAATCATATAAAATGTTCAATTAAAACTGGAGAAGGCAGAAAAAGAGTGGAAGACAGAAATAAAGAGCAGGACCTTTATTTGCCCTGCTGCACACTACAGGCCTACAAGCCCTGTACTTGCCCAGCTTCAAGACCAATGAAAGAGCCAAGAGTCAGCAACAGAAACATCAGTGGTTTAATGGATATGGGAGCTTCCAGGTCTGAAACAAGGTCCTGGAGCAACACTGCATTGTGCACAGCAAGTGGGCAGGACATGGGGGGCAGTCTCACTCCCAGGGGGAGGGGAAGGGTCCCAGTTAAAGGGGAATTGACATCACGTTGGCTTGTTGGCTACCAGGGAAATTAGCAGGCCCCTCACTGCCCCTTTGATAAGCTATCCTGGGACAGATATTCTGATCTAAGAATTGGAACAATCACCAGCTGAGGCTGGGGTGAGAGGAGTATTTAGGAAGTTCAGTCAGGTGAGTAGGGTGTAGGTGAAGCAGGCACTGGGCAAGCAGAGGATGAACAGAGAGCAAGAGAATAGCCATCCTGGGTGGCCTGATCATACATTCCACCCTTATACAGCCCGCACAACCCTTACCATCTCGGCCCACCCATCTTCCATGAGATCCCTGTGGTCAGTGACATAGGATGGCAACGCAACCATATGCCAGAAGTACAATACAAAACAGTAGCAGTCAAACAGTAAAAAGAATGAGACACCTAGTATGCTCTGAACAGTCATTTGCCAGGATGCAGGCAAATTTTGGAGCCAAGGGCTCACCAGGTCAACAGAGAGGGAGTTAATGGTAGCAGTGTTCTGTCCAGTAATAAGGAAAGTAAGGTCACCCCTGGTTTTTTGTAAACCCAGAACCACCTCCATCGGGACGGATAGGCCCTGGCTCTAAGCGAAACATTCTGGTGCCAGGAGTCAGCCACAGTACACGTCTGCCACTCCATGTTATGCTGAGTGCCATTAGGGATGGACCCACAAGGTCTTTCTAAACAAAATCAATTAATCCCACCAGTTAGACTTGTGTGTCCAGAAGCAAGCCTATTCCACTCCACAGAGTATAGCCCAGGGGGCTCATGGGCAGTCACTCTGGCAAAGGATATGATGTGTTGTACGGTAACATTTACCAGCAGGTATTCTTCTGATCTAATAGCATGTGGGACAGGGAGTCTTTCTCCCCATTGTCAGCCATCCCTACATGTTTACATTAGACTGGTCAATTTTTCATGGAGTTCAGAGGATGACGGCAATGAAGTCTTACTGTAGGCCTGGTAATTAGACTCATTTCACAGTGAGGCCATTCTGTTGCCCAGGCTAGGGACTAAATGTAAGACATCCAACAGCTACAGCACAGGCGAGATCATGAGCTTTAAGCAAACCACAAGCAGTAACCACATTCTGAGATACCACCCCCTGAACAAGCTCGGAAGTATACTGATGGTGAAACATTTTAGAAGCTATATATTTTATCATTTATACCAAATTGTTACACAAGCATTGTATCTGTGCCCTAGCAACAGATTTAAAGAAAGCAATGTTACACATCATGAGTAGCTATACTCTGTGACAACTTCACTAGAGAATTCTTTTTCCATCCTGAACATCAGGGCAAAAGTATGGCTAACACAACATAAACATAGACCTTAATTAGCAGAACTAGAATTAATATCCATTGAAACATAGTATTTTTCTCTCTAAAATTACCCTCCTCTTCAACCAATGCCAAACCAAGACTAATTTATTTGCAAATTAAGTCTGGCCAATTGACTACACAGGCTCCTCCAAACTCCTCAGAAGGAGTCTCAGACTGAATTCCCAAAAGGCTTCTCGAGGCCGAAAAAGCCCTGCCAAAGGCCTGCCCTCAGGACCCACCTTGGTGGATTTCTCTCTTCTAGAGGTCCCTCAAATATCAAGAATCCTGCACATGCCAGGAGACAGTTTTTTCCCTCACATGGTAAGGCTACTAGGAACCCAGCAATCTCCAGGTTCTGGAGGCACCAGTTAGAGAGAGAAGAAAAATATTTCAATTCTATCCACATGTACGTAGTTCACCAAATTGCTGTAAGTCATAACTAACTTGAGGGGAAGGATTTCTCCTGAAATGAAAAACACAGATCAAAACCAGACATTCCAGACAAAACCCATAAACATTATAACCATATTTACCAGTTCACTCAGTAAACAATCCTTTTGTGAAAGTTTTATGGAGCCATCAGGTTTTCCATTAGGATTCTTTCATTTCTTTCCCTGTTTGGTAGCATGATCTGAAATTTATCAGAGGCCTGAACAAACAGTCAGGACTTGTCAAACAGTCCTCCCTGTGAATCTTCGTGAACGTGAAACACTTTTGCAATAGCATTAAAGTACAATAACTATAAATGACAAAAGACTTTTAAATACATGGCTAAACGTCTGATTACAATGTAATTATTAAAGAAACATGGCTACAATAAACAGAATTATGACCAATTATAATCTTAACCCTTAAAAATCTTAATCCCTGGCAAAAACCAAGAAGCAAGTAATTGTAAACTATTTGTCATAAAAGCATTTCCTTAACTGAAAACTTATACGTTAGTCTTTTTCTCCTAAGAAAGCAAATGTAGATAAACTTAGACCTGCCCAGCAATTAATGGGCTTCCGAGGCAGCTCAGAGATAAAGAGTCCTGCCAATACAGAAGATGCAGGTTTGATCCTTGGATTGGGAAGATCTCCTGGCGTGGGAAACGACATTCCACGCCAATCTTCTTGCCTGGAAAATTCCATGGATAGAGGAGCCTGGCAGTCTATATTCCATGGGGTTGCTCAGAGTCGGACACAACTTGGCATACACAGCAGTTAATACTCCAATATCTTATCCTATTTGAAATGACCCAGATAGTCAATTCTCTTCTTACATCTATATACACAGAAATGGCACAGGTTTCCTGCTGGAGTTTAAAAGGCCTCTTTTTTCTCCACTCTCAAGAATCACAGGTGATTATAGTTTCTGAGAGTCCACATAGATCATTTACATCTCAAAGGCACAGAAAGAGAAATACCAATTATTTCTAGAAAACTAACTTCCTCTAAGGCATATGCAAAAACCTATTTCAGAGTGTCAAAGACTCCCATCTTGGCCATTTTCAGTAATTTTTTTCAGCTTCTAAATAGCCAAGTCAGTTTAAACAACAGTAAGACAATAATACGTATTATTCACTTATATTCACATGCCTCACTTTCAGAGGAACAGGAATCAACATTTAATTTACCCTCACCTCAGCAGTTAGCTCAGCCTCTGTGGCCTTTCTTCATACAAAAAGCAATGGCAGACTTCTCTGGTGGTCCAGTGCTTAAGAATTCCCCTGCCGATGCAGGGGACATGGGTTCAATCCCTGGTCCAGCAAAAGCCCACATGCTGTGAGGCAACTAAGCCCGGTGTGCAACAACTACTGAACCCGTGAACCCTAGATCCCATGCTCTGCAACAAGAGAGCCATCGCAATGAGAAACCAGCGCACCGCAACTGGAACGTAGCCCTACTCACCACAACCCAAGAAAGCACACAGCAACAAAGGCCCAGCACAAACAAAAATACATTTAAAATATAAAGCATGAAGAAAAAAATTAAAAATAAAAAGCAGTGGCATGCCACAACTAAAGACCCTAAATGTGGCATCTAAGACCCACCGGCACAGACAAATAAATAAATATTAAAGAAAACAAACAAGAAAAAGCAATTGTCAGCCTACAACTGTGCCCACTGCCTTATCATCTAACTTCTTTCTTCCCACCATAATGGCAGCCAATATCTCACAGAAACCTTGGGAGTGAGGGGCAGGGGTGGGTGCTGGTGTCTATGAGTTCTCTGTACTCTCTTGGCACACTCCCTTAGTCAAGGACAGCCACCACAGGGCCCCACATTGTAGGGGACAGCCACCCCAAAATTACCTCAGCAACTTTTGGGATCACCCCTGGAATTCTTGGGCCCTGTATTAGTGGACACCCACCCTAGAATTACACGCATAACTTTTTGGCTCCATACGTTAACGGAGGGCCGCCGCAACTTTCCATTCCCCACCCTCAATTCCCAGCTCGGTGCTCCTGGTTGGTTCCACCAATTGTTGGACTATACCCTGCAGGCCTGCAAGCCCTGTGCTTGCCCAGCTTCAAGCCCAAAGAAACAGCCTGGAGTCAGCAACAGAGATATCAATGATTTCATGGATAGGGGGAGCTCACCTTTCTGGAGCAAGGTCCTGGAGCAACACTCCACCTCCTTGTGCAGCAGACAAGTAGGACAAACATGGCAGCAGCCTCTGCTCCCTGGGAGGAGGGCGGGGAAGGGTATCGCTACAGGGGAATTGATATCTGGTTGGCCCATCAGTTACCAGGGAAACTAACGAGGGGGACGCCCCATACCACCCCTTAGATTAGCTATTCTGGTCAAGATGTTCTGCTCTAAAGATTAAAACAATCACCAGCTGGGGGTGGGGGTGGGGCACAAGTATGTAGGAAGGTCAGTGATGCTCTGCTCTAAAGATTAGAACAAGAATTAGCTGAGGCAGGCAGCAGGTATGTGAGAAGACCAGTCACATGAGTAGAGTGTAGGTGAAGCTGCGGATGTACAGAGAGCAAGAGGACAGTAATCTTGGATGACCTGTTCATACAGCAGCTGATTGAAAACCGTTACAGACATGCAAGATATTAAACTGTATCAATAATTATTTTAAATATGAATGATCTAAGTACCAATTGAATACAGCAACTATGAGAAGGTAAAAAAATAAACTTCGAGATCCAGTATATGTTGTCTACAAGAAATTCAATTTTCATATGAAGACACAGATTAGAAGTAGAGGATGAAAGACATAATGGAGAAACATAATTTAATAATTGGTTGGTTATACTGAATTTAAAGAGAAAAAAATAAGCCAATTGTACACTCTTGGAGTACACAGCTGTAACAGCTCAGAATAAAAGTTGCTTACAAATGGAATTGGCAATTTAATTTCATAAGAAACACTATACTTCAAAATAGATAAAATCTTTTACTTTGTTATAATTAGTAAGTGCTATTTATTAAATGAAAACAGATAAGGGGAACATAAATCCATATTTCTTTGGGGAAAAAATGATTGGTACACATTACAGTTTTAAAAATGAAAGTAAGTTATTTTTTTATTAAAAGTCCCCACTAAGCAGTTTTAAATAGATCTTTTTGCTTCTTTTCTTGCTTTTTGACCATTCTCTGGTGGTGTTATGAACCTATGGAAATTCAGCTTTATTTTCCCTGAAATTTTAAGCATTTAGGAAGAGTCTAGTTAGTTAAGTTGCTCAGTCGTGTCCGACTCTTTGCGACCCCAGGCTCCTCTGTCCATGGGATTCTCCAGGCAAGAATACTGGAGTGGGTTGCCATTTCCTTCTCCAGGGGATCTTCCCGACCCAGGGATCGAACCCAGGTCTCCCGTATCAGAGGCAGATGCTTTAACCTCTGAGCCACCAGGGAAGCCCTAGGAAGAGTCTATGTGGTATTTATTCTGTACTCCTCATAGCAAACATATTATCAAATTCTCATACATAAATTGGTGGTGATGGTTTAATCACTCAGTCATGTTCGACTCTTTGCATCCCCCTGGACTATAGCCTGCCAGGCTCCTCTGTCCATGGGATTCCCCAGACAAGAATCTTGGAGTGGGTTGCCATCTCCTTCTCCAGAGGATCTTCCTGACCCAGGAATCAAATCCAGGTCTCCTGCATTGTAGGTAGTCCCCTTATTGACTAAACTTGCTGTCTTTGCAAAAATTCATATTAATCTTTAATGAAAGGCTTTCTATATAAGTTCCCAATCTCACTTACAGAAATGCTTCACTACTTCTGGTTTGAAAGTGAAGGACTTTCTTCATTTTTGTCCCAAACTCAGACATATTTTCAGGCCGTCCACAAAAACCACAAAATAATTTGATCTGGTATAATAAATTTATCATAGAGTTCACTAAATCTACTCCATAGATTTCTTTTTTCTTCTAAGATTTGGTGATTAAAAACTTCATGATAATGAGTATTTTCTCATCCATGATAGCTGCATTTGTAAACAACCACTCTGGGGAGTTTTTGCGGTTCAATATTGTATCTTCTTTGACGTTGATCATAAAACCAACAAACTCCATTAATATTTATAGTTTCCTTTGAGAAGAAAAAACTACCCAAATAGTTGGTTTTGTAGGCCAATAGCACACGGAGAGTCTCTAGAGAATAAAATGTACACTTCCTTATCTAATAGACTTAAGAAACAATAATCATCTTTGGAGGCAAGCTAACATAACAAAAAAGGCAAAAAATGTTATAGACTATGGATTGCATCACACATTTTGAGTGGCAACTTAGTGAGATAGTCTGACTGAGAGATGTCCCACAACTTCCCAAGGCTGCATTCTTTCTATTATAGTTGGTTATTCTCATCAGGTTCCGGGCCTTGCTTCCAGCAGCCAACTGATGCTGCTGCCAACACTGCTCACCGACCTTTACTTACTTATTACCCTCCCCCGCCACGTGCTCCCACTCACTTCCAAGACTCACACTTCCGTTTCCCCTTCTCCAGCTCAGAAAGAGAATCAATAAAGCAGCAATGACACAGCATCGGTAGGGAGGGGCAGAATCCCACTTTCTGCTCCTTCTCTTCCCTTTTTCCTGCTGGAGTCACAGAAAGTCCTCCTTCTATTCCTGTGATCAACTTATTTTACAGTTTTATTCAGATTACTGAATACTTCAAGTCTCTACATATGGTTCATTTGCTCATGATACTTGCTGTTGAATACTGAAAGCTCATCTTCCATGCAGCTAAAATATTTCAGAGTATTTTTCATACATGTCAGACACATGATATATGCAATATAAACGTTACTGAAGACCCAAAAGACAAGCTGGGCATAACCATAGAGAAATATGCCTTCACTTAAAGACAAAGAAAAAAAATGGCATGAGTAGTACAAACACCTTCTATGGAGAAATGAGATTTCAAAAAGATAGTGGGGGGCAACTGGTATAAAACTTAGAAGTATCTGTTTACAAGTGAATTGTTGTTTAGTCACTGAGTCTTGTCTGACTCTTTTGTGACCCTGAAAGGTTGTTGCTGAGCCATGAAAGATGCTGGGATTCTTGGCCTCTGGAGGAGAGGAATTCAATCTGGGGCTAGTGACAAGGCTTGGTCACTCAGAGCTTTTCTGTGATAAAGTTTTATTAAAGTCTAAAAGAGACAGAGAAAGCCTCTGACATAGACATCAGAAAGGGGCAGAAAGAATGCCAACCCCCTTCCCTAGCCTTTAGCAGTATGTTATATACCTATCAGCAAGCTATTAATTAGAGAAAGGAGATGTCCCAAAACTCAGAGGGGCACCAGGCCCCTCACCCACAACATGCATTTTGAGATAATATTGGCACCAGGTGAGTCACCCCGAGCCATAAAATGATGGACATGAATCTTGAAGAAAGGCAGGTTTCCAAGTAAACACATAGCTTCGTTAACACAGATTAGGGAGAAGGCAACGGCACCCCACTCCAGTGCTCTTGCCTGGAAACTCATATGGACGGAGGAGCCTGGTAGGCTGCAGTCCATGGGGTCGCTGAGTCAGACACGACTGAGCAACTTCACTTTCACTTTTCACTTTCAGGCATTGGAGAAGGAAATGGCAACCCACGCCAGTGTTCTTGCCTGGAGAATCCCAGGGATGGGGGAGCCTGGTGGTGGGCTGCTGTCTGTGGGGTCGCACAGAGTCGGACACGACTGAAGCGACAGCAGCAGCAGCAGCAGCAACAAAGATTAGGAGAACAATGTATGAGTAAAACATACAGGTTGAGCCCTTATTGGTTCTGAGTATTAAGCTGAACTGACATGAAGACAGAGTCCAGGGTAAATACATAGTTCATTAACGTAGCTCAAGAAAAACATTTCCATAGGAAAAACGCATTGATTAGCTCAAGATTTAAGAAAAGTTAAGTTCAGGTGAAGCCAGGTGTCATCATGACAACACAGAATTTTAAGAGAAATCTCCTTTTAAATTTGTATAGAGAAGGGGGAAAAAAATCTAACACTTGTTTGTTTCCTCCTGCCTCGTAAGAGAGAGAGAAAAAATGTCTGACATTTGCAGCCTGTTTCCTCCATTTGGAGACCCCTGGCCTTCCTGCCTGTTACCCTCTCATCCCCGTAGACTGTATCCCACCAGGCTCCTATGTCCATGGGTTTTCCAGGCAAGAATACTAGAGTGGGTTGCCATTTCCTTCTCCAGGGGATCTTCCAGATCCAGGGGTCTAACAAGTGTCTCCTGCATTGGCAGGTGGATTCTTTACCACTGAACCACCTGGGAACCCCTTACAAGTGAATAAACAGGAGTAATTTGAAAACAATCTGTGGACGTTTACAGCCTGAGCACAGCTTTGTAAAAATTATTTTGGCAGCAGTGTCCAGACCATTCTAGTGTGGAGTGGCTGGATGAATGAAGTCCAGCAAGAAGAGCACTCAAGTGTTCTAAATTAAATGTAATGAATGCCTAGAAATTTGATAGTAGGTAGGGAAAGAGGCGCCATCAGAGCAGAGAGTGATTTTTCAACAAATCTTTGTTATGTGCCTGTAGCATGCCAGGCACTGTGCTGGGCGCCAGGAATAGAATATTAGGCAAAAACAACCATAGCCTATGCACTTCAAAAGCTTAAAAGGTAAATTGCATGAAAAAAAGACTTCCTTGAGAAACTAATTTTATCTGAAGGATTCCGCTGCCTACATGCTCAGCTGTGCGTGACTCTTTGTGACTCCATGGACCGTATAGCCCACCAGGCTCCTCTGTCAATGAGATTCTCCAGGCAAGAATACTGGAGCGCATCGCCATTTCCTCCTCCAGGGGATCTTCCTAACCCAGGGATAGAACCTGAGTCTCTGTGTCTTCTGCATTGCAGGTGGACTCTTTACTGCTGAGCCACCTGGGAAGCCTAAAGTTGGTGTTAACTAACAGCAGATTGGAGGTGAGGAAAGCATACACAAATAATACTACTTTTCACCAGACCAGGTCTGTAAATATTTGGCTATATCACTATTATCTGCATCCCACTACTTTCATAGAACCTTGTTATTCACTCCTTTAGCAAATCTTTATTGAACAGTTTGCTGCTGCTGCTAAGTGACTTCAGTCGTGTCCGACTCTGTGCGACCCCATAGAGGGCAGCCCACCAGGCTCCCCCGTCCCTGGGATTCTCCAGGCAAAAACAGTTTACTCTGTACCTATTACAGTTCCAGGTGATTGGGATGCAATGAAAAAAATCTTAAAATATAGTGGAGGAGAGAGAAAAGTAAACTGACCATTTCAACACATTGTGACAATGTGAAGTTCCAGGAAAGAACAAGCATTAATAGTAGAATTGATACTTTCAAACTGTGGTATTGGAGAAGACTCTTGAGTTCCTTGGACAGCAAGGAAATCAAACAAGTCAATCCTAAAGGAAATCAACCCTGAATATTCATTGAAGTACTGATGCTGAAACTCCAATACTTTGGCCACCTGATGTTAAGAGCTAACTCATTAGAAAAGACTGGGGAGATGCTGGGGAAAATTGGGGACAAAAGAAAAAGAGGGTGGCAGAGGATGTGATGGCTAGATAGCATCTCTGACTCAATGGACATGAGTTTGAGCAAACTCGAAGGACAGGGAAACCTGGCGGACTGCAATCCATGGGATCCCAAAGAGTTAGACACGACATAGTGACTGAAAACAAAGTAATAACAGTTGTAATCTCCAATAACAAAATGATAACTCCTATTACCAAGTTCTTGAAAATCACCTTTACAGTAGAGTTTTAAATTGCATTCAACCTTTTCTACAGGAAACTACACTTTGGGGGTGTACAAGATGATCTGAACGTCACATGTCCCTTCCTTGTCACAGTTGGTGCCTGGGCACTGTCATCTCAGGCAGAAAGAGACCAAGGTAGGGCTAGAAGGGTCACCTCTTTGTTTCAGCTTTGGGACTTTCACTGCCTTCATTGCAAACACAGAATAAAATCACATAATAAAACACCTTTTCATAAACAGCAGGAGAAAAAGGGACTAAAACTAATCAAACCCTGGAGCTACCCAAGGCACCAAACCTAAGCTGCTTATCCTCTGAGAGGAGCAGTTGTTTTCCCAGCAGTATCCCTTGTCATCGTGAGTGGACGTGCTGCGTAACCACAGGGCTTGTGAAAGACTGCAGGCAGGAGTCTATTTCCTGAATCCTTTCTCTTGAGCTTCCACAGAGCTCAAAGGGGGAATTTTTGTATATTTACGACGATTACTTGGGTACCTTCCATCACCAAAATTGGATATGTAATGTCTCACATTCTACTTAGTTAGCAATAACACTTTTAAGTTGCCAACTTCAGGCTTCTCAGGAAACTGTCCTGCTCATGGAATTCTGCCAACAGCTTAAGAAGGTTCTGAAGGGTTTGGCTGAGAAAAGGAAATATCGGCGAGTAATTGGCAAGTAATTCAATCCAGCATGAAAGGTCACAGGTGTCAAGATCTGTTGCCAAAATGCTGCTAGCGAGGATTAATTAATATCAATTGAGCAACCACAAGTGTCTGGCATTTGACTAAGACTGTCGTTCTTAGCCTCATCCCACTAAAAGAAAAAATGTGCAGTTTCAAGCTAACGGGGGCCAACAGACATTTACCTCTCTGGCCACAAAAAAATGGGAAAAGGTTGATGTGATTACAAGGGTAAACCCCTCACTTATTTCCAGGTAGACGAAGATCAGTTTTGCAGTCATTTATCTAAGACCATTTTCCACTCAGAGAGAAATAAACAGATTAACTAAAGTTTATTGAGCTCTAAATATGTGCCAGACCCTGAGGTGGTCATATTATTTTTATGTTTAATCCTTCAGCCTCCATAAGAACCTTGCAAAGTGTTATTATCCTCATTTTACAGATGAAGGAACTGATGTGTTAAGCACTGGCCAAAGACATATAGCACACTAGAATTCTCTACCTACGAAGCCAGGCCCTCCCTATGCTGCCCGTGTCTTGCTATATCTAAGCAACTTATTACTTGCAACAGGAAACTCTGCATAATAACCAAAATATTGTCTATCACTGGAGGCGACTGTCACCAGCTGACTAGCTTGAACTGGGCCACATCTCTTCCCCACATAAAACCTTAAGAATCATTCACTACTGCTGAGTATTTAACTCGGGCTTCTTGGGTGGCACAGTGGTAAAGAATCCATCTGCCAATGCAGAAGGTGCAGAAGACTCAGGTTTGATCCCTGGGTCAGGAAGATCCCTGGAGGAGAAAAGGGCAACCCACTCCAGTGTTCCTGCCTGGAGAATTCCATGGACAGAGGGACCTGGCAAACTGTAATCCACGGGGTCGCAAAAGAGTCAGACATGACTGAGCATGCGTGCACACACACACACACACACACACACACAGGTTTAACTCTGATCAGCAACTGAATGCCTACAGCATTAAGCCTATAGAGTAAAATGGAGCATAAATCCATCGTTACGATGGTATGGTTACAGGAAGCCAACACGTGCAAGACTCAGTTTTTGATAGGCAATGAAAGAATTTTGAGTATCTCTTTTCTGCATCTCTCTTGATCTAAGATTGGCCCATCTAACATGACACATCTTGTCGAACATGAAGGATTTCCATTTTTTTCTTTCATTTCTGCAAAGACACAATTAAAAAACCCAGGGTTATGACTGTGTGTGTGTGTGCTCAGTTCTGTCTGACTCTTTGCAATCACATGGACTGTAGCTTGCCAGGCTCCTCTGTCCATGGTGTTCTCCTGGCAAGAATTCTGGAGTGCGTTGCCATTTTCTACTCCAGAGGATCTTCCCAGACCAGGGATTGAACCTGTGTCTCCTGTACTGGCAGGTGGATTCTTTACCACTGCACCACCTGGGAAGCCCAAGGATCATGATTACACAGATGCTACGGAGGGTGTAATAGATATTCTGTGTGTTGTGTTTGATTTTTGCATATTTATTTTTAGTGCTGAAATATTATAAAAATTTTTGAAGAAGTAAAAAGTGCTTAAATAGGAAGGAAAGGTTGAGACGTTGATTACAGTGTGACCATAAATATATGAGAATCTATACTATAAGTCTTAACCTGTGGTTAGTTAGCCCTGTTTCAATCCAGCCCAAGAACTCTGTTCTATTTGTTTCTATTTTGTTTAATTTTCATTTTGTTCTGCTTTCCTCAAGCACATAAATCAATGATTCGGATTACAAAGAATTGGGTATTCAATAAAACAAGCATGAATTGAGCTACTACTTTTACTCTTTCATTTTACGACCTAGTTATTTCATTTCCTACCCATCACACCTGACTGTTTTCTGTACTCTTATTACTGGAAGTTACAATCAGGTCAATCTATCATTTTTCTAGGATTTGAATTTCCTTCATTATTGTATAAATCAGTGTATACGCATGTGTGCTTGCTAAATTGCTTCAGTTGTGTCTGACCCTTTGAGACCTTATGGATGGTAGCCTGTCAGGCTTCTCTGTCCATGGGATTCTCCGGGCAAGAATACTGGAGTGGGTTACCACGCCCTCCTCCAGGGGATCTTCCCAACCTAGGTATCGAAGCTGCACTTCTTACCTGCATTGGCACATTCTTTATCACTACCACCCCCTGGGAAGCCACCAGAGGACTCTCAGATCTACCGTGAGAGTACAATGACAGCATTAATTGCATTGACAACATTAAATGCAATGATTATTAATTCAGCGTGCAGAGGCAAGTACAAGTGGTACTATGCCCACTTGTAGATGTTACATTGTACATGGTCATGGGCTCTGTGAACCAGGTTGCTTGTTCACTTTATTTGTAGGACAGACAACAGAATAATGACACTTATTAGAAAGTTATGGCTGTACAGAGACCCCCAGAGAGAGGACCCAAATGAGGGAAGAAGAAACCTAGCAAAGGAATTGACAGAGGGAAGGAAACAGCTTGGCTTTCGGTTGGCATAGACATAGATGCCCTAGGTATATGCAGACTAGGGGTCATAAATAACCCCCACTATGAGTGCAACACTGTATGTGTACAACATTCCAATGTATATTCTGGGATATGCATTGTATTGGGCACATCCCTCATAACATGTGGGCTTCCCTGGTAGTTCAGTTGGTAAAGAACCTGCCTGTAATGTAGGAGACCCCGGTTCAATTCCTGGGTTGGGAAGATCTGCTGGAGAAGGGATAGGCTACCCACTCCAGGATTCTTGGGCTTCCCCTGTGGCCCAGCTGGTAAAAAATCTGCCTGCAATGAGGGAGACCTGGGTTCAATCCCTTGGTTGGGAAGATCCCCTGGAGAAGGGAAAAGCCACCCACTCCAGTATTCTTGCCTGAAGAATTCCATGGACTTTATAGTCCATGGAGTCACAAAGAGTCAGACATGACTGAATGACTTCCCCCATCCCCTGCCATACATGCAATTTATTTCATACAAAATGTTAATGCATTTCCCAACTGAAGTAGAGTGTGTTTAGATAATGTAAATAAATTGCCCCAATTTACATGGCTTGAGAATCAAGACAAACCCTGGTCTGTTCAGGTCCAAGACTCAAATTCTTGCCTTGATCTGCTTGTACTACCTGATGTCTACTAGGAGAAAATCCACTGATGCTTCTACATACCCTCTTTCCTAGTTTTCAAATGTACTTCATTTGTAATTTATGTTCAATCAGGGATTTTATTTTGTACTATCAGTGTTTTTCTCTCTTATCCTTAATGTAATTCACTCTCCCAATGTCAACAATCACCTATAGTCAAATAAGCTGCACATTTTTATCATCCTGATTCCGCTCATAAATTCTAGAAGAATATTTATAACTGTTTATCCTATTCCTTCCCCTGAATATTTCATTGGAATCTTGACTGCAAACCATCCTATTATATATTCATAAAAATGTATATGTGGAATGGACATCAGAGTTTATTTATAATAAAAGTAGTATGTTCAGATTTAGGACTTGAATTTTGTTCCAAGTGTTTCATGTGTCAACGCATTTAATTCTGCAAACAAATACATAACACAAATACTATTATCTCCATTTTACAGATGAGGAAACTGAGGCAGGCATAAGTTAAGTAAATGGCCCAAACCGTGTGGATAGTAAATGGGATAAAAGAATGGGGCGTTTAAACTTGGGCACTCCAGTTCCAGAGTCTGGGTTCTTTACTACCAAGCTCCTCTGTCTCTCCTATTTTGTAGGCAAGGTCTCTGTAATCCATGGAAGGTTACGTGGTCTGCCAGTGATCATACAGGCAAAGTGGCAGAATCAGGCTTTTCACATTTCTGAGCCATGACAATTCTATTCCATTGTCTCTCCCATCTGCCCCACCATCACCTATGTCTTCTTTGGATTTTCTAATCCTGTTAATGATTTCATTGTCTTCTCAGTTACCCTGCCTGAAACACTTGTCATCTTTTTGTACTCTTTCTATAATCCAATCATTTGCCCAGTCCTACAAATTTAATTTTACATCTCTCTCTCTCATCTAGTCCTAAATCTCCTTTCTTCACTGCTCCTTACCTCACCCTCTTATGTAATTTTAGACCCTCCCATTTTGTTTTCCTCATCCCAAGAGCCAGCTCTCTCCTGCTCTTTTAAATGATTCTTTAGCCATATGTGCATCCTTACTTCCAAATAACATGTGTCTGCTGCTCCTGTTTTTAACATTAGGCATTGACTATATTGAAAAGCAGAGACATCACTTTGCCAACAAAGGTCCATCTAGTCAAGGCTATGGTTTTTCCAGTGGTCATGTATGGGTGTGAGAGTTGGACTGTGAAGAAAGCTGAGTGCCAAAGAATTGATGCTTTTGAACTGTGGTGCTGGAGAAGACTCTTAAGAGTCCCTTGGACTGCAAGGAGATCCAACCAGTCCATTCTGAAGGAGAGCAACCTTGGGATTTCTTTGGAAGGAATGATGCTAAAGCTGAAGCTCCAGTACTTTGGCCACCTCATGCGAAGAGTTGACTCATTGGAAAAGACTCTGATGCTGGGAGGGATTGGGGGCAGGAGGAAAAGGGGACGACAGAGGATGAGATGGCTGGATGGTATCACCGACTCGATGGGCGTGAGTTTGGGTGACCTCTGGGAGTTGGTGATGGACAGGAAGGCCTGGCGTGCTGTGATTCATGGGGTCGCAAAGAGTTGTACACAACTGAGCGATTGAACTGAACTGAACTGAGCAGATTGACTATTGATTTCTCACAACAGAATAGGAAGGTTTAACTCTGCCTCTTGCCAGCTCCCACCACACACTTTGCAATCCTTATTCCTCAAATGTGAATATATTATAATTTTGATTGGATCAATGTTGACATTGCTATGACTAAGCAAATGCTTTTATTGATCCACATAGCATAATATGATGTCTTCCTTTACTGAACAAATTGTTTTTTCCAGAGTTTCATTGGCCTGATTTTCTATCATGAATTCAACCACACATTCTCTCCGATTGTGTCAGTATCTTCTCAATACATTCAAACAGCTCAAGTGTCCTTTCGATTTCATCTTCATGACATCTCTCATTGGAATTTCAGATTCGGCTCCACGAAAACTGTCTCACATGCCTCACCCCCACATCAGAACAACCACAATGCTGCCATATTAAGATCTCCCATCACCAGCATCCTGATGATCCCCTTCTCCCAACTCCTGAGCTGAATCTGTTTTATGGACCCCATGTCTTCATTCTAGCTATACAGTGTCATTTCACTGATGCAACATCCTGAGAAAACATGAAGTTTTGAAACTTTTAAAATTTTACCCTCAAATTTGATTGAGACTTTGTGTAGATGTTGTTTTCAAGGTTAGAAAATAGTATCTTCTAGTCTTCAGTGTTGCTTTCACCTGCGACATTTTTATTCTTGGTTCTCTTTGTATGAACCTCCTTCTCCTACTATTTATTTTTGTATATAAAATAATACAAAAACTTGTAGTATCTTTCTTTAATCTCCAGCATTCTGAATTTTCACACATATGTGCTTTAGTGTGAGTCTATTTTTATCCATTTTGCTGAGAACTCAATTCAGAGAGCCCTCTCCATTGAAAGCTTATGTCCTTTACTTCCCTGGTGGCTCAGATGGTAAAGAATCTCCTCCAAGGCAGGCGACCTGGGTTGGATCCCTGAGTTGGGAAGATCCCCTAGAAAAGGGAATGGCAATCCACTCCAATATTCTTGCCTGGAGAATTCCGTGGACCGAGGAGCCTGATAAACTACAGTCTACGGAGTCGCAGAGTCGGGCACGACTGAGTGACTTTCAATTCAGAGAGCCCTTTCCATTGAAAACTTATGTCCTTTACTAATGAGATTTGTATATACAAATATATATTATACAATTGAAATATGTATACTATGGAAATACATATACAAATACAATTGAAAATTATTCCCCTTAACTTTCTCTATTTTGTCTTTCTGAATTTTCTGATATTTTGATGTTAAGTTGCTAGGACTATTCTCATTTCCTCTGTATTCTGGGAGATTTTAATTTTTACTTCCAAACATTATTAGTTCCTTTCACTTTTGTTGCCATATTTTTAATTTTCAGTAATTCTTTTTTTTCTGTTCCATTTCATGATGCTGTTTCATGGATGCAATCTGTTTTTGTCTCTCAGAGGATATTAAGGATTAATTTCTTTGAGGTTTTCAACCCCCTGCATAGTCAATTTCTCTATGTTTTGTTTCAGTCTCTATCTCCCATTCAGAGGTGTCAGCTTATATTTCAGGATAGTTCACTGAGGCTATTTGAAAGTCTTGAATGAATAGTTGGGGTTTTCAATGAGGAGTTTGAATAAATGGTAATCTCAAACAGCCAGATTAGATTTGGGGAGAAATATCTGATACTCGTTTCTATAAAACTTTTATTCTTGGTTGATCAGAATCCCCAGGGAAAAGACTGCACTGCCTTTTCGGATGGTATAAACCTATGCTGTTGTGTGCTTAGTTGCTCAGTCATGCCCAACTCTGCAACCCCATGGACTGTAGCCTGCCAGGCTCCTCTGTCCATTGGGATTCTCCAGGCAAGAATACTAAAGTGACTTGCCATCCCTTTCTCCAAGGCAGCTTCCCAACCCAGGGACTGAACCCAGGTCTTCTGCATTGCAGGCAGATTGTTTACCATCTGAGCCACCAGGGAACCTCTGACTTCCAGCATTATGGTAAGTGAGAGGGAGTGTCTCAGATTCAGAGTAAATCTTTCACTTAATGCCCCTGTTTTCATACAATAATCTTGCCTTCAAATCTGCCTGGTATTCTGGAGTCCAAAGACCCTACAGTTCATAATCCTTAGAGAATAAATCTCTGATTTTCTGCCTGGTTAAAAGAGGATATTGCTTTGGCTTTATGCAACAGAAAAATGAACAGAGAAGCTGAAGGAAACCAGGATATGTCACTTCAAAATATGCCTCTTTGACATAAAAGTTATTTTGAACTGAAAGCAATCAAGAAGCAGAAAACCCAGGAAAAGCTCCCCATTTTCTGCCTAAAGGCCAGATATAAATTCTCCTTTTACTAAAGACAGACTCTTATCAGCCCAGAGATGGCACCAGAGGAATCTGCAAGCAAACTTTTCTCCATTAGTTTCCTCCCATATACTTACCTGGTGACATTTTGCTGGCCTTGGAGGCCTTCTAAAACTGCCTTCTGGCCTTCTAAAACTGCCTTGCTGGCCTTCTAAAACTGCCTTCCTTTGTTGCAACATTTCTCTACAAACATACTGTCCTTTGCTGAATATGCTGTATAGGCTGGACTTCTAAGTAACAATTTTGAATTATTACTTTGGGTTTAGATTTCTATTGCTGATGTGTACAGCCTACAGTAATAAACTGCTGTCTTTCTCTTGTTAATCTGTCTTGTCAAAGAGTTTCAGCTGAAAGCCTAAAATGGGAAAGGTAAAAGTTTTGCCTCCTCTACAGGATTGTCTTCTGCCTCCACAAACTTTCAATTAACTCTTCTGTTTCAGTTCAGTCCAGTTCAGTCGCTCAGTTG
This sequence comes from Cephalophus harveyi, assembly GCA_006410635.1. Classification (NCBI taxonomy): domain Eukaryota; kingdom Metazoa; phylum Chordata; class Mammalia; order Artiodactyla; family Bovidae; genus Cephalophus; species Cephalophus harveyi. The sequence continues at coordinate 90,419 of SJYT01058461.1, read as the reverse complement.
TGTCCAACTCCTTGTGACTCCACGGACTGTAGCACATCAGGCTTCCCTGTCCATCACCAACTCCCTTCTGTTTATAGCCCCCAATTCACCTGCCCTCCCACAGGCACACCATGCCACACATTCTTCAGCCACTGAAAACTCTGTAGTATGACTCGAGTTATTTTCCAGTTCTTCATATTTCTCAGGTCTGCTAACTAAGTTCTTGGCCATCCATACTTTGCCAGCTCCCAAATGCTTGCAGTTGGCTCCTCTCCATTTCCTTTGTCCTTTTGGGTCAAAAAGCTAAAATCTCTTCACTGTCATTTTAGCATGGATCGAAGCAGGCGGCCAAAGATCAGTTTAACTTCCCTGCTTAACTAAACATTGGCCTTTATTTTCTCTGGTCTAGTAAGTTACTGGAGTCTCCTGATTTCTTGATCATATCAGTCTTCTGTTTAGAAATAATCAGCTTTTCTGTTGACTAAAGCAACTATTTTCCATTGAGTAGTTGTTCTCAATCTGTTAACTGTCACCACCACTATTCATAAAAACAATTTTCCATCAGAATTATCTCTCAGTGTAATGACTAATTTTCTTACATCTCTTGGGGATATGATGCTTCATATGGTATATTAGCCTACCCTTATGGCCCTGGAGAAGGGAATGGCAACCCACTCCAGTGCTCTTGCCTGGAAGGTCCCATGGACGGAGAGGCCTGGTAGGCTGCAGTCCGTGAGGTCGCTGGGAGTCGGACACGACTGAGCGACTTCACTTTGACTTTTCACTTTCACGCGTTGGAGAAGGAAATGGCAACCCACTCCAGTGTTCTTGCCCGGAGAATCCCAGGGGCAGGGGAGCCTGGTGGGCTGCCGTCTATGGGGTCGCCCAGAGCCGGACACGACTGAAGCGACTTAGCAGCAGCAGCAGCATGGCTCATTACCTATGATTTCCACTGACCCTTGCACCAGCCAAAATTGGCTGGGTTTTTTTGTTCCCTTAGTCTGACATGTATTTTCTCTCTCTCTCTAACTTTGTTTATGCCATTCCTGCATATCTAGAATACAAATCCTTTTGAGCTACAAATCCTTTAAAGCCCAGGTCAAATGGAGCTTTCCCTCCACTCTCAGCACCTTCACACGTAACACTTTGTACACCTCATTTAGTTTTTACTAAACATTTTGTTTATATCATTATTCCCCTTCCTTTAGATAAGGAATTGTAGGAATTGTATCTTATTCTTATACCTTTGCCAAGGCAACACACATGTGGGTTCATTTAATTATCCAAACCATAATACTTAAGGATATATAATACCTTCTAAAGCCTTAAAATATTTTTCCTCTTTTATTTATGTATTTATTTGAAAAAGCACCGAGACTTAAAACAAAAGATAAACTCCATTCACATCTTCATCTCTACTGGCTTAACTGATTCATAGCAATTGTAAAACTCTAAACATAGTCTGAAATTTGGTTGCCAATTGTATATCTATGAGGGAAAAATCATTTCCCAAAGTATAACTTTTTCCATAAAATATATCCATCAAAATTTCTGTGCAACTTACTGTAGAGAAATCGCACATGACTCACTAAATCAATTTACTCAGGTAAAAGAACATTGCTGGCTTGAGGGGTTATGGGGATTATTATAGTAACTTCAGAAAGATAGCCAAGTACCTTCTCTGAACCATTTTTTAAATCTACCTTAGCACTGAAAATATTGTGTTAGCAGGAAGAGAAGGCAATTGACAATTGCACAAGCTCAGTGGAAATAGCTAGTGTCGTCAAAATAAATCCAGTTTTAGACTCAGCACCCCCCATTCTTATTTTCAGAGCCATATTTCAATAACTTATTTCTGATTACTGTTAGTCATTTCATCTTGTTCCATTTAATATAAATAGTTCCCTTTCATTGAGCATTTCATGCTAAATACTTTATATACTTTTTATTTAATAATTACAAAATCTTTTTAGATGTAATTTTTCCCATTTTTACAAATATGTAAAATCAGGTTTAAAAGGAAGCTAAGTAAATTGTCTAAGGTCAGAAAGCAGATAAAGTGTCCTTTTTCTCTTATTTAATGATTTTAAATACTTGGTGTTATTTTCACGTGCTAGTTGCCTATATATCCTTGAAACAGAATTTTAATTCTTCAGCTTTTATCCAAAAGTCAGTGTAAAAGCAATGCTGGGTAAAGGTTTGCTTGTTATCTAGAGTGAACAGTTAAAAGGAAGGTTACCTATGCAGACAGTATCTACAGTGCATGTCCTCTGCATAATATTTGTATGTTTAGTTCTGTCTGTTATCTATGTTTACCCAAGAGAGATGGAAACTGCATTCTTGAGAGCTGTCTGTCTCCCTTTCTTGCATTTTCTGGAAAAGACCATTTTGCCTTGTGCTGCCTCTGCATCCAGCAATATAGCCCTGCCCTAGTATCCACAGAAGTGTTCATCAATTCATCACAGTCTGCTAAACCCCCTGCTTTTTATTAGCTGCTTTTTTAGGAACATATATTATAATGGGAATCATATTTTTCCTTTAGGACAAAGCTAAAGGATCCAAACTTTTGTCATTGATTGTATATCCATTACTGTGCTACAGTTTTAAAAGCTCCCTAATTTGAGACCCTTCCATCATACCACACAATCTCTTCAGCAACAGAACGGAGGCTATATTCATGATCAACCACTCAGCATCAAATAAATGGCAAATAGAGCAAAGAACAAGCACTCACTAAATTATTTCTTGAACTCCTATCATTTACAATGTGATAAATACTGAGTTGATACACAGATAAATAAAGAGTATCATTATACTGCAAATATGCAGAGGGCTTCCCTGGTGGCTCAGTGGTAAAGACTCTGCCTATCAATGAATCCTGTAGGAGATGTGGGTTCAACCTCTGGGTTGGGAAGATCCCCTTGAGCAGGAAATGGCAACCCACTCATGTATTCTCATCTGGGAAATCCTATGGACAGAGGATCCTAGTGGGCTGCAGTCCATGGAGTCGCCAAAGAGTGAGACATGACTTAGCCACTAAACAACAATGACAAATATGCAGAGAGTTCTGATATACAGAGCACATACAATCAATCATCTAAACCCTAAATTTTGCCTGAAACAAATATAATACTTTTTGGTTGGCTATAGATATCTTCCTTATCTGTTCAGCCTTCAGTTAATTTCTCTCCATGAATTAGACACATTAAAATTGTGAATACCTATGGTAGAATCTACATATTGAAGTCCCAGGGGAAGATCTCAAATGTTTCACTTAGTCGCATCTGACTCTTGGCAACCCCATGAACTGCAGCCTACCAGGCTCCTCCTAAGCACGGGCAGCCGTGGCCGGTGCACTAAGCGCGGCCGAGAGGAGCTACCCCAAGTCCGAGGACAGGGGCAGAAGCCAGAAGGACCCCCATGCCTGAAGGGCGGTGGCCAAGAGGAGTTACCCCACGTCCGAGGTCAAGGGCAGCAGCCTAGAGTACCAGGCTGCGACGGCGCAGGAATGGCCAAGAGGAGCTACCCCGCGTCCAAGGTCAGGGGCGACGTCCGGGAGGAGCTACCCCATGTCTGAGCCAGCGACGAAGGCTGAGAGGAGTTACCCCACGTCCGAGGTCGGGGCGGTGGCCGGGAGGAGCAACCCCACATCCAAGGAGTGTGTGGCTGTGTGGGCGTAGTAGGGCCTAGAGGAGCCATCCCACATTGAAGGTCAGGAAGGGCAGTGGTGAGGAGATACCCCTAGTCCAAGGTAAGGAGCAGCGGCTATGCTTTGCTGGAGCAGCCGTGAAGAGATACCCCACGCCCAAGGTAAGAGAAACCCAAGTAAGATGATAGGTGTTGCAAGAGGGCATCAGAGGGCAGACACACTGAAACCATACTCACAGAAAACTAGTCAATCTAATCACACTAGGACCACAGCCTTGTCTAACTCAATGAAACTAAGCCATGCCCGTGAGGCAACCCAGGGCAGGTGGGTCACTAGGGAGAGGTCTGACAGAATGTGGTCCACTGGAGAAGGGAATGGCAAACCACTTAAGTATTCTTCCCTTGAGAACCCCATGAACAGTATGAAAAGGCAAAATGATAGGATACTGAAAGAGGAACTCCCCAGGTCAGTAGGTGCCCAATATGCTACTGGAGATCAGTGGAGAAATAACTCCAGAAAGAATGAAGGGATGGAGCCAAAGCAAAAAAATACCCAGCTGTGAATGTGACTGGTGATAGAAGCAAGGTCCAATGCTGTAAAGAGCAATATTGCATAGGAACCCGGAATGTCAGGTCCATGAATCAAGGCAAATTGGAAGTGGTCAAACAAGAGATGGCAAGAGTGAATGTCGACATTCTAGGAAACAGTGAACTAAAATGGACTGGAATAGGTGAATTTAACTCAGATGACCATTATATCTACTATTGTGGGCAGGAATCCCTCAGAAGAAATGGAGTAGCCATCATGGTCAACAAAAGAGTCCGAAATGCAGTACTTGCATGCAATCTCAAAAATGAAAGAATGATCTCTGTTTATCTCCAAGGCAAACCATTCAATATCACAGTTATCCAAGTCTATGCCCCAACCAGTAACTCTGAAGAAGCTGAAGTTGAACGGTTCTATGAAGACCTACAAGATATTTTAGAACTAACACCCAAAAAAGATGTCCTTTTCATTATAGGGGACTGGAATGCAAAAGTAGGAAGTCAAGAAACACCTGGAGTAACAGGCAAATTTGGCCTTGGAATGCAGAATGAAGCAGGGCAAAGACTGATAGAGTTTTGCCAAGAAAATGCACTGGTCATAGCAAACACCCTCTTCCACCAACACAAGATAAGACTCTACATGTGGACATTACCAGATGGTCAACACCAAAATCAGGTTGATTATATTCTTTGCAGCCAAAGATGGAGAAGCTCTATACAGTCAACAAAAACAAGACCAGGAGCTGACTGTGGCTCAGATCATGAACTCCTTATTACCAATGAGATCAGCCCTGGGATTTCTTTGGAAGGAATGATGCTAAAGCTGAAACTCCAGTACTTTGACCACCTCATGCGAAGAGTTGACTCATTGGAAAAGACTCTGATGCTGGGAGGGATTGGGGGTAGGAAGAGAAGGGGACGACAGAGGATGAGATGGCTGGATGGCATCACTGACTCGATGAATGTGAATCTGAGTGAACTCCAGGAGTTGGTGATGGACAGGAAGGCTTGGCGTGCTGCGATTCATGGGGTCATAAAGAGTCGGACACGAATGAGCGACTGAACTGAACTGAACTGAGGCTCCTCCATCCATGGGATTTTCCAGGTAAGAATATTGGAGTGAGGTGCCATTGCCTTCTCCGTGTTAAGATATTAAGAGGGAGAAATCTTGAATTTTATCCGTTTTTATCAAACTTTCTTGCTTCTTTCCTGCTGCCTACCCTTTCTACCTCCTCCATTCTCTCTCTCTCTCTCTCTCTCTCTCTCTCTCTCTCTCTCTCTCACACACACACACACACACACACACACTGCTGTAAACTGAAAGGGTGTTTCAGACACCCAAACTCATGTTAAAATATAATCCCAAGTATGATGGCATTGGAAAGTGGGTCCTTTGGGGAGGTGATCATGCCATGAGGATAGAGGCCTCATAAATGAGAGTCAGAGACCCCAGGGAGTTCCCATGCCCCTCCTTCCGGTGAGGCAAAGTGAGAAGCCAGGTCTCTGTGAATTAGTAAGCTTGTATTCGTTAGAAACTGAACTTGCCTGTACCTTAATCTTGAACTTCCCAACCTCTAAAACTGTGAGAAATGCATTTCTGTAGCTTATAAAGCACCCAGTCTATAATATTCTGTTATAGCAGCCCCAAAGGCTGTGCCCCTAAGACACACCTTCTAAGGCAACTTTGGTGGGAAAAAAAAGTTTACCACAAGGCAATCTGAGAGAGAGGAGTGTGTGTGTGTGTGTGTGTGTGTGTTAGTCACTCAGTAGTGTCTGACTCTTTGCAACCCCGTGGACTGTAGCCCACCAGGCTTCTCTGTCCATGGAATTCTCCAGGCAAGAATACTGGAGTGGGGAGCCATTCCTTTCTCCAGGGGATCTTCCAGACCCTGGGATTGAACCTAGGTCTTCTGTATTACAGGCAGATTCTTTATCATCTGACCCACCAGAGAAGCCCGAGAGAGAAGAGATGGTTTATTATTTTGCTTTAGCAAAAATTTCAAAGACGTGCCCGACAATATTGCCTCAGATGCTGTCTAAAGATGTAGTTCCAGATCACCATCCCCTGGAAATTCAGTGTGTCTGGTAAGACCAGGAATCTGTATTTAACAATAATTCTCCAGAAGATTGTAAGGCAGTTCCGGGAAAGATCACATTTTTAGGAATTCTGTTTTAGAAAAAGAAAAGGGTTTTGATTTATTTATTAATAAATTTCCAGGGATTGTGGTCAACTATATCCCACCTAGACCCACCTAGTTGCATCCACTTCCTACAGGGTCTATTGCATCAGTGGGTAGATCCATGAAAAAGTAATATGTTATAGATATCAGGCTGTCTCCAGGAAGAGGTGTCGGTTATGATGAGGATGTGAGATCCAGGGAAAGACAAAAAGAGGAATTTCACAGGCTCAGTTGGAGTGCAGTTGTCTGGGGAGGCTGGGATGCTGCAAACACTGCAAATTTGCATCCAAAGTGCAAGTAATCACTTCATTTATTCAAACAATCAAACTCTTCTTCCCAACTATTTCCAGCTTCTAAAGACTGGGCCAGAGAAAAATAACAGTCTTGTTCTATAAAACAGGTTAGTATATCTCAAATATAAAGTCCTTCACAACTGTTTTCAACCTGAGTTTAAATTTCAGGGTTTTTTCTTCAATCTGTAGGCTCACTGACAGGATCTGTAGCCTTAGTTAGCCTTGATGGCTTGGCTTTGCAAGTTTCACTAGGGATTGGCACAAGAGGAAAAAAAAATAGAAATGTCTGAGTGGGCTAAATGGTAGCCTGGGTCTCACAGGACATTGGATTAGGTGCCAAAAGTCTCCTCTGGGAATCAGCCTGGTCTGAACTGCATCTTCTCACTCTGCATGCCTTGCAGACTGTCCACCCAGCCCCAGTTGGTATCACTGCACTGAGAAGTCAGATAAGTACATGCGACTCCTGTGAGGAAAATGTGTGTCAGGTAAGGGGTAAATAAAGGAAGTCTCTACCTGTGCTTAGTTTTTCAAATATTTCCTTGGAAGTACAAAAGTTCAGAGGTTTTAGAGAAATAATCAAATCAGTGTTTTCGTGTTCTATTTTCTCAAAGTACCCAGAGGCAGAAGTCATTTATAGGAGGGCTTAGGATGAATCCTCTGAGACCATTAGTGCCAGAAAGGGCTCCTGTCAGTGCCCACTCAGATGGCAGAGGTGCACGCGAGTGGAACTGAATTGCAGCTACTTCCGCTGGTTATCTTTTGAGAGTTCAACCTCAAGAGTTCAACTACAGTCTCCGTCCTCCCAAAGCTATGCACCTTCTTGTGAGCAACACAGCCTCTCCGTCCAGGCTCACAGATGCAGCTGTCTGCTCTTCTCTCCTCCCACCCCAAGAGCTCTGCTCCAGTCCGCTGGGATGGGCACTCCCGCTGGTGAACATGCAGTACCCTTTCAAGCTTCCACTGTGCTGCTCCTCAGACGAATTTTCATCTTGCTTCTACCTCTGTTAAAATGTGTCAAGGTCTGTATTGTTTACCTTTTCCAAAACCCTTCCATAAATCCCCAGCTGTTTTCCCTTCTGTGCTCCTGGGGCACTTAGTTTGAATAACTGCACTTGGCCTATGTATAAATGTCCATGTTTCTCCCTGGAGAGTATAGATGTAGATTATCTTTGTTCTTTTCCAGGTAGGTGAGAAGTCCAACACAGGTCTCACTGGGCTTAAAAAGCACCGGTAAGGCCAAGGTCTTTTTTGGAGACTCTAAGGAAGCCTTTGCCTCCTTGCTTTTTTCAGCTTCTAGAGTCCTTGGTGGCTCAGATGGTAAAGCATCTGCCTACAATGCGAGAGACCCGGGTTCAATCCCTGGGTTGGGAAGATCTCCTGGAGAAGGAAATGGCAACCCATTCCAGTATTCTTGCCTGGAAAATCCCATGGACCGTGGAACCTGGTAGGCTATAGTTCATGGGGTCGCAAAGAGTTGAACACGACTGAGAGACTTCACTTTTTTTTTTCTTTTTCTTTTAGAGTCCACCCACATTCCTTGGCTTGTGACCGTCTTCCTCCATCAAAAGTCATCAGTTTCAAATCTCTCTCTCATCCTTCTTACGTAGTCATGTCTCTCTCTAAATTGGGCCAACTGGTGCAGAGCTAAATGTCCTATCCATGTCATCTAATTCAATCTTCAAGCACAAAGTAAATAATACTATGTCATTGAAAGAAAGCTGGTAGGTTAAGGAATTGCCCCAAGTCATCCAGGCAGAACAGAGAGTCACACATTGGTCTGGCTATTGCCATCCATTCTGACTCTTCAACTGACTGAAATTCACTACATAACTTCCTCAATTTGAGTAGAGAGAAAAGGGAAACTTGCACTTCCATTCACGCAGTAACTGTCACAGCCATAATTTGCTCTGCTTTTCTCTCCCTCCCCATACAACCCCCATACTCAGATTTGATCATCAATTTTTGATGGCTTCCTCTTTCTGAAATTCTCCAGTATAGACTCAACATCCTGCTGGAGGAGACACAAAAAAGCCCACATAATTACTGCATTACATTCGAAACAGAATGGATGATATGAATAAAGGTCAAAGATGAAAAGTGAATCTTTAAGACCTATGCTAGTCTCTCTCTTTTTTTTTTTTTATAACTAAGACATTTGGGGGGCCATACAGCATGCAGGATCTTAGTTCCCTGACCAGGGATTGAATCCACTCCACCAGCAGTGGAGGTATAGAGTCTTAACCACTGGACTACCAGGGAAATCTTGATGCTGTTTTGTTTAAAATTACCTTACACACATTACTTTCTGAAAATGGCGTTCTTCTTTCCGAGTGGCACAGTGTGAATCACGATCAAAGCCTGCACAGACAGTTTCTTCCATCACATTACCTCCAACCCTTCACAGACCCCAGAGGGCCCTCCCAGTAGGCATCACTTTAAAAATCAGAGAAATTGATTTTAGCTTTTGAGGAGATGTTGTAACACTGTCGTTCTTCCCATTTGGCAAAGAGTTACATCACAAAGCACAAATCCTTCCCTCCCCCCCTCCTCCCCAACTCCTCCAAGCACACCCATGCTGGGAGATAAGCTTACCACCAGGCTCTCTGGTAAGTCAGGATCTGTTTAGGTCAGTCTGAGCTGCTATCACAGAAAACCATAGATTGGCTGGCAAATAAACAACATAAATTTATTTTTCACAGTTCTGAAGGCTGAAACGAGGATGCCAGTGTGGTCAGGTTCTAATGAGGGTCCTCTTCCAGACTGCACATCTTCTCCTTGTATCCTCCTCCCAAGTTGAGGACAGTGCCAGAGAGCTCTCTGGGGTCTCTTTTGAAAGGTCACTCATCCCATTCATGAGGGCTCCAGGGCCCTAACTCCTAACACCACCACATTGTGGGGGGTTAGGATTCCAACATATGAATTTGGTAGGACGCAAACATTCAGATCATATCAAGATCATTCGTCTTTCCTCTTCCATGTTCATCAGCCCATCCATCTCTCTAATTAGTTCCTCTTTCTTGGGTATGCATGTTGTCTCTACTTTAGTGTTAAACAGAAGACTTTTAACAATTCTTTCACATTAGGGCCACAGAGTCCTATCTGTGACTACTTTCAAGTCCCGAAGGATTATTTAATGCATGCAGTCGTGTCTGACTCTTTGTGACCTCATGGACTGCAGCCCACCAAGCTGCTCTGTCCACAGAATTTTCCAGGCGAGAATACTGGAGCAGATTGCCATTACCTACTTCAGGGGATCTTCCCAACCCAAGAATCAAACCTGTCTCCTAAATTTCCTGCACTGGCAGGTAGATTCTTTACCAGTGAGGTACCTGGGAGGCCTCAAAGGATTATTTAATAATCATTAATAGAAAGATTTTGGGTTTCACTAAAGGGGATTTTGAGGGAAAAAGCACTTTTGTTATTCCTCGTGGTAGACCACATGAGCAATCACTCATTTGAAAGATGTCTATTTTCTTTTCTCTCAGTTATATTAGTGTCCTACAATATTTCTTATTCAAAGTGAATACTTAAAATGAGCCCCCTGCTGAGTGTGTGGGTAAAGACTGGTGAGTGGTTACAGGTAAAGGACCAGGCTGTGCTATCATTGGGAATTCCAAAATTTAGCCCAAAGCATTGGCTATCTTGCTGTGGAAAATATGCGGGGGTCAGAACACTGTATATGCTTCTGATGGTAAGTAATTTGTGCTAATTTTTTTTTTTTTTTTTACCTTACTGTAACAGATAGCAATTTAATCAGAAAAGACCTGGAGAAGGATAATGAGGATATTTAATGTTTGGAAAGGTATATGCTTAGTAACCAGACTGCCAAAGTAAGATTAATTAGCCATTACAAGAGAATCACATGAATAAATTGATCAAAGTCATAAAATATATCCATTTTTTCCATTTAACCATCCCATAAGCTCCCAAAGACTTCATTAAATTTCTATCATTAAAAGAAATATAAATAATGTTTTTTTTTAAATACCAGAGAGTTTCCAGATATATTAAGGCTATAATGTGTGTTTAAATAGAGCTGAAGAATGAAATAAATGAATTTTGGATTGACAATATCATTAGATCACTTAGATACTAAGGGCAGTGATTCTTACATTGGCTCATAAAAATGGGCAGTGTTTAATATCATTAAGTTACAGTCCTCATATTCATATTCTAGTTCTAATATTCATAATTCTTTGATTAACAAACATGTCCAAAAAGAGAATTTACCCTGTCAAAATTATTCAGTCTTTTGAGTCTTATAATTCAGTCGCTCAGTTTGAATCTTTGCGACCCCATGGACTGCAGCATGCCAGGCTTTCCTGTCCAACACCAACTGCCAGAGCTTGCTCAAGCTCATTTCCATAGAGTTGGTGATGCCATCCAACCATCTCATCTTCTGTATCCTCTTCTCCTCCTGCTTTCAATCTTTCCCAGCATCACAGTCTTTTCCAATCGAGAATAATCAACTTTCATTAGTTAATCTCAGAAAATTTTAGAAAAGTATGTTATACTACAGAAAATTTTGAACGTAAAAAACCAAAACCCCAAAACTCTGAGAACTCTTATTGCTCCACTAAAATTACTGTTAGTATTTTGATATATTTCTTTTCAGGCTTTTATTTTCTATGCAGTTGTGCAGAGATGCAGTCCTAATGCAGAGGTGTAAATAACCAGCACTTCTATTTCTGCCAAAAGTATTTTCCCATATTTCGTATCTTCCTACTCAGCCTTTTAAAGCTGCATAGTATTCCAACAAAAGATTATATAGCACTCTACCATTAGTTCATTTTCTGATTTTTGCTATTAAAAAACACTAGAGTAGTTAAGAGAACATTCTTTGACATCAAACAGTGTTTCTATCAGTAATCAGCTGCTTGATCGTAAATATGTTACTTAATTTTTCTTCAGAACCTGACACAAAGAGACCCTTAGTAAGCTTTCAATTAATATCTGTTGAACAGATGAATGAACCTCTTCTTTGGACCAAATAGTGTCCCCTAAAATTTGAACATATATTGAAATCCTAACCCCCAGTGTTTCAGAATGTGACTATAAGATATTACTTTGCCAACAAAGGTCTGTCTAGTCAAGGCTATGGTTTTTCCAGTGGTCATGTATAGATGTGAGAGTTGGACTGTGAAGAAAGCTGAGCACCAAAGAATTGATGTTTTTGAACTGTGGTGTTGGAGAAGACTCTTGAGAGTCCCTTGGACTGCAAGGAGATCCAACCAGTCCATCCTAAAGGAGACCAGTCCTGGGTGTTCATTGGAAGGACTGATGCTGAGGCTGAAACTCCAATACTTTGGCCACCTCATGCGAAGAGTTGACTCATTGGAAAAGACTCTGATGCTGGGAAGGATTGAGGGCAGGAGGAGAAGGGGACGACAGAGAATGAGATGGCTGGATGGCATCACCAAATCGATGCACATGAGTTTTGGTGAACTCCGTGAGTTGGTGATGGACAGGGAGGCCTGGCGTGCTGCGATTCATGGGGTCACAAAGAGTCGGACACGACTGAGCGACTGAACTGAACTGAACCCCTGGTATTTCAGAATGTGACTCTACTCGTTGATAGGCTCTTTAAAAGGTAATTAAGATTAAATGAGGTTACTGGGGTGGATCCTGATGTAATACTGCTGATGAACTTATAGGAAGAGATTAAGACACAAACACTGAGGAACTTCTGCCAGCAAATAAGTGGAAATTTGTTATATGACACAGGGAAACTCAAATAGTTGAAGCGTGAAGGAGAAGGGTAGGAAAGGGAGTAATTAAAGCTGCACAAATGCAGTTTTTCATTGACATGCACAGAAGCTTCTTTAAACTTTGTTCATAGGTAAATGGCTATTTTGTACATCTTCACAGGCATCAGGAAAATTCAATCCTGCCTCAGCAAAGGCACATGGTGCCTTGGTCTCAGTATAAGTCTGATTCCGAGGCTGTCCCAGAATCAGCAAAGGTGCATGCCTCAGGCTGAATGCTGCTATAACTTAACCATGAAAATTACACAGGTGCCAAGCTAGACAATGAATGCAGTTGGAACCTCAGCAAATGCAGATGGGCCTCACGAACAGTAGTGAGAGGATTTGATTACAGAAAAGAAGTCTTTTCATGTGAGGCTTTTTACATATTTGGGGGTCATGTAAATTACTTGATGCTTTTGCTTAGGTTTTCTATTGTTTGTTGTTTTGTTTTGCCAACTAGATCAAATCTTAAATTATAACTATGTCTATAGGAATTACAGAAAAATAGGGTGTGAATTTTTAGCTTTAAATTGTTCAAATGAGGCCTAGGTCATTAGTGAGATAGATTTCTCCAAATTGTATAATGTTTTATGATTTTCTGAACTTCACTCATGACAAATTGAAAATGGTGGGGGAGCTGAGCTTAGATACATGTGGCTTGTCCACAGGGTCTTGAAACTTTCCCCCGCTATGGCCTCAGGATGGCTCAATTGTTAATTACCTAAGTTCTTAAACCATTTAAAAACTATGCAAATCTCAAATTGTGGCTAAATTCATGGAAGAGTGGTATATTTCACTAATAAATTAAAAAGTAAGAATGTGGCCTTTAATACAAAGACACATGCTACCTTTTGGGGCTCAAAGAAATATTGCAGAAACACAGATGGCAATTTAAAAAGTCTGTGCTTGGAACATTCTGCTTCTAGAAATCAAGTTTGCTCAAAGAGAAATTGAGAGCAATTTTAAAAAAAAGTTGATTCAGTATTATACTCAGAAAAAGGGCTGTGGAAGAATGAAAACAAATCAAGGAAGACAGACTGATTAAACTGGAGGAAGAAAGAAATTTCCTCAGGAGAAAGGTTAAGATCTGAGGAAGCAGATGCAAATATTAAAGGAAATATGAGATTTTGGAGGCCAGAATAGATCAATAATGAGGAGAATATTATAATAATATATTATTATAACAAAAATAACAAAGAAGCATTATACCAGTAAAGAATAAACAGTATATTATACCAATATATAATTCAGTTCAGTTCAATTCAGTCGCTCAGTCGTGTCTGACTCTTTGCAACCCCATGAATTGCAACACGCCACACCTTCGTGTCCATCACCAACTCCCAGAGGTCACCCAAACTCATGTCCATCGAGGCGGTGATGCCATCCAGCCATCTCATCCTCCGTCATCCCCTTCTCCTCCTGCCCCCAATCCCTCCCAGCATCAGAGTCTTTTCCAATGAGTCAACTCTTCGCATGAGGTGGTCAAAGTATTGGAGTTTCAGCTTTAGCATCAGTCCTTCCAAAGAAATCCCAGGCTGATCTCCTTTAGAATGGACTGGTTGGATCTCCTTGCAGTCCAAGGGACTCTCAAGAGTCTTCTCCAACACCACAGTTCAAAAGCATCAATTCTTCAGTGCTCAGCTTACCTCACAGTCCAGATTTCGCATCCATACATGACCACTGGAAAAACCATAGCCTTGACTAGACGGACCTTTGTTGGTAAAGTAATGTCTCTGCTTTTCAATATGCTATCTAGGTTAGTCATAACTTTCCTTCCAAGGAGTAAGCATTTTTTAATTTTTGTGAGATGAGTGCAATTGTGTGGTAGTTTGAGCATTCTTTGGCATTGCCTTTCTTTGGGATTGGAATGAAACGTGACCTTTTCCAGTCCTGTGGCCACTGCTGAGTTTTCCAAATTTGCTGGCATATTGAGTGCAGCACTTTCATAGCATCATCTTTCAGGATTTGAAATAGCTCAACTGGAATTCTATCACCTCCACTAGCTTTGTTCATAGTGATGCTTTCTAAGCCCCACTTGACTTCACATTCCAGGATGTCTGGCTCTAGGTGAGTGATCACACCATCGTGATTATGGTCATGAAGATCTTTTTTGTACAGTTCTTTTGTGTATTCTTGCTGCCTCTTACTATCTTCTGCTTCTGTTAGGTCCATACCACTTCTGTCCTTTATCGAGCCCATCTTTGCATGAAATGTTCCCTTGGTATCTCTAATTTTATTGAAGAGATCTCTAATCTTTCCCATTCTGTTGTTTTCCTCTATTTCTTTGCACTGATCGCTAAGGAAGGCTTTCTTATCTCTCCTTGCTATTCTTTGGAACTCTGCATTCAGATGCTTATATCTTTCCTTTTCTCCTTTGCTTTTCACTTCTCTTCTATTCACAGCTATTCCCCAGACAGCCATTTTGCTTTTCTGCATTCCTTTTCCATGGGGATGGTCTTGATCCCTGTCTCCTGTACAATGTCAGGAACCTTTGTCCATAGTTCATCAGGCACTCTGTCTATCAGATCTAGTCCCTCAAATCTATCTAGTCCCTTAAATCTATCTAATCACTTCCAACGTATAAGCACAAGGGATTTTATTTAGGTCATACTTGAATGTTCTGGTGGTTTTCCCTATAATTATTATTATAACAAAATATTGTATTAAGACAAAATAACAAAGAACGTGATGTGAGGATAAAATGAGTAAGTACAAGAAAAGTCTTAAAAAAGGAAGTCTTTAGATAAATGTCTGCATATGGTAATGATCTTACTACTCTCTGTTTTCATTATTATCATTATTGTTGAGAGGTGTAAAGACACTAACCTAACAAGCAGAATAAACAGTTAGATGCCACAGAGACTTCCTAAAAGAGGAGCAGCAAAAAGGAGAAGGAAGAGCAGTTAATAGAAACAAATTCCACTTGGACTGAAAACAAGAGGGTAAAATGGCTAGTCAAGGTCTCTGACGACTGAACCTGAGGAGCAAAAACAAAGATGTGGATCCTCACACAGCTTCTCGAAGGAAGCTTCTATGCAGAAAGGGGGTTCTCCAGCTGAAATAACTGTGAATTTGATGGAGAAATTTTTCCTAAGAATCAGTTTTCATGAATGAAAGCAACTTTATAAGAAGAGGCAGAGGCCACAGCCCCTGAGGCAAAGGACTGAAATGGCCACTCACAAAAGGGAGACTCCACCCTTGTTACAGCACTGAAATCCAGAAATACCATTCTGGATGATAGAGACCTGTACTTTTTTAAAAAAATAATTTCAATTTTTTGGCCGCACAGCTTGGCACATGGTATATTAGCTCCCTGACCAGGAATCAAACCTGTGTCTCCTGCATTAGAAGCATGGAGTCTTAACCACTGGACCACCAGGGAAGTTCAAGTTGTGTAATTCTTTTTTTTTTTTAACCCTAACAGCTTGTGGCCTTCTATTTCATTATCTAGTCACTATTTCTGTCTACATCCTGCCCTAGATTCCGCTGGGACATGAGTCTATCTTATTCATTCCCTGATTTCTAACACTTAGCACAGTGCCTTGTATATATTTGTTGGACAAATAAATAAACTGATAGGTATGGAGGATACTAAAGAGTTCACTTTTCTTTTGGTTCTGACCATTCAGTTCAGTTCAGTTCAGTTCAGTCGCTCAGTCGT
Organism: Cephalophus harveyi; assembly: GCA_006410635.1. Lineage (NCBI taxonomy): Eukaryota > Metazoa > Chordata > Mammalia > Artiodactyla > Bovidae > Cephalophus > Cephalophus harveyi. The sequence goes on along the minus strand of SJYT01058461.1, from coordinate 74,365 downwards.
GTCCGACTCTTTGCGACCCCATGAATCGCACCACGCCAGGCCTCCCTGTTCATCACCATCTCTCGGAGTTCACTCAGACTCACATCCATTGAGTCAGTGATGCCATCCAGCCGTCTCATCCTCGGTCGTCCCCTTCTTCTCCTGCCCTCAATCCCTCCCAGCATCAGAGTCTTTTCCAATGAGTCAACTCTTCGCATGAGGTGGCCAAAGTACTGGAGTTTCAGCTTTAGCATCATTCCTTCCAAAGAAATCCCAGGGTTGATTGGAAAAACCATAGCCTTGACTAGACGGACCTTAGTCGGCAAAGTAATGTCTCTGCTTTTGAAAATGCTATCTAGGTTGGACATAACTTTTCTTCCAAGGAGTAAGCGTCTTCTAATTTCATGGCTGCAGTCACCATCAGCAGTGATTTTGGAGCCCCAAAAAATAAAGTCTGACACTGTTTCCACTGTTTCCCCATCTATTTCCCATGAAGTGATGGGGCATTACAAAGCATATAATTAGAAGCATAAGTATCCTTTGAAGTTTTAAATGTATATTATTTTCCCTTGTCCTACTGTATATTGAACATAGGCTTCATGTTCTAAGGAGGGTGGGGCACAATCACAATTGTCTGCAAGGACAGTAAGTTAACACAGATGCCAAAAATTTTCTGCCCTAAAAGATCACAACAGAAAAACTCTGCCTGGTACCAAACCTAATATCTGAGTAATTACATTTTCCTGCTTCATTGCATGTCTTTCCCTATTTTTTTTTTTATTCCAGACATTTGCTTGTAACAGGATAGTAGAAATTGAAGTCAGTATTATCCCCACCTACATTCTTCCAAGAAGGCTTGCCTTTCCTCTGTCCAGCAAATGAAGTGAGGTTGACCCCCAGGCTCTCAGAACAGAGTTGACTCAAGATGGATGGAGTTTTAGATACAACTCAGTTCATCTTAGTGTCAAAATGTCTGAGACTGAACCTGTGTTTATGACAGCCCCATGCCTCCAGCAGAGTTTTGTCTACTGAAGCCCCGGCAGACTGGGAAGTTTCACTTTCCTTTTTAGTCCAGGCCCCATTGTGCCTGTTGCCCCAGCTCTTGGGAGATCCCTGCATTCACAGTGTCCTCCAGACTCCAATTCAAGTCACCATCATTGTCAGTCACTCCATTTCTTTGACCAAAAGAATGTGAGAGGAATTTATGTCAGTTAGTTGCAAGCAGAAGCTTTAAAAGTCACTGCATGCTTCCTCATACATACTTTTCCTTCTTCCATGAGATTGGTGTGACTGTTTTAGTTTCCTAGGGGTGTCATTACAGGGTGCCAGAAATGGGGGCGGGGCAGGGAGGAGCAGCTTAACAGAATTTCTTGTCTGACAGTTCTGAAGTCTAGAAGTCCAAAGTCAAGATGTTGGCAGGGTGCGAGAGAAGGATCTGTTCCAGGTATCTCTTGCTAGATGATAGATGGCTGTCTTCTTGTGTTTTCATATCACTTTTCTCTCTGTGCATGTCAGTCTCTATGTCCAAATTTCCCTTTTATAAGGACTCAATCACATTGGATTAGGGCACACTCTAATGATCTCATTTTACCTAATTATATCTGCAATGTCTCTGTTTCCAAATAAGGTCACTCTGAAGAATTCAGGGTTAAGATTTCAACATATGAATTTGGAGAGACATAATTTAATGCATAACAACGTCCCACACTGTTGCAGGAAGGCGGACCCCTTCCAGGGCCGGAAACTGGGCTCTTGTCTAACACTCGGAAATGAATTGTCCGAGGAGACACATGTGATGACAAAGCAAGAGATTTTATTGGGAAAGGGCACCCAGGTGGAGAGCAGTAGGGTAAGGAAACCCAGGAGAACTGATCTGCTGCGTGGCTCACAATGTTGTGTTTTATGGGATTAGTTTCCGGGTGGTCTTTGGCCAATCATTCTAATTTAGAGTCTTTCCTGGTGGTGCACGCATCGCTCAGCAAAGATGGATGCTGGCGAGAGGGATTCTGGGAAGTGGATGGACACACGGTGTCCCCTTTCGACCTTTCCCGAACTCTTCCAGTTGGGGGTGGCTTATTAGTTCTGTATTCCTTATCAGGATCTCCTGTCATAAAACAACTCATGCAAATGGTTACTATGGTTCCTGGCCAGGGTGGGCGGTTTCAATCAGTGTGCTTCCCCTAACAACACTACAACTGCTTTTTCATCCTGAATCCAAGAATGAAGGAGATACATGAAGGAAAGCCTTGTCAATCTATAGTTGACATTCAATACAAGCCACAAATAAATCTTTATTATTGTATGTCACTGAGATCTCAGGGCTGGTTTGTCACCACTGTTTTACTTAACAAAAGCTCACCAACTTAGGATCTAGTATGCATTCATTTGATGTATTCCCCTGGTTTCAGGTAGTGTAGTATGTTGAACTGTGTCCACCCCGTCCCCCAAAAAGCAAGTGTAAATTTTAATCCTCAGTGCCTGTGAATGTGACCATATTCAGAAATAAGGTCTTTGCAGAAGATGAGGGCATATTGGATAAGTGTTGGCCCTAAATCCAGTGACTGCTGTCCTTATGAGAAGAAAAGGACACACAGAGATACAGATGCAGGGGAGAAAGCTATGTGAAGACAGAAGGTTACGTGCAGAGGCTGGAGTGATGCATCTACAAACAAGGAACACCCAGGATTACTGGAAGCTAACAGAAGCTAGCAAGAGGGAAAGGAGAATTCCTCCCCGGAAACTTCAGAGGGATCACAGCCTTGCCAACACTATGATTTGAGACTTCTGTTCTCTAGAACTATGAAAAAAATAAATTGACTTTGTCTTAAGCCACCCAGCTTGTGGTATTTTGTTATGGCAGCCCATTATGTTTGTTCCAGTGGGATCAAATGCTATTTTCATGGCAAAGCTTTTTTAATACCTGTTTCATGAAAGCCAGTAATTCTTAATGCTGTTTCCTCATCTTTTTCTCTTAATGAAATGCCACCAAAATATGGCAAGAACTTGTCTGAAACTGTCTTAATGGTGGTGTATGCTTTATTTTGTCTTTTTGCTCATTTCATGGATATTTTGGTGGGAAGTTAAAAATGCATGCCAAGTACTCCTAAAGCTAACACTCTATTAACTCTCAAGTCTAATATGTTTAAGCATTCAGAAAGAGATCTTCTGTTGAAAAGTTAATCTCCTAAACCAACAAAGGAGAAGTAAAGTTGACAGTGTCAAGAAGAACTGGACTCAAAATCCAGTAGGAAACAAATACCTAAAAACCAACCTCTCTGAGTCTTAAAATCTGATGTGCTCAGCTATAAAGAAATTCCAACTGCCTGCACAGAGCTGGCCTTACCTGTGATGCCCCTAAGGCACTAGAAGAGAAGGAATCATTTTATCATTAATTTTATAGCAGTGGTTCAGGGTCACCATTTGGTGAGCACTCAGGGTAGGCTCTTGCCAAGATAACTCCTGTTAGATCTCAAGGAGGGCCGAGTGGGGAATATAAACGCGAAAGCCAGAGTCACATCACTGACCTCTCATTAAACTGGCATCAGCAGCAATAAAGAGCATCAGCATTTACCACAAGTGGGAAGACACCTGTAACCTTTGTAACCTTAGGGAGAGTGATTTGACAACTGGGGGCTGTGTTGAGCAGCAGAAAGTGACAGGCTGACTATGGCCCTTGCAGAGGCAGAAGGAAATAATGATTTGCAGCTTTGGAGAGTAACACAACAAAAGGGACTAATTACTGGAGATGGGATTGCTTATTATTCACATATACTTAATACTTATAAAGGAATTATACAATCACTGAAGAATCATTCAAACAATACAGAAATTAAGTCAGCATCATTCCCAGAAGTTATCTGCTAATACATATAGATGTCTAGATTTTTTTATATTTCTTTAATAACATAGTTTTCCCTCTCTTTTTACTCTTTATTTATAAAATGGGATTATAATTTTTTTTAATTTGCTTATTGGATTTAACAATATAGAAATACTTTTACAATGTTATACATCTACTTGTCTTTTTTTTTTTACTTTTTAGAGCAATGCTATTATTTTAATAAATATGAAGCATTCTCATTCCAAAATATTGAAACTCTCTAAAAAGTACAGAAACGGTAGCAAAAAATATATACAAAATGTAAACAACTAAAAATAACTCTCAATAACATTAAATGAGCTTCATTCCATATATTTATTTATGTATAATAACCTCAGATATGCAGATAACACCACCCTTATGGCAGAAAGTGAAGAGGAACTAAAAAGCCTCTTGATGAGTAGACTCTTGAGAGTCCCTTGGACTGCAAGGAGATCCAACCAGTCCATTCTGAAGGAGATCAGCCCTGGGATTTCTTTGGAAGGAATGATGCTAAAGCTGAAACTCCAGTACTTTGGCCACCTCATGCGAAGTGTTGACTCATTGGAAAAGACTCTGATGCTGGGAGGGATTGGGGGCAGGAGGAGAAGGGGACAACAGAGGTTGAGATGGCTGGATGGCATCACTGACTCGATGGACATGAGTCTGAGTGACCTCCGGGAGTTGGTGATGGACAGGAAGGCCTGGCATGCTGCAATTCATGGGGTCGCAAAGAGTCGGACATGACTAAGCAGCTGAACTGAACTGATATATAAAATAATAGAGATATGGATATATATATAAAGTTTTTAATATATGTATTATTTTAAGAAATATTTTACTTGAATTTAAACAACAGGATAATTTTTAAAACTGAAACAAAATATAAGAACGATGAAATAGACAAATATCCCTTCTGACAAAGGGAATTAGTTGGTTAAGTTATAAGGAAAAATATAAAACCATTAAAGAGGTTGGTTTTATTATGTTTTAAACTACCTGCTTCAAACAAGCCTACAAATATTTAGCTTTAACTCCACATACAAATGCATTTAATGTTGTAGCAGACATTATCAAGTATTTCTGCTCCCTCCCATCTTCCTCTCCCCAAAAAATCTGTTTATTCCAGTTTCCCTCCTTCTTATAACCATGTGCTTTAGGACAGGACAGAGGGTGAGTCTTCATTGGTCCCCATGGGGAAGCCCATTCTCCTCTCCAGTGATTGGTGAGCACTGTAGGCACGTGATCTGACCAATGAGACATGAAGGTAACTTTGCTGAAGGACTTCCAGGAAATGTTTCCTGATTTTTAGAGGGAAACACATAGAAGCAAATATTCTATTCTTCTGAACATTGTTGTATTTGGTTGTAATGACTGGATGTTGCAGCTACTTTAACGCCTTAGAACAAATCTGGTTCTTTTAAGAATAGAAGCACAGAAAGATTCAGAGAATCTGGGTCCATGATATCATTGTTGGACTCCCATATTAGACAGTGGGCTTCCCAGGTGGCTCTAGTACTAAGGAACCCACCTGCCAATGCAGAAGACATGAGAGACTCGAGTTCGATCCCTGGGTGGGGAAGATCCCCTGGAGGAGGTCATAGCAACTTACTCCAATAGTCTTGCCTGGAAGAATCCTATGGACAGAGGAGCCTGATGGGCTACAGTCCACAGAGTCTCAGAGAGTCGGACATGACTAAGCAATTTAACACACACATACACTAGACAGTATGGAGCAACACTGCTCCTGGAACCTCTTGTTATATAAATTTATAAGTACTATTGTTTAAGCCGTTTTGAGATGGATTTCTGTTTCTTGAATCTACTATTAGCTTCAAAGTTATCCTTATGGACATAAGTATTTCTCACTGATCATTTCCTGATTTTATGTGTGGATGTGTTTGTGTCCAGGTCTATAATCTAACTTAACCCAAAATAATCTAATTTCTTCCTGGGGTGATTTCAAAGCAAGCTTTATTTTGTGGCAGGAAAGTTCTAGAATTACTCATATAACCAATCCATGTTTTATTATTCATTCATAAATTTTTTATTCAAAAATGTGTGTCTGTGTATGCATATATGCATGAGCATATATTTACCATATGTAGTCAGACACTATTGTTAATGCTATGACATAACTATGACATAGTTAAACATGAAAAATCTCTGTTCCTATGAATTCATAGTTGAGGCTGTTGGGGAAGAAAAACAATAAAATAAATAAGGATATTGTACTATCTATAAGAATGTAATAATTCTTATGGGGGGAAAACAAAAGCAAGAAAGAAGGTAGGGAGAACCACAGACAAAGGATGGAGTCAGGGATGCAATTTTAAGCAGGGGGATTGGCAAGTCCTCCCTGTTCTGTGCATTTCTCATCATTGCATGCCATTTAATCACATGGCTGTTCTGTAGGTGAACAAAGTTAGCTACAGAAATGAGACTGTATCATGTGAAACTTTTTCATTGTTCAATTTTAGATTATAAAAATCCCTTGAAATGAAAACTTGGGTCCACAATACATCATTTGAGCAGATATATATTTATCACCATCTGACAGCTTGTGCCCATCAACACAGCCTCCTGAGAAGGTAATTAGATGTTTGATAAAGACACATTAGTGTGTATGTGTGCGCCTTGAAAATGAAACACGATCTCTCCCCTCCCACCCAAGTTCTGTTTCCAGTGTCAATCCAAAGACAAAAGAATGTAATATGTACTAGTTTGTCCACCTGGTTATTTACCCTTAAATACATTATATAATAGCTTTATTTTTTGAGGATAAGATACATCTCAGATGAGGTAACAAACTTACTTCAAGATTCTTCTACATTATTACAGCTATTTTACTACCCTTTATATTTATCTCTCTCACACAGAATTCTACAAAGATTTTGCTCAATATAGCATTTAATTTATTTTCCTAAAAAACCACAGCTCTCCTTTTGCAATTCATATTTCATTGCTTCCATATTATTTAATTAAACAATTACAGTAACAAGTATAACTGATTTAAACCAACAAATAAAATCCCTGATTATTTCACAAGCAAATAAAGAGTACGATTGGGCAGTTTTCTTTGGATAATTAGTGCTTATCTCATAGGACTGTGTGGCCCCATCACACAGTAGAACTAAAGCGTGAAAGCACTAACACTGGCGGGTGCAATCTGTCAACCCCACCCCCTTCGCCACTCTGACTTTTTCCTCCCATCTGGCCAGGATTCATGTGGGAAGCTTTTCTCCATAGGTTAACAGTCTATTCTTTACTGTCACGCTGGACTGTGGGGAGGGTGAGCCTCTGTTAGCCTCAGGCAGGGAGAAGTTATGGTTTATGACACAAGAACAGAGAAACACCAAGATTCAGGAGCTGGCTGACTTGTCACATACATAAAGAAGGTTGTAAGTACAAGTACAGTCAGATAAAGTGAGCCAATCTGAAATCTTTTAAGGATGTATCCAATGATCAGGGATAGAGAATATTTCTTGAAGACTAGACAGAAATCAGGAAGTACAAAAACAAAAGAAGAAAAAGGCAGGGATGAATGAAAAAGCACATCAAGTCAGTGCCTTGAAGGTTGAGGCAAGTTAGATCCCACCATTTAGTCTGAATCATTTTTTCCATACAGAAGCCAATCCCTATGATAGAAAACCCAAGGGATCAAACAATGAGCTCTGTGTAAGCTGATAAAAAGGAATACATCACACACTGAGATCTACCCCAGTTAGATCAATAGTGGTTCCCTTTCTTCCAGGGAAAGAATACTGTATCACTGTCCAACTCCACAAGCAAGGCTTTCTCTAGTCTTGGTAATGATACTTGTCACCAGTTAAACACAGAGGTTGAAAATGTTAGTTTCTCAGTTGTGTCTGACTCTCTGCAACCCCATGGATTGTAGCCTGTCAGGCTCCTCTATCCATGGGATTCTGCAGGCAAGAATATTGGAGTGAATTGCCATTCCCTTCTCCAGGGGATCTTCCCAACCTAGGGATTAAACCTGGGTCTCCTGCCTTGGAGGCATATTCTTTACTGTTTGAGCCACCAGGGAAGCCCTTAGTTAAACACAGAGGAAACAATGTTCAATATTACTTTGTATATGTTTGCTTAAGCTCAGAAATAGAAAATCACAGGAAAAATTAAATGTACATTCTCAGGAATACAAAATATAGGGGTATGAAAGGTAGGGGTGGTCCAAAGGAGAAAATTTGATATTCAAACACCTGGCCTTCAGAATACTGAGTGACCTACATAAATATTTGTTGGATTGTCAGTTTCATCTGCAACTATTCCTCCCATGGCCATATTAAGACAAGGCCACAAATACTTCCATCTTTCTCCAATCAAGAGGAGGGGTCTATGTCCTCTCCCCTTGAATGTGGTAGGTTGCAGCTTCTTTGACAAATAGAGCATGTAGGAAGAGACACCATGTGACTTCTGAGGATAAATCACAAAATCATGACACTTCAGTCTGATTTGCTGGAAACTTTCCTGGGGAGCTCTCACTTATCAGGTAAGAAGTCCAGCTACCCCAAGGACACCATGAAGAGGCTACATGGAGGGGAGCAGCTCCCCAGACACAGCCTTTGAGCCCTCCCTGATGATGCACCATATATGTGTCTCCAGCCCCAGCCATTTGAGTCAACCCAGCTGAGGTCCCAAAGCAAAGACAAAGCCTTATGTGAATTCCTGACCCTTAGGAAGCGTAAGATAAACAAGATGGTTGTTGCCTTATCCCACTAAGTTGGAGGGGGAAGGTGCTCCCTTACACAGAAAGAGATAACTGGAATAATTTCTAATTGTCTGGGACAGTGAAAGAGAAAAGAAAGCAAAATACTATTTTTGCTGAGTTTTCTCTATAACACTTTTGCAGCTGTTGTAGTTATGAGAAACTACTCAGGAGTCTTAAAAACAATATGTAATTAATTCTTAAGGAATATAAGCTCTTCAGACTGGACATATTTGGGGCTTGTTACAGAAACCAAAGGTTAAACTAAAAGATTCTATCATTTAAAGCATTAAAAGATGAGAGGAAGCACTCATTCACTCTTACATCTTTCTGTCTGCCTTTTCCCTGCTTTTCTCTGCCACTCAGTAAACTTGATCAAAGATTATCTGTCACTCTCAGTTCTGCAAGAGACAGAATTCACCCGTGTCTTATACCTGGATTTGGAGCTGCCAATACTTCTTACTATGAACCAAGCAGAAAGCCACAAACCCAAAACTAGGGGGAAAATGGCTTTTGTGTAGAAAAGCTACTTTTAAATCATCCAATATGTCATTTTCCTATGGGTGACTTTCTTACAAATATTCTCAGCAACACCTTCATAGATAACTTTTTAAGAGAAAGCTGAAAGTATATTTTCTTTTTAAATTTAAGCTCAAAATAGATGATCTCCAAAAATATGAAAAAGAATCATTTTGCTCTACAGTAGAAATTAACACATTATCAACCAACTATACTTGAATAAAATATATAAAAATAAATGATCCAAGATCCATAAGATTGTATGACTTTCCCACTTTGTATTTCTTGAAGAAACATTTTAAAAGTAAAACAAAGATCTTTCCGCTAATTTTAAAATTCCTATGTGAGAATAAATATCCCTAAGCTTTACTCAGATCCACCAAATGTTAAAAAGAAATTTTTTTTCACTCTAAATTCAGTTCAGTTCAGTTCAGTCGCTCAGTAGTGTCCGACTCATTGCGACCCCATGAATCGCAGCACGCCAGGCTCCCCTGTCCCTGGGATTCTCCAGGCAAGAACACTGGAGTGGGTTGCCATTTCCTTCTCCACCAGGCCTCGCTGTCCATCACCAACTCCCGGAGTTCACTCAGACTCACGTCCATCGAGTCCGTGATGCCATCCAGCCATCTCATCCTCTGTCGTCCCCTTCTCCTCCTGCCCCGCAATCCCTCCCAGCATCACAGTCTTTTCCAATGAGTCAACTCTTCGCATGAGGTGGCCAATGTACTGGAGTTTCAGCTTCAGCATCATTCCCTCCAAGGAAATCCCAGGGCTGATCTCCTTCAGAATGGACTGGTTGGATCTCCTTGCAGTCCAAGGGACTCAAGAGTCTTCTCCAACACCACAGTTCAAAAGCATCAATTCTTCGCGCTCAGCCTTCTTCACAGTCCAATTCTCACATCCATACATGACCACAGGAAGAAGTTGTCAATTTCTTTCCTTCTTGAATATTCTATTAAAGGAAATTGTATAAAAATAATCCAGGTTTCATTAAGGATTTTATCAATATCTCTGCACCATACAAAAAGTAAATTATACACTGGGACTCAAATACTTCTAAATAAGAAAATTAATGAAGTTATTTTACCAGCTTTATACTTACTGGCAAAAAAAAAGTGCTAATGGGTTTTAAGTAGCAGCTTAGCTAAACTTCTTAATTTGTCCACTTGTGATGGTTTTGACAAGTCACTTCAAACAAGTTGGCTCTCTGTTGTGCATTCAAGGCAGGATATATGGTGTGGCTTTTGTTGGTTAAAAAATCCACCTCAGAAGCACAGGTGAAGAGACAGCAAGGGACAGGATATCCCAGACCCTGCCCCAACTCACTGAACAAAGGAAAAAGTGATGAAATCTGTGAATATATTTTGATGCACATGCCAGTATTGCTTCCCAAGGCTGAACTGTCTGAAGAAGGTGGAATTTCCTTGACTTTTGAAGTCTTCCATCCCTTAGGATATCCCTTAGGATTATCCTTTAGGATAATCCTTGACACAAACAACATGTAAATTTCAGCAGCTTAACACAAGCTTTCTTGCTCAAGTAACAGTATGGTGAGGGTAGGTGGTAGACTCTGTTTTATGGACTGATTCCAGAACTACATATACTTCTCTCCACCTTCTTTCCTTTGCTAGGTCCTCTCCATCTGGACAATGACAAGTGATAAGAGAAAGAAGGAGACACCTGCTCTGATCATCTCAGCCTCAGTGGTGCTACTTACAACTTCTCATGTTCCACTGGTAAGAATCAGTCTCATGATAACCTGCTAAATGCAGGCTTTGCCACATATGTCAAAAAATAGGTTTCTATATTTCCCCAATTCCATGACCATCTTTCTTCTTTTTTCCACTTCTGGAGTGGCTACTTCCCTAATCCTGAGTAACATTATTAATTAAGAATTTTACGTATCCTTTGAGATGTAGCTGGATATGGGGGAAATATACCAAGTAACGTTTGATGTAGATACCATTGATATCTCAATAACTTGCTTCCATTATCTGTGAAAAAAATGCAAAATTTTGGCTGAACAATTATACAAGGCATTTAAACCTTTTTATCTACCAACCTCCAGTCTTAGAAATCATATTTAAAGAAAAACTCTCAACATGTTATGCTTTCTTAGCACAGATAGAAAATGATGCTGATTATAGCAGTGTAACTATGGTGTTGCCATGGTTATCTACCTATTAATGATTAAACTTGCTTCCTTATGCTGGTTAGAAAGTATATTTTAACAGTAGAAAAGTTTATTAGCAGATTATAAGACCCAAAGTTCTCAAACAAAAGTTTGGATATCAGAAACCAATTCAGGCCCTGATATTCAACAGATTTTTCTCTAGTGTCCATGATATGGGGTTTTTTTTTCCCTCATCAACTCAGCAGTCAGTCTTCAAAGAAATAAGCATTTAATGCATCATGCAGTCATTATGACTTCCTGGGCAGAGAGAAACTTGATGAGAGATAGTATGAATTATGCAAAATATAAAATTGTTTAAAACCATAAAGCATCAGCAAATTGAATCTGTTTATTCTTTTCAATTATTTATGAAACCCATCCTCCTGAGTCCATATACAAAACTATCACCATAAATTATCAAAGCACTCAAAGTTTCAGAACCATATGAAAAAGATTAATAGCTAATAGTTTTTCACAGAAATGACTTTGAGATTTAAAACACAAGATATTTCTGTTTACTGTATTTTTAAAAGCACTCAAATGTTTGTAGGTATTTCCAGCTTCCAACACAATAGATAATTTATCTCCTTACATTTATAGTCCTCACTATTGGTTTTTAGGAAGAGCAAAAACTTGGAAAAGATATACAAGGTATCTCTGTCTTCAGATAATTTTGTTCTGTACTAGAGGAAAAAATAACAATTATATGGTAATGTTTATCTTCCTGTGCTTATCTATTTGTTTATTCAGTAGACATCTCTGGAGTGCTTACTTGCATGCCAAGCTCTGTCCTGATGTGAAATGCACAAGACAGATATGGTTCCTATCATCACAGAGCTTTTAATAGCATAGGTAAAAATGATGAAGCCCTAAACAAAGGCTTCTGAATGAAATCACTCTCTTTTGACCACAGGATGAACCCTTAGCCTATCCTTCAAATTCTTCAGCCTATATTTTAAGCATTACTTGCAGAAGAGTACTGTGCTTATGCGCCACCCCTCTACACACACACACACACACACGCACACATACACGTTTGTTTGCATACATCATTTGGAACCAAATTCCCATGTCCAGGATTGTGTTATCTATCTCCAAGAAGTAAATTATATCCAGATTTCAAGACCTAACTCAAATCTCACTTTCTCCACAAAGCCTACTCTGACTGATTGAATGGTCTCTCTGTCCTCTGAACACCCGTAGACTTTTTTTAAGTGTTAAAAACTTGCGTGGGAAAATTTATTGAATTTACATTATGAACCAGATATTTGACAATTAGTTTTTTTCATTTTGAATCTTAATGGTGAAAAATCTGTATTTCATAAATGAGAAGACTTGAATTACAGTGAAGATAAAGTTGCCCCAAGTTAGAGCTATAATTCAACTCATGATGTTATGATGAAAAAACATCTATGTTCTTTCCCAACACATCACATTGGCCTAGTAACTTTTTTTTATTTCTTATCAGAGTACAAATTCCGTTAGGTCAGGAATCACCTTTATATATGTCTACATTTCCCTTAATATCTAAACTTAATGCTTTATCCATTGTATATCTTGATTAAATTTGTTCATGATAATTATAATAAAAATGCAAGATATAATACAGAAAACACCTTCATTCACACATGTATGAAATAACAATTACAAGAGGTTGGGAAGACGAAACCACAGTGGGTCGAAGTAGTGAGAAAGGAAGCTGAGAAGTGAAGGATGAGTCGAATTTCAGCGGCTGCTGCCATTAAGTAAAAGCATTCACTCCAGATAAGGGAAAAGTAAAGAGCAAAGGTGCTGAAATGAGAATGCACAAGGTCCCTCCATGGGACGCTAGTTGGAAGGCTCTGGCTACAGCAGAGGCTGATACAGTGAAAGACAGCTTAGAATGGTCAGAGTGTGGGATACACAAAATAAGGGCCCCCAAAAGACATCCATGTCCAAACCCTGAAACATGTGTTTGTTACCTTATATAGCAAAGGGACCTTACAGAAGTGATTCAAAGTAAAGATTTTGAGAGATTATCCTGAATTATCCAAATGGGCACAGTGTAATCAAAGGGTCCTTATAAAGGGATGTAAGGAGATCAGAGTGAGTAGAGAGAAATGTTACGATGAAAGCTAGAGGTTTAATGATAAGAGAAAGGGACCATAAGCCGAGAAATGCAGGTGGCCCAGGTAGCCTCTACAATCTGAAAAGAAAAGGGAACAGATTCTCCCACGAAGGAACCCAGCCCTGCCAACCCCTTGATTTTATACTTCTGACCTCCAGAACTGGAATACATTGAATGTCTGTTTCTTAAGTCACTCTGTTTGTGGTCATTTGTTACCTAAAAAATAAGGTATCAGGAAATTTGAGGGCTGTACTAAATACTCAGGAATATCCCCTGCATGCATTGAGCATTTCTAAGATAGGGATGGAAATAAAATCATTTGAAGATAAATCATGTTGTTACATTTATTCACAGCTTTCTAAACAGTTGTGGTAGCAATGAGAAAGGAACCCAGGGAGATGCTTGAAGATTATCTCCAAGGAACTCAGAAAAAGGAAGAAAAATTCAAGGAAGATACGTAAATTATGAGTGTAAGATCAATTGAAGTTATAAGGATTTACTATATAGCACAAGGAACTATTAATATATTCAATGTTATATAACTTATACTTGAAAATAATCTGAAAAAATATGTATCTATAGATATTTGCCTTACACCTGAAACTAACACAATATTATAAATCAATTATACTTCAATTTTTTAAGTATAATTAAGAGAATAAGAGAATTTAGGCAGAATAGTAAGTGCTAAGGAAGATTATTAGCTAAATGTTGCACACATTGAGTTTAGCATGCAGATGTCATACTTATTAGACAAATAAGACCTTACTTCTAGAGAGACAAAGATGACTTGGAAATAGTGCCAACTAACTGTGAACTCCGTGCAAGAATATAGTCTTTTTCTCTTTACCACAAATCTAAGTACACACAACCAACTACACCTAGTAGATGGTGAACATGTTTGTTGATGGGGAACATGTCTACTCTTGTTAATCAAATGTATTGTAGACATCTCTGATTTTAAAAGAGCCTCACTGGGATAAGAATCTTGGTATAAAGATTTATCTCTCTCTTAATTGATCTCCTTTCCTCCTCAGTCCAATTTTGCATCTAGATTGTAGAATCCATATATATCCATGTGGCTTTGACGGGGAGGAATGCCCAGTCCTTATGCCACCTCCTGAGTCTTCATATGTCCGCTGAACTGTGCCATGGCCCACCAGGTCCCTGGGTGTCTTTAACTGATCTCTACTGAATTGAGACCATCCCATGTGGACATCTGAGCATCACTATAGCATTATTGCAGGTGCCGTGGCCTCCAGCTACAGGATGATGCAACCACCTCATTCTCATTCTAACCACCTCGTATCTCATCCTTATGAAAGGTCTCCTGTGTTCCTCCCAGCCCTTCTATGTCCTCTGCCTCTTAGGGACCTTGGGATTCTCAGTTGCTTTCTCTGCATCATTACAATGTGTACTCAATCCAGTGTAGTTTTTATCAGGCCCAACTGCCTAGGCCACCTGCCTTTATCTTTGTTACTGTTCATTCCAGTATTCAATGTTGACTTTTCTGAGACTCATGCAGTTTCCTTTAGGCTATACATTTGGAAACCCTGAATTTTCCAGATTTATCTGAGTTTTTAAAAACAATTCCTTGGCTTTTAAACCTATTGCCTCTCTATGGCTTTTTAAGTGTCAGATTTGAAATTAAAAGGTGAGCAAAGACGTTTGAGTTGTAGACAGTATATCTTCCTTCCTTCCTTAGAGCAATAATTATTGGTCTCTGACTTTGCCTTAGCAAGACTGGGCCACAGAGAATGAAAAAGAAATATCTGAGAAAGGAAAATCCATTGAAAGCCATTTCAAAAGCTTTATATATAGAAGCAAAAGAGAAAGCTGAAGACAAGTGCGTGAATGACAGCTAAAGGAGTGAGAAAAAGAAATAGTAATGGTCTGAGGGCTCAGCTGGGCAGTAGCTACAAAACAGGACCAGAAGAGAAAGAGGCAAGAACATAGAGTGAAAGCGCAGTGACAGAGACAGAAGAACCACAGTGTCAGAGGCCCCAAGTCCAAGAGAAAAAGAGCATTTCCCAAGGAGGAGAGGAAGAGAAAAGTGAAAAAACAGAGATCTAGGAGAACAGACATCCGAATGGAGCCCCAGGATCCGACATATGCAATGTAACTAACATTTGACAGGTATGGGTTAGGGAGAGGATTCAGATTAGAACCTCAGAGACTATCCAGGTAAGGACTTGATGAAAAATATCGTCTTCTTAGTCTACTCCTCCTGTGCCAAAATATTAATAAACTATACTAGATCTTATATATATAAATAATATATATATAAGCAGTATATATAAATAATAAATAAGCAATATATATATATAAAGTTGAATATTTCTTTTTATTACCCCTACAAAAATATCACTCCTTATTAATTTCATGTTTACCCCTAAACTGGTATATGGCCACTCTACTAAATTGCATCCTTTTCCTATGTGTAAAATTCATTTTTTACACATGTTTTTACATGTTACATAGAAAAAAACATGTTTTCTGTACATGTTACATAATTCTCCATTTAAAGCACACCAAAGTTATTGTGAGTTCAGAAGATAGTCATTGTAGTTCCTACTATAAAATTCCAAGGCTGGAAAAAATTCTTATTGTTCTGCTGAGCTTACTAAATGTAAGAAACACTTTTGCTGTCTCAAGAATTGCTAAGCTTTAAATAAGGGAAAGATGTCAGTTTGCAAGTTCAAATGAGGGTCTATGCTATAAAAGCACTGTATCAGTTCCAAAGAGAACTAAGGAGAAATGGATTGTATACCATGTGTATGCAAAGCTTGCTTCAACAGATACTCAAAGAACTGAATTTTATACTTAAGTTATTTTATTGGTCACTGAAAAATTCACTATTATATTGTTTCCATTAAGTATTTCATCAACAAAAATGTGCTCAATAAGGCAGACAGATTATAGTTGTGTATATATAGAGAGAGAGATAGAGAGAGAGAGAGATATCAAAGAAAAAAGGATCTCTCTATGGGACTTTATATATTTTTAATAAATATAAATATATAATTTAAAAGACACATATAAAATAAAATGGCCCAGACTATAAAACTGCCTAAAAGTCATAGTGATCAACCTAGCAAATACTTAAATAAAAAGGCCTGAGTTCTAGATGAAGTGACTACAGGTACAATGTTTAAGTTCTCTGAACCACAATTTCTCCATCTATTAAATACATATGAATACTATAAATATTTTAAAAATACTGATAGGCATAACACATATGCTCAAGCAAGATATGGCATATTAATCTTAAGTGGTAATATGCTACTCTTTCACTGTTGGTTTTACAAAACTGTAGAACTGAAATATAGCTAAGTCATAAAGTGAAGAATCAGCAAAATATTCCCAGATTCCTCCAGAGTAATTTTCTCTCCACTTAATGTAATCTCTTCAGCATGTCATTCCACTGACATATTCTCTGAGTATACAGAATATCAATGAAGCCTCTGTGTCAGATTTTACAAAAATAAAAATTGAAGCTGTTTTCTGTTCTCTTTCATTTATTTAATTTCTGAACAAAATTTCATCCTCCTGATCCACATGCCAGTTAGGACTGTTAATCTGATTTCTTTCAACAAAACTGAATAAAGCCCACCTGAGCCTTCACAGCAACAAATAAACATTAGGTTTTGAATAGAAAGCGTATCTGAGGGTGACGGACTCATCCAAAGCTTGACACATTCTCCAGAGGCAGGCGGGAGCACAGAGGAAGACCCTGTTACCAAATCTGGCAGGCAGAAAGAGGACACAAGATTTGCAGCTGATACCATCTAATTCACTGACCTGATTGTGCTTCCAGAGGAAGACTCAGATTTCTGAGGTTAACAAGACTGAGAAGATAGAACAAACAGCTCGGGTAGCCCAGGGCATGCAGGGCTCTGCCCAGGAACGCTCGCATCCGCAGCACCACACTTAATGCGGACGCCAGCTGGTGAAGGCACCGAGTTTAGGCTTACATAATTATTGTTTGAAAGAAAAGAAAATAGAGATTTATTTCTACGGACCTCTCCCTGATGCACTCTGCACTTAAGTAAATAAACATTCATGAGTGATAATAAATAAAAGTGGTTTTCTTCTCATCAAGTGTCCAGAGGTCCCAGGTGGAAAAAACAGCCAAACACATTGTCATAAAAATGGCAGACAACTAACTTCCTCCTCCCCAGAAAAATAATTGGTATGTGAAGGAAAACACAATGAAACACATATTAATAATGTAAAAGTTAGATTCTAAAATGACTCCAGGGCTTCCCTGAAGGCTCAGTGGTAAAGAATCCACTTGGCAATGCAGGAGATGTAGGTTCAATTCCTGGGTCAGGAAGATTCCCAGGAGAAGGAAATGGCAACCCACTCCAGTATTCTTGCCAGGATAATCCTATGGACACAGGAACCTGGTAGGCTGCAGTCCAGGGGGTCACAAAAGTCAGACACAACTTAACAACTAAACAAGAACAACAAAATGACTCCAGCTTTCATCAGACAGCAAATTATTAGTAGTAGTTTCCTTCATATTATCAGAGAAAAATCTGGGAAAGAATTCAGATGCATATTTTCTATCCATCAAATGCTATTCATAAGTCTATCTTGCATATCAATTCAAGTTTTACCACATTTTAGACAGAGGAAACAAATTAATTCATTTTTATGTGATTGTTTCCCTCTGTTCTTCGGTTTTCTTCTTGATCTGGGCTTATTCTCTCCCCAATTAAGAACATTCTATTCCCCCAAAGTTCTGCAGACCTCAAGATGGTCCGGGGGGTGCTCTGTCTGGAGCTATATTTCTGTCCTTGAAACGAAGAGTGATTCAACAATTGGTTTTATTTGCTTGCTTATTTGCTTGTTTGTTTTCGTAACATACTTGCTTGTTTGCTTGTTTGTTTGTTTTGTAGTTCTTAACAGTAAAGCCATCTGGATTTCCTCTTTCTTCTGAACTTTGCTTCCCTTTCCTTTAACTCTTTTTATTGTGCTTCTGGCTGTGCAAAGTAGAAGTATTACAAATACTATTTATATTAGTTGTGAAAATGGACTATACCCTTCCAAGATACTGTCCAATGATAAGATTTTATGAAAATTTAAGGGCTTCCCCAGGGGCTCAGCAGTAAAGAATCTACCTGCAATGCAAGAGCCATAGGAGACACAAGTTCAGTCCCTGGGTCGGGAAGATCCTCTGGAGGAGGGCATGGCAGCCTACTTCAGAATTCTTGCCTGGAGAATCCCATGGACAGCAGAGTTGGGTGGGCTACAGTCCATAGGGTTGCAAAGAGTTGGACACGACTGAAGCAACTTAGCACACATGCGTGAAAATTTAAACTTTTCTCCCTAGACTCTACTGTATCTCAAACAGCTTTCAATGTTCTCTTGGTAATTTATTCTGTGCTATAAAATGAGAACTGTGGAAGCTTGTGAAGTCTGAGCCTGTATTTAACCTTACACATATAGCATCAGAGCTGGGTGGAAGTCCAGGCATCATTTTGTCCTGGGTTCTCAACACTGGCTGAGTATCCCAACCACCAGAGTGAGCTTTCAAATACTGCTGATCCAGTCCCATCCAGACCTGATATTTCTCAAAGCTCCTCTGATCATTTTAATGTGCAGCCAGGGTTGAAAGCAGCTGGTCTCATCTATCAGACATTACCAAACTGAAGACCAGGAAGGCCCAATCACTAATCTACCTACATAAAATAAAAAACAGCAAAGAAAGGATTAAAGACCCATGTTTTAGTGCAGGGTTCTTTCAACTTCAAGGACGACAGGACTGCAAAGGTCTGAATTTCTTTCTAGCTTAGCTCAGGCCAGAACCAGCTATATAATTTGCAAAGCTAGTGCAAAACAAAAAATGTGAAACCCCTTTTTCATAAATTGCTGAGAACTTCAAAAAGCTGGCAGCAGAGATTTAAACCAGGCTCAGAGCCCTTCTAAGCACAGGGCCTGATGCAACGGCACAGGACACACACACCCATAAAGCCAACCCTGGTCGAGGTTTTGAAGATCTCCTGTTCAGTAACAAGGTGAGTGAGAAAAAGTTTTCCTAACTCTACAGCTCCAATACTTTGGCCGCCTGATGTGAACAACTGATTCATTGGAAAAGATCCTGATGCTGGGAAAGATTGAGGACAGGAGGAAAAGGGGGCAACATAGGATAAGATGGTTGGATGACATCAATGACTCAATGGACATGAATCTGAGAAAACTCCGGGAGATAGTGAAGGACAGGGAAGGCTGGCGTGCTGCAGTCCATAGGGTCACAAAGAGTCGGACATGACTGAGCGACTGAACAACAGCAGCTATAAACTGGGAAACAGGGCTGAACAAGTCTTTAGTTTTGTTTCTTGTTTGTGTGCTTGTTTGTTTGTTTGTTTAACTGCAGGAGTTCTCAGGAGACTTCAATAAGCTAACGTACATCGTGACTGCCCTAGCCTGCCTCTCTCCCTGCCAAAAGCAGAATCTGTGAGACAAGGGCTTTAACTTGGAGAAGTGATCCCAGAGAACCAGAGGATGGGAATAGTAACATAGGGAAGGAAGAAATCAACACAAGGGTATGTCATGGAGCCAGCCACTGCAGTGGGAAGGTGGCTAGATCGCCCTGGAAGCCTCTGAAGAGCCCCACAGAATAAGCTTCAGCAGTGCCGAAGGGTGGAGAACAGAGCCCTTATCCTCTGGGTCCTGCTGCCTGCTGGGCCCGAGCATGGCCCTATAGGGGTTAGCCCCCTGGCCTTTCCAGACTGCATGTGTCAGGAGAAACTGGGTGGTCTATCAGGGTGATATGCTGTATAGCTGGCCGCCCCAGCCAGGGCTCGAGGGACAAAGAGGCCCAAGACTGTGCCCCTCCAAGCTGGCATTCAGTCAGCAGCAGCCCAAACTGATTTTAGCTAAAACTCTTTACTCCCCCAGAATACCTATTAACAGCTTTCTGGACACATGTGCTATCTATGGAGCACACTTTGGAACAAGTAGTGGAGCTATTGTTACAGTTAGATATTCCTTTTCAAAGAAATCACATGCTGGGGAAACCAAGTTAGGTGTTGGAAAGATCAAAGGCCTGATTAGAACAGAGAATCAAAGCCTGCCTCCAGCTGAAGGGCAGTAATTGTTTTGAATGTCCTCCCACAGGCATAAGCTCGAGGATTCGGGTCCCCCCAACTCAGCTCTGTGCCAGCTCTCCTGAAATTCTTTAATGTATATCCAGAGAGTTTTAATAGGGCTGTCATTGGCTATGACATGTAAGTCAGACATTTTTCAAATGAATGCTAGATGAAACAGAAAGCACTTTTGGCCTGCAAACTGGTAACAGTAAAAGGTTTTAAGTGAACTTGGCTACAGCTCACAATTACACAGAGAGAAATCCTTTCCTTGTTCAAGACAATTCTAAACACAAGCACTCTTGGTCACTGAGACTGCTGGCAGTCATTTGCACAGACATATTGTGAATAAATGTCTTCTTACTATATTTATTTAGCTGTGACAGCAGACTCAGAGCAATCCTAGCACCAAGAGGAAAAACTCCCTAGATATGTTTGGTAGACATGACACAGTTAACACACAAAAATAGCACAACAACAACAACAACAAACTGTACATACCCAAGTCATAATTTCTATTTTTACTTAAGAACTCTATATGTTAATTTTTTTAATAGTTTACTATTTAAAAAAAAAAATCCTTTCAAACACCTTTACATCATGTCTCGTATTTTCTGTCCGTCAGGCAGTATTTATTTAGTGTTGATGATGTCCAGAGCCCTGAATCTGATTGTGTGTATCAGCAGGATGTTTATATAAATTTAGAAAAGCACAAAGAACTCTGTCTCTCAGGGAAGCTAAATTGAAACATCAAAATGACAAAATATCCGGTGTTGCAGAACGTTTTTATAAGGTTTTCAAAAACAGATTCGTCTTAAGAATGATTCAAATTCTTAGAAAGAATGTTTTTCTCATAATTTTCAAAATGTAATTGTCTTACTCTGAAATGTTTGTATGTCATTGGAAAACATGACTTTAAATATTTAGTTTTCCATCTGTTTTAAAATACGACCACCCACAAAGGCTGTGTGCTGCTAGTTTTCTCTACATTCCTTTTCATTGCCACACTTATAAACCTGGAAAATTTCACACAAAACAACTCAATAGCCTGGAATTCCAGAGCAAAATAATTTTAAAATGAGTAATGTAACTTTACGTGTAAATGTATATATGTAAAATAAATAAATAAATAAACAAGGTATCTTTCCATTGCTATATTATATCTAAATTTACTCTTAGATACAGTATTTCAATACCATTATGTATATCAGTAGGGGTATTTCTCTGCTCATATCACATTAGCAGAAATTTTCCTTAGGATAAAGGTCACAAAAAAAACCCTTAAACAGGTATACCTCAAATTTACATCTTTTATACCTCATTTTATTTCTGTATCTCATATTTTCTCTTTGTCACATCTCTATTTGTCATTCAATAATATAAAACAAATATGATACAAATTATATCTCTGAACCTGGGCTACTCTCAGCCAGCAAATGATAACGTTTCTGCACCTTAGTTACCTGATCTGTAAAATTAGGATATTATACCAAATAACCACTATTCTCTTTAAATCTTAAAATTAAATGTAGCTTTAAAATAGGCCTTCTTGTGAAAGAGATGGGCTGAAAACCTTCCTGTACTTTCCAGATTAGGACAGCAGATTGAAAACTTTCATCTTAATTCACTCCTTCTCCAAATTCTACTAAAATTACAGTAACTAAATTTTTAAAGAAAAGGAGGCTAAAACATTCCTCCCAATGAATATTCAGAGTTGATTTCCTTTAGGATTGACTGGTTTGATCTCCTTGCTGTCCGAGGGACTCTCAAGAGTCTTCTCCAGCACCACAGTTTGAAAGTATCAATTCTTTGGTGCACTGCCTTCAACATGGTTCAACTCACGTTCATAGATGACTCCTGCAAAAACCATACCTTTGACTACACAGACCTTTGTCGGCAAAGTGATGTCTCTGCTTTTTAACATGCTGTCTAGGTTTGTCATAGTTTTCCTTCCAAGGAGCAAGCATCTTTTAATTTAATAACTGTATTTACTGTCCACAATGATTTTGGAGCCCAAGAAAATAAAATCTGTCACTGCTTCCACTTTTTTCACTATTATTTGCCATGAGGTGATGGGACTGGATGCCATGATCTTAGCTGTTTGTTTGTTTTTCTTTAATATTTATTTAAAAAGAAAAAAGGCTGAAGACATGAGGCAGAGTGAAGTGCATAAAGTATAGGCAGATTTAGTAACTTTGAACCCACTGAAATTTGACTGCAGATCCCACTTTCCCCTGATTCATTCAGCTTCCAAAGACTCCAGCAGCTACACATTCACAGTCTAGGCAGAGAAATTGACTTTCTTAAAGGAAATACCTAAGAGAGTTCCCTAACAACAGACTCACTCAGGGTGAAATTTGAGGTTCAAATATGAAAACAGCATCCATGCATTCAAAATCATGAATCATCTTTTTACTCCTTCATCATAAATCATGACTAGACAATCAAGGACTACTAAATATCTAGGCAAAAGCTCAAACAAGAGTGGAAGAGATAAAACAAACAACCTGACATAAACAACTAGGAGGAAACACAATCTAGGCTACCATCATTGAAAACCTCAGAAATGTAAAAGAAGATGCTGCATTCATGAAACAAGAACAGGAGAACATTTTAAAAGAAAAAAAAAAAACCTTCAAATTTAAAAATATTCTAGCAGAAATTTTTTAACCACTATTGAAAGCTTAGAAGATATCTACCCCATAGAGTAGAGCAAAATGACAAAATAATTTAAAAAAATAGTAAGAAAGAAAGATAAGAAAATGGAAGTACAGTTTTTGATCAAGTGGACTTGAGATGCAAGAATAGTTCAAAAAGAATGAAATTTTGCCATTTGCAGCAATGTGAATGGACTAGAGAATATTATGCTTAGTGAAATAAGTCAGAGAAAGACAAATATTGTATGATATCATTTATATATATAGAATCAAAACAATAAAACAAATGAATTTATATAGCAAAACAGCAACAGACTCACAGATATAGAAAATGATCTAGTGGTTAGAAGTGGGAAGAGGGAAGATGCAGGGCAAGGTACGAATATGGAATTAAGAAATACAAAATACTATGTCTAAAATAGAAAACAAAAAAATAGAAATTAAAAAATGAAGACAAAGAGAAGACTCTATAACTCTTTGTGAAGGCAGGAAAGAAAAAAAGATCACATTAAAAAAAAATGAGGCATCATACAGTTTTGAAGTTCTAAGCAGCAACACCAGTAACAATAATATATCAACACCTTCAAAATTTTGAAAGCAAATAACTCACTATCTAGAATGATATACCAAATCAAAGTCATCAATCAAGTATGAGGGTAGAATAAATATATTGCTTAAAATTTGTTTTTTTATTGAAGGATAATTGCTTTACAGAATTTTGTTTTCTGTAAAACCTCAACATGAATCAGCCATAGGTATACATATATCCCCTCCCTTTTGAACCTCCCTCCCATCTCCCTCCCATCCCACCCCTCTAGGTTGACAAAGAGCCCCTCTTTGAATTTCCTGAGCCATACAGCAAATTCCCGTTGGCTATCTATATTACACATGGTAAGAGATGTGAAGAATGCTGAGCGCCGAAGAATTGATGCTTTTGAACTGTGGTGTTGGAGAAGACTCTTGAGAGTCCCTTGGACTGCAAGGAGATCCAACCAGTCCATTCTGAGGGAGATCAGCCCTGGGATTTCTTTGGAGGGAATGATCACTTGCCATCTACCTCTACAAAGATTAAATCATGGCCACTGCAGCTGTTGACCTTCAACATCCCTGAAAGAAGTTCAGGGTGGATTTCAGAAATGAGGCCCTCTGTGCTCTTGAGAGTCCCTTGGACTGCAAGGAGATCCAACCAGTCCATTCTGAAGGAGATCAACCCTGGGATTTCTTTGGAAGGAATGATGCTGAAGCTGAAACTCCAGTAGTTTGGCCACCTCATGCGAACAGTTGACTCATTGGAAAAGACTCTGATGCTGGGAGGGATTGGGGGCAGGAGGAGAAGGGGACGACAGAGGATGAGATGGCTGGATGGCATCACTGACTCAATGGACGTGAGTTTGAGTGAACTCCAAGAGATGGTGATGAACAGGGAGGCCTGGCGTGCTGCGATTCATGGGGTCGCAAAGAGTTGGACACGACTGAGCGAGTGAAATGAACTGAACTTAACAGTGGGTTTTATCCTAGTTTTTTAAGGAGTCTCCATACCATCCTCCATAGTGGCTATATCAATTTACATTCCCACCAACAGCGCAAGAGTGTTCTCTTTTCTCCACACTCTCTCCAGCATTTATTGTTTGTAGGCTTTTTGATGATGGCCATTCTGACTGGTGTGAGGTGATATCTCATTCTGGTTTTGATTTGCATTTCTCTAATAATGAGTGATGTTGAACATCTTTTCATGTGTTTCTTAGCCATCTGTAGGTCTTCTTTGGAGAAATGTCTGTTTAGGTCTTTTCCCCACTTTTTGATTGGGTTGTTTGTTTTTCTGGTATTGAGTTACATGAGCTGCTTGTATATTTTGGAAATTAATCCTTTGTCAGTTGTTTCATTTGCTATTGTTTTCTCCCATTCTGAGGGTTGTCTTTTCACCATGCTTATAGTTTCCTTTGCTGTGCAAAAGCTTTTAAGTTTAATCAGGTCCCACTTATTTACTTTTGTTTTTATTTCCATTACTCTAGGAGTTGGGTCATAGAGGATCTTGCTTTGATTTATGTCAAGGAGTGTCCTGCCTGAGTGTCTCCCTGCTGAGAGGAAAGAAAAGAAAGAGTAGCTATGCAAAGTTAAATGGAGGTAGATGAAGAAGGTTTATATAAAGACTAACTGTAAGGGGAAAAGAACAGTAGGAAAAATAAAGCAATAAATGTAGAAAAAATATAATAGGTTTAAGAAAATTAAAAATTAAAATTTAATTTAATTAAAATTTAATTTAATTAAAATTTTATTTTAAATTTAAAATTAAATTTAAAATCAAAATTATAAAAAAGAAAAAGAAAAGAAAATGGAAGAAAAAAGAGAAAAGGAAAAAAAGGAAAACCACAGAACTGCAAAGGCCCAATGTAGAGGCAGAGGTTTATAACAACAATAAAAAGTGTGATTGAATATATAATATACACAATAAGTAAAATCAAAACAGTCCAACAAAAATAAAGTACTATAGATTGACCTAGCAAACAAAGGGAACCAAAAATCACGTCTACCAGAACAACAGTAACTAAAGCACAAACTGGAAAACAAAACTAAAGCAAGGTGCCAATTGGGGTATAAAGCAACGAAAATAAAACTAACAAATATGTTGAGACTAAAGGTGAGAAAGAAAAGAAAGAATAGATATACAAAGTTAAACAGAAGTAGATAAAAAAGATTTATATATGTTAAAGATTAACTGCAAGGGAAAAAGAACAGTAGGAAAAGCAAACAAAGGAATAAATGTAGAAAATAATAATAGGTCTAAAAAATTAAAACTAAAAAAAGAGGGAAAAAAAACTCCCCAGAACTGCAAAAGCCCAACATAGAGGCAGAGGTTTATAGCAACAATAAAAATGTGACTTGAGGGGGAAAAAAAAGCTCAACAGCTTAGATTTCATAGTGCCAACAAAATAAAAAACTACAATAAAAGGAGGGGAAAAGGAAACAAAAGAAAAAAAAAAAGAATCTACAGAACAAGTCAAAACATAAGAATAATAAATGCTTTTCTTGAGTCACCGCTGTCGAGTCCTTTCCCTCGCTGGGAATCACAGTCCACTTCATCTCCCTAGGATGCCCTCTAACACTGTGCTGATCTCTGGACCGGGTATGGGGGCAACTCAGATTCTAACCTGCGCCTAGTCCTCTGTGTTCTTACCTCCAATGTCCACAGCTATCAGAACTAGTGTGTTTTCCTTTGTAGGAGCTCTCAATGACCTTTTATATAGTCCATAGACACAGAGTCTGTCTAGTTGATTGTGCGGATTTAGTCTGCAGCTTGTACAGCTGGTGGGAGGGTTTTGGGTTTTCTTCCTTAGTCACACTGCCCCTGGGTTTCAATTGTGGTTTTATATCCAGCTCTGCCTATGGGTTGTACTGGGATTTGCTCCTGAGGCTGCCCTGAAGAACTTGGGTTTGCCCCTGTGAAGAGCAGGTGTGGAGGTGGAGCAGCTGCTTGAGTCACAGGGGTTCTGGCAGCACCAGATACTCAGGGGAGTTGGCAGCTAGGGCAGCAGGAAATACAGTGCTCTAGAAGGGAATGCAAACCAGTATTGGCCAAAACGCTCCAGTATTCTTGCCTGGAGAACACCCCTCCCTGACCGAGAAGCCTGGCAGGCCACAGTCTACAGGGTCACAAAGAGTCAGACACTACACAGTCTACAGGGTCACAAAGAGTCAGACACTACCGAAGCAACCCTATGCGCATAGACGCAAGACTTTTGTAGCCTGGGGCAGCTCTGCCCCAGTGAGAGCTGAGTGTGAAGATAGCGCAGCTGCTGGCGGGGACCCTGGCAGCGCCAAGTGTGCAGGGACATGGACCGCGGGAATTATGGCCCTATCAGAGTCTTTTTTTGAGACTCTTGTAGCTGGTGATCAGAAGGCCTCTTTGGCCAGCCTTTCTCTGTAGCTCCACCCGTTCAGGCATGTCGAGGGCTTCCTGGCCTGGAGTCCTTCTCTGTTGTTCCGCGCCTGAGGCACAGAGCGGGGCCCCTTGGCTGGGGCCCTGCTCTGTAGTTCAGTGCATCCGGGGTCGAGGGGCCAGCCGCTACTGCTCAGCTGCCAGTGTGTCGGGGGAGAGAGGCTGTGGCGATGGCTCCTCCCACTATGCGTGACTCAGCACATCGCCTCGCTTCCATGGCTGCCCAGCTCGCCTCCCCAGGCTTTTCCCACCACAGTCTCCTCCTTCACATCCCTTTGATCCGTCTCTCCGTGTCTCTCCGCAGTCAACAGCAATCCTGCTGGGGGATTGCTCCACAATCCCTAAACTCCAGCTCCCAGCCGCTGCACTGGGGTATGTATGGCTGGGGCAAGGACTGTCTGATTCTCACTCCATTTAGGCTACCCCAGATCAGCTGCTTCACTCTCAGCCTTAAATGTTTCTCCTCTGATTCAGACAATTGCCCCGATGTGGGGATCAGACCCCTGCTTCAGTTCTTCCACATGCCAAGGGCAGCCTTTCCCTCCTAGTTCCTTCATCCTACCAAGTCTGCATGGGTCTACATATTCTTTGCCACTGGTCAGGTACTCCTGTCCACTCTCAGCTGGTGTTCTGCATGCACTTCTGTGTCTGAAGGTGTGTTCTTGATGTGTCCGTAGAGAGAGATGTACTCCATGTCCACCTACTCCTCTGCCATTTTGTTCTCCTCAAAAATATTTTTAATATATGTTTGGTATCAAAGTATTTGTCATCCACGACCCATTCTTAAGAAGTCCTTTAAGGATGTACTTTACCACAATGAGAAAAAAAAAAAGACCAAGGG
Organism: Cephalophus harveyi; assembly: GCA_006410635.1. Classification (NCBI taxonomy): domain Eukaryota; kingdom Metazoa; phylum Chordata; class Mammalia; order Artiodactyla; family Bovidae; genus Cephalophus; species Cephalophus harveyi. Next base: position 46,473 of record SJYT01058461.1, on the reverse strand, counting down.
AGACAAAAAAAGAAATGGGATGCAGGAAACAGGAGATATAATACAGAACAGAGAAAGAAAACACAAGGGAGAATAGAAAAGGGAGACCCAAGGATTTCAGCTGTGACCAGTTGTCAGTGTGACTTAAGAGACAAACTAGAGCTGGAATCACCTAGACACCCACTGCTGCATCTTTGTAACCTGAGACAGAATGTATCTATGAGGCTGATCCAGATTTTTATCCAAATTTGGATGAGCAGGTACTGATGAAACTCTTCCACCCCACACCAGGTTCTGCTGCAGGGATTAGCACAAGTACCTGTTTCCCCTACAAAAGCGCTCTCAAACCTATTCCTGAGAGCTAGAGATAGACCATGGTGAGTACAGAAACACCAACAGAGCAGCCTTTTCCTGCTGACTATATATTTCTGCTAGACATCAGGTACCTACCTGCCAGCCAGTTGCCTCGAATATATGAGAGAATGTATGAGCCATGGCAACAGGGACATTCTGTGATATGTGGCCCTTGTCATTTATTATACAACTCAATCAACTGGAATTTTTTGATTATATATTACTGTTCAGACCTTGGTTACTACACACTCACCCTTGAAAAACTAACCTATTCTAGGGGGTATTGACAAGTCAGGCTTCTAACCCTTTAAGGATGAAGGCCACTTTCTGATAAGTTCACCAAAGAAATACTCATAAGAGGAGACCTGTAATAGAGGCCAGACCACTAGTTCCTCTTGATGTCTTCTGAGGGTCCCCTGTCTTCTTATTTGAAACCTCATCTCCACCAAAAACAATAAACCAGCCAAGCAAAATCCCCACCGAGACTAGGGAGAATGGTATAACTTTAAGTGAGACTATCATAAGAAATCACTTGATTTATGTTGAGTGGGAAAAAAATGCATATTATGTCTATGCAGTGCTCTGTGGTGTCCTCAGTGGGAAGAATATCCAAAAAAGAGGGGATATATGTACACATAGAGCTGATTCACTTTGCTGTACAGCAGAAACTAACACATTGTAAAGCAACTATACTCCAATAAAAATTAATTTTAAAGTGCATATCATGGCCACTAATAGGTAAGAGAACTAAAATACATCTCTGTGAAGATTTCTCAGACTACCAGTGTCCCCCCACATGACTTGAGAATCCAATGTTATGAATTCTTCCTTCTCCACAGCAGACAACCTTTCCTTAAAGGAGCTAAACTTAAGAGAACTAGAGATAAAGCAGAAATTGCGGTGAAGTTTTTTTGCATGTGTTTGGTACATTTATTTTGCATTTTTTGTTTGTTTCATTTTAGTGATGAGAGAAAGGAATTGAATTTCTAGAAGAGGTTATTTTAAAAAACAAACATGGAGCGATGGGGGAAGGCAAATAAAGGTGAATAATAAAGATGCATCAAAGATACTTTAGGTGAGCAGGATAATCAGCAGGTTCTAAAAACCAAGTTTAACTTAATAAGAAAACTTGGTCAAGAAGAAATGCCTAACTCTTCATTGACAGATATAATAGCAAAATTCTTATGATCTGCACAGAAAAACTCTATTTCCAACAACTATTATTATTATTACTACTTAATCATATTCGTCCTTTTATACAAAATGTTTTGCTCATTCAGCATTATAGTCCAAGTCACTGATGGAACATTTTGCTTTTATTCAGAAATATAAAATCTCGGTGTCTCCAATTTTAAATGACGGTCAAAGGCATTAATCAGTAGATTATGATTTAAATAAGGCTAGTAGATATTTCAAATTTTCCTTGACCTCTTTCTTCATTGTATAAACAAAGTCATGCTCAGAAACAAAAGCACAATTAAATAAAGAGTGTGAAGAAGGCTAAATAGCTTTCTAAGAACCTTTGTTCTTTGGGACCTGGCTGCTTTTCATTCTGTCCATTTACAAATGTGCATGATACATCAAGCCAAGAAATGAGCCCATCGATAGATTCTGTGAATAAAGTGGTAAAGAACTATTCCTGTAATACTTAGCTGAAGGTGATTACAACATGCTCCTTTTTATATCAAAATTTGTTCCAATACTATATCGATTCATGTCAGAAGGCCCTGATGAAGTCCACCTTTGATTTCAGTATTAATGGCAACAATAGGAAGGAATTGTAAATTAGGTTTGCAAAACTATTATCTGTTGCAATCAGAAATAGCTTTAAATGACAGAGACTCTTGTTACTCAAGGCTCTGGGGGAAAAAGTAGAAATCACAAATACATTTCTCCTGACAGACTGGACTTTTTCCTTTGTTTTCTATTCCTCCCTAACCCTTCTCCATTTGCCTAAAAAGTGCACTGATACCTTTCTCTGAGTAAGAAATAGGATGAAATACTCATGGATAATTGGAATTCTGTTGGCCATCACCTTACTACATTCTGAGCTTTGCAGCAGGAACTCAGTTCGTTTTAAGGTCAGACTCACATTTCCTTAATGGTTATTTCCTGTTCCAGTCAAATGACTACTATTCACTTGGAAGCTCTGAACATTTGGTGACAATAATAATAAAGGTGTCTTAGAGCCCATTTATACGTAAACTGACATAGTTCACACAGTTTCTTAAATAAGGTCAGGACTCTGTGGCAGGAGGGTGCGATCACCTTTCTGTCATTCGAAAGAGGAGAGTCCAATAATAAGCCAAACATGATTAGGACTCCAAATAACACCTAAAGGTAAAGAAGCTATCAGCCCCTGGCATGCTCTCATTCTGGCCTGCGATGAATAAAACTTTGTGCCTTCTGTTGATCTTCGAAAGCTACCGAGGCCATGTTAAAAGCCGTTGACTCCCAAACACTAAGTTGACAGTGGTTCTCTCGATATATATCCAGCTCTGATTTACTCAGGTATTCCACCGCTTTCCCTTGACATTTGCCAAGTTTCAGCAGTAGAAGCTTTTTTATACCTCAGAAAGCTTAGGAAATGCAAAGAAGACATAGGAAGTATGTTTATTCAAAGTTAGCTTTTTAAAAACGAATAGAAGGGCTTTTGGAGAATAGTTGTTGTTGCCTCTGACCATGGTAGCTTACTAGGAAAGATTATTCACTATTCATTATTAACCTAGCATCACCACACAACTTCCTCCTCCTGTAAAAAAAAAAAACTCAGGTTCTTGGTAGTTTATCTTAGGTAAAGGGATGGTGGTGATTTAGTCACTAAGTCGTGTTTGACTCTTTGTGACCCCTTGGACTATAGTCTGCCAGGCTCCTCTGTCCATGGGATTTCCCAGGCAAGAATACTGGAATGGGTTGCCGCTTTTTTCTGCAGGGGATGTTCCTGACCCAGGGATCAAACCCACATCTCTTGCATCTCAAAGGAGGCAGATGCTTTGCCACTGAGCCATTGGGGTAGAGGAAGGAGAGTAAAATGTGATTAATTATGCAAATTAAATCCATTTTTAATTATCTACCTATAAATAATATTTGAGTTGTAATTTCAAAGCAATCACTGGGCTAGGGTACTATAAGTCTTCGTTGAATATAAACAAGCCAAAATCCATATCTTACCCTGCAACTGATGTAATTTCTAAGTAGTAAAGAGCCATTTAAATGCTCACTATTGCCACTGTCCTACTTCTCAAATTTCCATTTAATTTCACACATCTACAACATCATTGGAGTAAATAAAACCATTGATTAGAAGAAAAACAGATGGCATCCATAATATAAGAATTTTCTAAACACCATGTGGCCTAGGGTTGATTATTAGCAGTGGCTTCATTACTTTAAAGAATAAGACAAATAGTTTTTAGAAAGCAGGCAACCTGGATGTCTAAGAAGTGTGGGAATTACCAGTGAGGATATTTCTAAGGTAGACTACAGTTGGCAATTACAAAGACAAAATTCAAAATATTTACTCAGGGTCCACCATATGTGGGTAACTAGGCCATATTTGCAGAGAAGGCAATGGCAACCCACTCCAGTACTCTTGCCTGGAAAATCCCATGGATGGAGGAGCCTGGTGGGCTGCAGTCCATGGGGTTGCGAAGAGTCGGGCATGACTGAATGACTTCACTTTCGCTTTCCACTTTCATGTGTTAGAGAAGGAAATGGCAACCCACTCCAGTGTTCTTGCCTGGAGAATCCCAGGGACGGAGGAGCCTAGTGGGCTGCCGTCTATGGGGTCACACACAGTCGGACACGACTGAAGCAACTTAGCAGGCCATATTTGATAATGTCAGGGAAATAAAATTAAAAATCAAAAATCATCTCCCACCCTAGAAATCCTCTTCCAGTAGAGAAAGAAAATACTTTATCCAAAGAAGAAACAAATTTCTCATATTTTTATGACAGGAGCAACTTGGAGCAAGTTGCCCACTGCAGTTGGGCTCCTACCCTCCCTCAGAAACTGGGGAGACGCTATCTGCTTGATGTTTACTTTCAAAGAGATGGCTCCCAAAACCTTGAGAAAGATATTCCAGGATCATAAAGCTGACAGAAAGCCCTACACAGTCTCCAAAAAGATATACACACTTCTCAAAGAGAGGAGAAAGAATTTTTTTAAGTGAATGTTCTAAGATAAAGAAGGAGGGAGAAGTTTCTTCAATTATTTCCAATAAAATTAAGCTTATTTTTAATTTTTATTTGTCCCTAAAAGACTAATTCTCAACACAAACTCCAGTTTCTTCCAGTATTTCTTACTGTCACGTAGATTTCAATTTTGTTCTCCAAGTCACATGTCTTTATCCCTTCCTATTAGTTGCTGGTAAATTTGAGTTTGTTGATGTCTCATCACAGAAACGATTCAGTGAGAGACAAAGCGATAGGTAAGAAGTAGATTTATTTAGACAGAAACACACCCCATAGGTAGAGCATGGGCCATCTCAGAAGGTAAGAGAGAGCTTTGAAATATGGGGTAGTTAGTATTTATGGCCTGGGAGGATTATTCCTATTATTGGGGGGAAGTGGTGGGGATTTCCAGGAATTGGGCCACCACCCACTTTTTGGCCTTTTATGGTCAGACTCAGAGCTGTCGTGGCACTGGTGGGTGTATCATTTAGCATGCTAACATATTACGATGAACTTATGATGAGGCTCAAGGTCTGCTGGAAGCTGAATACTCCACCATCTTGGACCAAGCCAGTTCTATGGCTACTTTTAAATGTTGTGCCCTGCCCCCTTCTTTCCTGTTTCACATTCAAACCTTCCCAATGTTCACTTGCCTCAGGGCTTTTATGCAGCAGGGCAAAACTCAGCAGCTGGCCTGTGCCAGTAGGAAGAAGGATAATATAGTCATTTACTCAGAGACTGGGCAAAGGATTGGTTGTTGGATCCAGAGTCTGTAGAGTGTTCCAAGTATTTGGGAAGTATAATTAAAAACAAAATTTCTTCCTAACCGAGAAAACCTCTCCACAAAGACTGAAGAGAAAAACAGCTTTATTATTGAATACTCATTAGCCAGAATGTAATGCTCATCATAGGCAAGAGAGAATCCATGAGATCCGTGTGCTTGTCCTCTGTGTCTGTGTCTCTAATTCCGCTTTATAAATAAGATCATCTATACCAGTTTTTCAGATTCCACGTATTTGTATTAAAATACATTTGTTTTTCCCTTTCTGACTTTCTTCACTGTGGAAACAACCTAAATGTCCATCAACAAGGGAGTGAATAAGAAGGTATGTTACATATATACAATGGAATATGACTTGGTCATAAAAAGGAACAAAATTCAGTCATTTGTACAGACACGGATGGACCTAGAGACTGTCACCATTACTATTTCTGATCACATCCATTTAAAGTTAGCTATGTATTCTTACAGTGTATATCTTCAGCTCTCCCCTCACTTTAAGAAAAAAGGAATAACCTACTGACAGTCTCAGAAAAAACTTTTTTCATGTGTGTAGGTACATTTTTTACTGAAAACTCTTTTAAAATTAAGACAATATTTTGCATCTGTTTTTAATTTAAAGGCCTCCCTCATGTCTCAGACAGTAAAGAATCTATCTGCAATGCAGGAGACCTGGGTTTGATCCCTGGGTTGGGAAGATCCCCTGGAGAGAAGGGAATGGCCACCCACTCCAGTGTTCTTGCCTGGAGAATCCTATGGACAGAGAAGCCTGGCAGGCTACAGTTCATGGGGTCACAAAGAGTCAGACATGACTGACTCACAACTTTAAAGATGAGAGGAACTATGGAGAGAATACTGTAATTCAAAATCATACAAATATCTTTAGTAGGTATTTTCCTAATAGCTTAAGCTAGAGAAATAGGTCCCTTAATTCAGTTATTCATTCAATTATTTTATTCATCATATCCATAAACATTTACAGTAGAAGAAATTCTCAGAAAGAGAGTGATATATTTTTCCATTTGAAAGAATCGTAAATTCAACTTGCCGCTGCTGCTGCTAAGTCACTTCAGTCATGTCCGACTGTGCGACCCCATAGACAGCAGTCCACCAGCTTAAATGTGCTTAATTCATTGACTGGAAGTTATGTAAAGTATTCTTAGATTCCATAGGAAGTTCGTTAGTTGAGTTTCTGAAAGTTAAATATTAATGTGTATTGATGCTACAAGGAGATCCAACCAGTCCATCCTAAAGGAGATCAGTCCTGGGTGCTCATTGGAAGGACTGATGTTGAAGCTGAAACTCCAATACTTTGGCCACCTGATGTGAAGAACTGACTCACTGGAAAGACCCTGATGCTGGGAAAGATTGAGGGCAGGAGGAAAAGGGGACAACAGAGGATGAGATGGTTGGATGGCATCACCAACTCAATGGACTTGAGTTTGGGTAAACTCCGGGAGTTGGTAATGGACAGGGAGGCCTGGTATGCTGTGGTTCATGGGGTCGCAAAGAGTTGGACACGACTGAGCAACTGAACTGAACTGAACTGATGCTACACATCACAGGGAAATTAAACCTTAAACTGGAAATTTAGGCATAATTGCAACTAATCATTTTAATTGTGTAATTGCCTTGCCTAAATAAGCTGCTTGTTATAGCTGTGTTTTCAGTAACTTTGTAATTAGATCTGTGTCTTGAGAAACAAAGTAATTCAACACCATGTTATTCACTAACAGAACTATTATGCAATGAAATCAAAAGGAATAAGTCTATGCAAATATGCTAAAATAACAGTTCATAGATTGCAATGGTTTTCCCAAATCCCTAGGCTGTCTATTAAGACTATTATCTCATTGAAAACGAAAATAGTTTTCTCTTTTCAGATTATAAAATATTAAATGTTCAGTTTAAAGAATTTCCATGCAATTCAGAAACTATTTCTAAAGAATAAAAATAAAATCAGACAATGTCTCCATGAAGAAATAACCACTAATATTTTCCTTTTTATCTTCCAGATTTTTTACTATACATATATATAGATATTTTTACAAAACTGAATCATTTTTAAACAAAGTACTTCATCTTGTTTCATTTACTTATTATATTAAACTATTTTTCCCTTTATTTCATAAATTTCTATATTGTAATTGCTGGGTCAAAGAGGACATATAATTTTAAAACTTTTGTTAAATATTTCTCCAAAAGTTTATACCAATTTATAGTCTCATTAATAATGTACAAAATAACCTTTTCCCTGACACTCTCACCAACACCAGTTCTTAATAGTATTTTTAATTTTTGGCACACTGGTTTCGTTTTTCAAGTTTAAGGAGAAATTACAAAGAGGAGACTTTGGATATGTTCACTGGATATGCTCATTTTCTTTATTATAATGCTTCTTCACAGACATATACGTATGTCAAAACTCATCAATTATATACTTCAAATACCTGCATTTATAACCAATCACGTAATTTATAACTGATAAAGGCTGAAAAAAAATAAAAGGATTTGAAACAAAATTAGGCCAAAAAAATTTTGGTTTTATATTTCTCTGATTAATATTAGAGAAGTAAAATATGTTTTAAGTGCCTGCTGGCCAGTAGGTAATTGTGTTTTTTATTGCAGACTTGTGTATTCTCTTTAAAGACTAAAAAAATGACTCTTTGTAAATGTCTTTTCCAAGTTTGCCTGGTTTGATTGTACTGCATTTGGTCACTGTATGTGCGTGCATACTTGCTAAGTCACTTCAGTCATGTCCGACTCTTTGTGACCTTATGGACTATAGCCCGCCAGGCTTCTTTGTCCATGGAATTCTCCAGGCAAGAATACTGAGTGGGTTGTGGGTTGCCATGCCCTCCTCCAGGGAAATCTTCCCAACTCAGGGATTGAACCAGTGTTTCTTACATCTCCTGCATTGATGTGCAGGTTTTTTACCACTAATGCCACCTGGGAAGCCCACATTNCTATAGCCCGCCAGGCTTCTTTGTCCATGGAATTCTCCAGGCAAGAATACTGAGTGGGTTGTGGGTTGCCATGCCCTCCTCCAGGGAAATCTTCCCAACTCAGGGATTGAACCAGTGTTTCTTACATCTCCTGCATTGATGTGCAGGTTTTTTACCACTAATGCCACCTGGGAAGCCCACATTTAATCACTGCTGCTGCTGCTGCTAAGTCGCTTCAGTCGTGTCCGACTCTGTGCGACCCCACAGATGGCAGCCCACTGGGCTCTGCCATCCCTGGGATTCTCCAGGCAAGAACACTGGAGTGGGTTGCCATTTCCTTCTCCAGTGCATGAAAGTGAAAAGTGAAAGTGAAATCGCTCAGTCGTATCTGACTCAGCGACCCCATGGACTGCAGCCTTCCAGGCTCCTCCGTCCATGGGAGTTTTCAGGCAAGAGTACTGGAGTGGGTTGCCACTGCCTTCTCCGCAGTTAATCACTAGAGGTTTCAAATATTTAAGTAGATAAAGCTGTGTCTTTCTCTTGTTGGTCAGGGCAGGGTCCTGTAGCAATGTTTCTGAAGCCATAACCTGTTCCATTTTTAAAGTCAAATCTGTGTTGAAGGCAGTCTACCCTCCATTTCCTGTCTGTTTTAGAAGCTCAAGTCAGAACCAAGGTGGGTTCTGGTAGTTCAAGGAGCCACTCAACCTTTTTCAAACTTGCTTTTTTTAAGAGCACAAGTTCTCACAGCTCCCACAGAGTCACACATCACTTTACAAACAGTAGGTATGTTATGTTAAATCATATGATTAAAGTTATTTGACCATTTTTTATCTATGAAAATGACTATTTTGTATGGTTCAGTTTAGCAAGCAGACTCGGGTACATGTACTTGTTTGGGGAGCATGGATCACTCAGTAACATCAACCTGCAAAAGGAGTTGGATTTCTTGAAGGCAAAGTCCCATGTGGAGAGAGCAAAGCTCCAGCAGCTTAGAAAAGATTTTGATCTGTACAAGCTGTATGATATTGGCAGGGATAGAGACTATAAGAACAGCTGCAGGTCTGATAGATGTGCCACTTGTTTCTACGGCCAATGCAAGCCTAACACAGCCCTGCAGATCTTCAACACACCAGTTTTTAGATCATTGATGACCCAGCATCTGCTTCTTCATTATCCTGTTCCCCAGCCATACGCCAAAGGAAGGGGATGGCAGAAAGTGATGTTAGTGGTGCCCTCAAAGCAAGGACACTTATCCAAAACCGAAGGAGTTCAAAACAGGAAGAGAGGCCAGGTCTGGGCGAGATGTGGCACATCATAGAGGGCATACTGGTCTTCACTGGGTCCCAAAGTGTGCCAGCTAGGGAGACAGCACCAACTGGGAGCTCTAGTTTAAAAATATGTCTAGAAACTGGATACAAACTTGGAAACAAGAGGCAAAGCTGTTCAGGAAAGCAAGGGCTATAAACCCAAAGAACTCCACAGCAGAAAGTGGAGACAGCACAGAATGGTGAGGGGTTTGGGTTTCCCTTGGGCTTTGTGAAATACCACAAAGATCCGTGGGGAAGACAAAACCACCAGCTGTGATAGGAGAGTGGCTACTATCATTGCAGGGGGGCAGGGGGAGGCGGAGGGATTGCCTTCTCTTTATAAAGTGTAGAAAGTGTATTCCTGAGTAGGTGGCAATAGATTTAGTATTGGCTTCAGAATACAGAGATCAAAGAAAGACTCTGAAGGAAATATAACAGACTTTAACTCCAATAATATTGTTGAGTCAGGGAGACTAAACATTTTAAACTTTGACTAAAAGATAGGAGTGTTTTAGGTGATATTCTCTAACAAATGAAGCAGTCAATATGGGTGATGGATTTTTTTTTTTTAAGGTGAAATGAGATAGTGTTATACTTAATCTCCTCACAGGTGATTTTCACCAGTTGACTTTGAGAATCACAAGAGGTAAATTTTAGATCACTGGAATGGATTTAGGGGCAACCTAGCAAAGCCAAACCTAGGACACTTCCACTTTCTCATTCTTCTATTTTTTTTTCTATTAAACCATCCTCCCTCTCCCTCCCCAAACTGAACTTCTATAAATTACTTTTTTCCCCATTTTTAATCAAGAGCATGTTAACTTGCCATCTGATATACACCACATAATCAATGCAATCATGCCAACTGCCACACTCAGTCCAGGGCCAAAAACAGTATACTTTTTGACTGGGCATTGTCTCTTCACAGTGTCAAAGTGACAGGTGTGAAAATTTATAGAGCTTTGTGAATAGTTAAAGAACCTCAGGCAGAACCTAAGATTGGAAGCCCTGCTTCCAGGGAAAGAACCCTTCAAATTAAATCTAATACTGATCCCCCTCTACCTTTATAAACACTTATTTCTAGAATTCATTATAAGTTCCATATATGAAGTCTCTTAGAAGAAACACTGCATAAAACCTCCCAGAGATACGAAACCTGCTGTTAACAAAGAGGCAAAAGTCCACACAGTCCTTTTCTTACACCTTAGGAAAACAGGAACATCTGATGTTTAAGCTGCTTGTTTTTCAGCCATCCCTTTCTCTGCAGGTCTCTCTGTCAGTTCAACACCCACTGAATCCCAGATACTACCCCAGGCACTTTATCTCACAGCATTTCATCTTTACCACAACCTTATAAGGTAGGCATGATTATCCTCATTTTAAAAGATAGAGACTGAGCATATATCTGGAGAAAGCCACAATCCAAAAAGATACATGCACCCCAATGTTCATTGCAGCACTATTCACAGAAGGCAAGACACAGAAGCAAACTAAATGTCCATCAACAGATGAATGGATAAAGAAGATGTGGTAGGTATATCTACAATGGAATATTACTCAATCATAAAAAATAACAAAATAATGAAATTTGTAGCAACAAGGATAGACCTAGAGATTATCCTACTAAGTGAAGTAAGTCAGACAGGCAGAGACAAATTTCAGATGATATCACTCATATTTGGAATCTTATTTTTTTTTAATGATACAAATGAACTTATTTCTAAAACAGAAATAGTCTTACAGATATTGAAAATAAACTTATGGTTACCAAAGGGGAAACAGGGGTAAGAGGGATAAATCAGGAGCTTGGGATGAACACACACACACACTACTATATATAAGAAACTATGTATAAAATAGATTACCAAGGACATACTGTATACCACTCTACTTAAGGAAACTCTGCTTAATATCCTGTGATGATCTATAAGAGAAAATAATCTAAAAAAGAGTGGATATTTGTAAATGTGTAACTGAATTACTTTGCTATACACCTGAAACTAACACAACATTGTAAATCAATAGTTTGCCAATAAAATTAAAATTTTTTAAAATAAATAAAGGCCAGGCACATTGAGTTTTATAGAAATCAAAATAGTTTGCCATAACTAATACATAGTCCATCTGAATGCAAATTACATACCTTTAGAGTCATTAAATCACTCAATGAATGTAATTGAGGGACTGGGCACGGGGAATATAGCAGTAAACAAAGTGAAGTCCTTGCCCATATGGAGAATATATTCTGGTACTGAGCACCATTTGTTTTCCTGAATCCCATTTTCAGTTAATTAGTTTACTCTGAGGCAGTTGTAAATAGAGGTTAGCCATAATATTATATTATATTATAGCCACACACTCCTATGCTCACCACTAGGCAATAGCTGCTGATCAGCATCTTTACCTGGGGAAGGAAATGGCAACCCACTCCAGAGTTCTTGCCTGGAGAATCCCAGGGACGGGGGAGCCTGGTGGGCTGCCGTCTATGGGGTCGCACAGAGTCGGACACAACTGAAGCGACTTAGCAGCAGCAGTAGCAGCCTGGAGAAGGAAATGGCAACCCACTCCAGAGTTCTTGCCTGGAGAATCCCAGGGACAGGGGAGCCTGACGGGCTTCTGACGGTCTATGGGGTCGCACAGAGTCGGACATGACTGAAGTGACTTAGCAGTAGCAGCATCTTTACCAGAAGGAGGCACCAGGAACTGGATAAGTGGCTTGAGCACTAGACCTTGATGAGCCAGTTCATGTTTTGTTTAGATCCTTGATATTTTTCATGTTTTTCATTATCTTACCTTGCTGTGCATGCTATGCTCAGTCACTCAAGGTGTCTGACTCTTTGCGACCCCATGGAATGTAGATCTCCTCTGTCATGGAATTTTTCCAGGCAAGAATATTGGAGTGGGTTGCCATTTTCTTCTCCAGGGGATCTTCCCGACCCAGTGATGGGACCCGTGTCTCTTGTGTCCCCTGCATTGGCAGGCAGATTCTTTCTTTACCATTGTGCTACCTGGAAAGCTGTATCTTATGTTAGTTGAGATCAAAGGGTCAAACTGATATTAGCCTGTGTAATAAGGCTTTTCTTTCACAGAAACTTTTTATTTTTTCTTCCCTTTGAAAAAAGAAATCCATGCTAGCTTTATAAGATTGAGGATGCAGAATACATTCTGGCTCAAAATTATCATGAATCAGCAATTATTTTTAAACTATTCAAAATGGCTTGCAAATGTTTTGAGTTTTACTGTTTCTTGCCTGGAAAATTCCATGGACAGAGGAGCCCGGCAGGCTGCAGTTCATGGGGTCGCAGAGTTCGACATGACTGAACTGAGCACACATACACGGCTAAACTTCTAAATTAGACTGATGTAATGAAGCCAAACATCACTGAACCCTCATCCCTCCGATTGGATGCAGAGGAGGAAGTAAATCAATGAAGAGTAATCACTCACTTGCCAAACATCTTCATATATTGCTCACTTCTTGTACAAACGCTCAGAAAGACAATTGTTCAGTGGAAGTCTCTGCAAGAAGGGAAAACTTTGAAACTCATTTTACAATTGTCCCAAAGTAAACTAACTGAAAATAGAGGTCCAAGAAAGCAAATGGTGCTTTACAGGAGCTATCAATATCCTGCCCACCTCCATCCAGGAAAAGAAAGTCCAGATCAGAATAGTCTCAAACATGAGGATCTAGCAGATGGGGTCTTTTATTTTCCTCTTCTGTGGACTAGTGTTCAAAGAATATAATTTTTTGAAAAATACCTGGATAAATGGAAAAGCTATCTATAAATTAAACTAGTCCAGAAGTCACTCTGTACTAATTCATAAGTTGGAACACCCCTATTAAGTCACAAATGTAAACATTTAATGAAATAAATTAGATTGAAATGTCTGACACAAAAATGTTACAGAGTATAAATGGTCATTAAATGTTTTAAGAAAACATCAGTTACAGTTATTTAATCTATTAAATGGAAGTGTTGAGCATAACATAGCATGGCACAGGTTTGATTTTTAGGTTGGCATACATAGTCAAGCCTGGACCATCACGATGATGTCACCAGTCAAGGGGAAAAAGGGGACAAAGTATACAAAGATCCTTAATCTACACTCTGAATATTCAGCCTCTCAGTTATAAAGATCAGCTAACCCTGGAAAAAAACAAGATGATTGAGTGGGAGGAATTGCTTTTTACATAGCAAAAAAATCACCTTTTGATTAAATAAGCGTCAACTAATTTCTCATATATTAATATTAACCACCACAATTCTTTAACTGTAGTGCAGTTCTTTCTCAAAGAATAAATACATGAATAAGAATAAAATTACAGTGATTATATTTATAATATAATCACAGTAGTAATTATGCTCAATTTATTTGGGAATATGGAAAGCAATTTTGAAAGGAAACATTTTAAACATCTCATATTCTCTTCTGAAGATGAATCAAATATTTTAGAAGACATTTAATTGAGCAAGAGGGATCAAGACAGCTTCAACACAATAATGTTAACAACTATTTTCAACCATCCAAGGATTTTTTTCACGTTGTTTCATTCAACCCTACCCATGATTTAAACAGCTACTTTTGCTCTTCACCTGGGTTATTGCCACCTCAATAAGATACTGTCATTTTTATATCATACTTTTTGAATTTAACTAAGAAAGTTACTTGTCAATGACCTAACTACAATAAAATCTGCTTTGATTGAGAGCATCTTTAGAGGTCAGTAAAAAGACAAAGACACTTCAAATGATAGTTACCAGTCAGTGAGCTAACAAAATCATTTTTAGATGAAATTTTAAAGTGCTTCAAAATAGTACAATGTGTTTGGATGTAAGACCATAATTCTTCTCATGAGTCCAAGAAAAAAAAATTCCCTTTTTCATGCTTAACATGCTGTATGCTTAAGCAGCTGTTCTATAACTGTAAAGGAGTACATACACTTAATTCCCAGGTTTCTTGAAAAAAGCTTATTCACATAGGACATCACCCTCCGATTTAGATTAAGGATTGTTACAGATGTTCATTCAATTATTTCAATGTTAATAGACTACAAAAATTACACTGCTCTATTATAAGCATCCTTACGTACAATGACTTTTATTTGGAAGTTTTAAACATATGGATATTCAATATGCTCCAAAGTCATAACTATTCACTCTTATTCAAATGACTTCAGGGAGATTTTCAGCAGACCCTTATGAGAAGAATTTAAGTAAATTAAGGATTTCACACAGTCAGTAGTTTTTGGGGCTGTAGGTTTTTCAGCTCTAGCCCAATCCCTAGCCTAGTCTTTTCTGAAAATTCCCTTGTTTACCCAAGCTTTCCAAAAACCTTGTCCTAAAAAGCCTGGATTTGAAGTATGATCACATAGAGAAGCAGGAGAAAATGTCCATATGAAGCACTGTGAAAAGTTTTAAACTTCAAGAGAGCAGATAGAACAATGCTGTGTGTGTGTGTTAGTCCCTCAGTCATGTCCGACTTTTTACGACCCACAGACTGTAGCCCACCAGGCTACTGTGTCCATGGGATTCTCTAGGCAAGAATACTGGAGTGGGTTGCCAGTTCCTTCTCCAAACAGAACAATCCTAGCCACCTACATTTTTACATTTCATCAAATTCCAGACTTCATACCATTTGACAAATTTCCTAGGTTTTTTTTTTCTGTATCTCATTGTTTCCTAAGTTCACGCAATAGAAAAATCACAAAACCTCAATTACTCTTCAGTTAGACCGTCCAGATCATATTAACCTCAATCTCTTTAACTAGTACCAGAGTTCCCAAAATACAATTTCACTTTACTGGGAAAGATGAAAGGCACATTTGGCATTTGCACTGCAATGAGAAGTCAGTAGTAGGTGAAAAGCTATCAGTCTCCAAGGTTTTTTTCTTTGTTTTATATGTGCTAATCTTAAAAGGCTTACAAAGTGAATTTTCCAAACAAGAAAATAGAGGATTAGCAAATTCCTAGAAACATCGCAGTGGAAAAGCATATGAGTCCGTTTCTTCCAGACCTCATACCTTAATTAACCCACAAATAAATATCTCACAAAATATAGAGAAAGTTTACAGAAGAGAAGAAAAGTAAAACATTGTAAAAGATAAAACTGAAAGAGATCCAAAATCTAATATTTTCTTGGCTTCTTGCTCTCTCACAAATACTACATCTAAGCCATCAAGTCCTGTCAGTTGTTCCACATTCAAAAGTTTTCTAGACAGTCCTTTTCCTGCAGGGCCCTGTGCACAAATCCTAAGACCAACTCCAAGCCCAAAGGTCGTCATCACTTCTCAGTAACATGGGACTCTCAGCACAACCACATCTCATTTTGGCAAAATCTACTTCCCATCTGAATTTCTCTGCAAATTTCCACCTGGGATATCACAATACCTGTTAGTGACAGATTCTGAGTGCTTGAGAGCAAAGACAGTGCGCAATGAGTAGCTGTGTTTCACTGGCAGCAATACTGTGTTCCCAATGTAACCAGCACCCAGGCCCTCTGAACCTCAGCAAGGAGGATGTCAAGGATGTCAAGCCCTTGGGGGCTCACGAGAGGACTACGATGCTCCTGGTGGATGAAAATGACTCATTAGCTACTATCATCATTGGCTGTATCCCACTGTGCCTTAACAAGTAGTTCCAGGAGCCTTCTTCCCACCAGGGTTTCCATACCAACCACTGGTTCCCTCCCTGAAGCTACCTACTCCAATTCTGTACTGTCTTTTGGCAGCTATAACTATCTCATATTAGATTTTATTTGGGGTGGGGGGGCAAATCACATATGGGAAAATGGCTTAACTTTATGTGAAAACGTTTGCAGAGAGCTAGCCTAAGATGTTGTGGAATACTCTTCAGCTGTTTCTGTTTAGTCTCTAAGTTGTGTCCAGATTCTTTGCAACCGAGTGGACTGTAGCCCACCAGGCACCTCTATGCTTGGGATTCTCCAGGCAAGAATACTGGAGTGGGTAGCCATTCCCTTCTCCAGGGAATCTTTCAGACCCAGGGATCGAACCCACACCTCCTGCATCTCCTGTATTGACAGGCAGCTTCTTTACTACTGAGCCACCAGGGAAGCCTAGCCTAAGGAGATCCAGCAAAAACAGAAAGGTCACCAGAAGGGAAAGCAGAAAGCTCAAGCTGAGAAGAGAGATGACAGGGTGACTTCAGCAGACTCTGGTCCACAGGAGAAGCTGCATGGAAGTGAATAGGAGTTGACTGCTGAGCCCAAGGCTAAGGGCCCCCTTGCTCACCTGCCCAGGAGTACCTTTGGGTTGGATGAGTTTAAATGAACATTTTTCCAGTGAGAACACAGTACTGTCACATTCTACAGTGCTACATATTTCTCAGACCGTATTCGTTTGGATGACTGATCCTTGTTGTGTGCTGGTTATGGCACACTCAGCACTTACCCCGAACCTCATGAGTTGCAACCTAAGCACTGGGATGCTGGACAGAAGTTGGACAAAGAGAAGAAGGCCTTGCCAGTGTCTACCTCTTTGGAATCAACTTTTATATTTGGACTCTGGGCTAGAAGCTTGCCCTCCCATTGAGTCCATATTGATAGGTGTCCTATGAGTAATTGATATGGTCACTAAAGGAAACGAAACATTAAAATTTTCCAGAATTTGACTTCTTCACACCTTGCCACAGCTGCCACCCAAGTATAACCCACCCTCTTGTCCACTTGCACTAATAGACCATCTTCCTACTTCATTCAACCACTGTAATCGATACTTCACAAGGAAGCCAAGTCATTCTTTTAAAATATGGAATGGATCATGTTATTCTTCTGCTGAAGACACTCCAAAGGGATTCCATCACATCCAAATAAAACCCCAACTTTCAAAATAATCAGATTTTATGTCTAAGCAAAACCCTGACTGAATGGATTGAGGCCCTTCTTGCTCTTCATTGTCTTCCAGGAGATAAATCCTCCACTTTTAAATAAATGAAATTAAACAAACAATGCTGGTCGTGTGCGGGTCATTCCTCTCCCACTTCTCTGTCACTGTCCCCTACAGGCCACCTCATCATGCCCCTTCCAAAGACAGTGGCACCTGGCTTAAAGCTCTCCCGTCTACCCTGAGCTTTAGCATCATTCTGAAAGACTTCAGTGTCCTTTTAAACCCTTGTCTCTGCGGTTTCAGTCCAGCTATCTTCTAGAAACTTTCTGACTCTCTAATTTCAATACATCTAAAATCAATAATTCAAATATCCCACAAACGTCTCTCCTTCCAGCTGGCTGGCTAAAATATTCCTCCCTCAGCCTCACTGAGATCTCTACTTCATTAACCAATCTTCTTGCTTAGTCTATGTTTCCTTTCCTTTCTTATTTATATTGATTAAACGGTCCATAACTTCAACTGGAGTCATAACATACTCAAATTTTCTTATCCTCTTATATTTTTGTCACTGCTGTTAGGAAAAAATCCTCAAACCTATTTGACTGTAACTATTATATTCTTTATATTGGCTGGTGAAAATCATAAAATAAGGTAGAATGTTTTCACTTTAAACTCACGTCCAGGGCTTCCCTAGTGGCTCAGTGGCAAAGAATCTGCCTGCCAACGCAGGAGATGCAGGTTCAATCCCCAATCCAGGAAGATCCACAGGTTATTCAACCTGTGCTCTGCAACAAGAAAAGCCAGAGCAATGAGAAGCCCACACCCTGCAACTAGAGTAGCTCCCACTCACCACAACCAGAGAAACGCCCAAGCAGCAATGAAGACCCAACACAGCCAAAAGTGAATAAGTAAAACTTTAAAATAATAAACTCACATCCATCAACCCAGACAGACTCCTAACACTTCCTGCCGTCCCAACTATGATGCACTATTTAACTCCCCCTCTCCACAGTGGCTTCAATTTTACTCTATTCTACTTGCAGCTCCAATGCTCTTCTTCCTACCTCAGTATCAGCAGACGATTCCTACTTACTGAGAAAATTAAACACTATTCTCATTAAATGTTAAAATTTAAATGTTCATGAACTGTTTAAAATGTAAAGTTCCCAATTAAAAAATAGAAATTAAACTTATTAGTCACAAACCAGTAGAGAGAAAATAAATAGTAAGGAACAAGTTCAATTTTGCAAAAGGAAAAATGCAAAAAAAAATGCATAATAAATAGAAAGCACTATTTGTTATGAAATAAATTTTAAAAGTGACAAACAAAATTAAACATATTAGTAACTTTATAAATAAAAATGGAATAAAATTCCGTTTAAATGGAAGATTCTTCAAATTGGACTTTGAAACTTTAAAATCTGGCTATGTTCAGTTTATAAGAAATATACCTAAACTATAATAATAAAGATTGAAAGTAAAGTAGTAAAAAATATATACCAGATAAATAACCAAAAAAGGTGGTAGATTTATTTCACAATAATTTGAAACTGAGTTTAAAGAGAAAATCATCATTAGGAGTGAAGAGCCAGTACATGATAAAAGAAAAATTCAGCAGGATGACATATCCGTTCTAAACTTTTATAAACCTAACTTACTTCAAACAAAACAGTAAAAATGGACAGAACTGTATGAATATACTTGAAAATCTACAGTTATAGTGGGGAAATTTCTGTTAATAATAATAATTACATAGTATTCTGTAGCATTAATTAATATTTTGGACACTAATCTAAGCTCTATACTTAGCATGTCTGATAGACTCTCATTCTTAACACATTCCAAATCAAAGTTGTGATTTCCATCCCCAAATCTGCCCACACACAGTCTTCCCCATCTTAATACTGATGCTGTATTTTTCCAATCACCTGGCCCAAAACCTTGGAGTGATTTTTATTCATCACATTCTTTTATACCCCATATTCAACAGATCAGGAAGTCCTGTCGAGCCTGTCTTCAAAGTATATAGTAATACAATCGTCTCTCACCCCCTCCTCTGCTACCTTCTAGTCCAAGTCACAACCATCATCTACTTCCATTTTTTCAATAGCCTTGTAACTAGCCTCCCTGATTCCATATTTCTCCCCATACCATTCTGTTATCAACACAGCAGCTATGGTGATTCTTCTAAAATGTATGTCAGATCACATCACCTCTCTGCTCAGTATCCTCTAACTTCTCAACTTACCTACAGTGAATATCAAAGCTCCTCACAGTGGCTTATGAGGCTCTACAGATGTGAACTTTTACCCCCCAGACCACTTACGCTCCCATGCTCTTCTCTGCTCACACCTCTCATGAAACCGTGGAATCTCACACCATGCCAAGCATATTCTAGTCCTGGGGCTTTTGTATTTTCTTCTGCCTGGAACACTCCTGCCCAGATAGCAACATGCCAAGTTTTGTCGCTTCTTCCAGATCACTCTTCAGATATCATCACCATGATAAGGCCTGGCCTCCCTATTGAAAATAGAAACTTACCTCTCACCTCATTCTCCTCTGCTCTATTATTTGTATGGACTTATCATCTAAGATGCTATATAATTTACTTATTTATCTTCTGTTTCTCCCTGGTGGCTCAGATGGTAAAGCAACTGCCTGCAATGCAGGAGACCTGGGTTCAACTCCTGGGTTGGGAAGATCCCCTGGAGAAGGCAATGACAACCCACTCCAGTACTCTTGCCTGGAAAATTCCATGGACCGAGGAGCCTAGTAGACTACAGTCCATAGGGTGGCAAACAGTCGGATACGACTGAGCGAATTCACTTTCACTTTCTCCCTCAATACAAGCTCTGATGGAGGAAGGGGATATTTGTATATTTTATTCACTGGTGTGTTACATATGGCAAAAACATAACTGGCACATACCGGACTCTCAAAAAATATTTGTTGAGGGACTCCTGGTGGTCAAGTGGCTACAACTTCACGCTCCTAATGCATGGGGCCTGGGTTCCATCCCTGGTCATGACTATCAGGCCATGAAAATAACGTGGAGGTATCTTAAACACAGATTACTAAGTGGAAGAAGTCAATCTGAAGGGGTTGCTTACTGTATGATTCCAACCACAAGACATTTTTGGAAAAGAAATTATGTAGATAGGTAAAAATATCAGTGTTTGCCAGGAGTTAGAGAAAATAAAGGAATGAATAGGTAGAGCACAGGGAACTTTTAGGGCAGTAAAACTACTCTATCCTAAAATGGTGAGTGTAAGTCATCATAAACTTGTCCAAACCCACAGACTGTACAATATAAAGAGAAAACCATAATGTAAGCTATGGACTATCGGTGATAACAATGTCAGTATAGAATTATCAATTATACCATTCTGTAGGTGAATGTTGACAATGAGTGAGACTAAGCATGTGTGTGGGACAGTTGGTATATGAAAGCCACTGAACTTTCCACTCCATTTTGCTGTGAATCTGAAACTTCACTAAAAAATAAAGTATTAAAATTTTTCTAATGTATCAAGAAATCTTAATTCCATCCCCATTCCTGTTCACCTTGACCACTCATCCATTACAAGTAGTATAATTAAAATTAATTTAATTAAATATCAAAACTAGTTTCTTAATCATTCTAAAACATCTTCGTTCAAATATAACCAAACACAAACACATATTCCTCTTTTCTCATCTTTGTTAGATAAAAGGTAGCTTGGAACGTACCCAACACTGCTCCTGGCTTTTTCAGTTAACAGTAAGGTATTCTGGAGATTTCACATCAGCACAATATGGATGCCATAGCCTAGTCGGTAAAGAATCTGCCTGCAATACAGGAGACCCCGGGTTGAT
The DNA here is from genome assembly GCA_006410635.1 of Cephalophus harveyi. Classification (NCBI taxonomy): domain Eukaryota; kingdom Metazoa; phylum Chordata; class Mammalia; order Artiodactyla; family Bovidae; genus Cephalophus; species Cephalophus harveyi. Next base: position 25,236 of record SJYT01058461.1, on the reverse strand, counting down.
TCCTGGGTCAGGAAGATCCCCTGGAGAAGGAAATGGCAACCTACTCCAATATTCTTGCCTGAAGAATCCCATGGACAGAGGAGCCTGGCAGACTACAGTCCATGGGGTTGCAAGAGCCAGACACAACTTAGCAACTAAAGAGAGAGAGAAGAGAGATTCTTTTCTTAAATTATTTTTATAATCCTTGTAAAATTTTTATTGTTTTTATTTTATTTTTAATTAGAGAATAATTGCTTTACAATATTGTGCTGGTTTCTGCCATACATCAACATGAATCAGCCATAGGTATATATATGTCCTCTCCATCTTGAACCTCCCTGCCATCTCCCACCCCATCCTACGCCTCTAGGCTGTCACAGAGCACCAGGTTTGAGCTTGCTGCATCACACAGCAGACTCCCACTGGCTCTCCATTTTATATATGGTAATGTATATGTTCCAATGCTACTCTCTCCATACCTCCCACCCTTTCCTTCCCCCACTGTGTTCACAGTCTGGAGGCCCTCATTCTTTAAGCAACTGCACAGTACACCATTGTGTGGTGAACCAGGTTCCCATTACTGGGCACTCATGATGTTTCCCCTCTTTTGGTATTGGAAAAGCAAGATATTGGAAACTAAACTAAGCCATAATAACTAGGCTTATACATGTGCCATTTTGTATTTGTGTACGTATAATGTATAACTTCTGAGAGTCCCTTGCACAGGAAGGAGATCAAACAGGTCAATCTTGAGGGAAATCAACCCTGAATATTCATTGGAAGGACTGATGCTGAAGCTGAAACTCCAGTATTTTTGGTCACTTGATGCAAACAGCTGACTCATTGGAAAAGAGCCTGTTGCTGGGAAAGATTGAAGGCAGGAGGAGAAGGGAACAACAGAAGATGAGATAACTGGATGGCATCACCAGTGCAAAAGACATGAACTTGGGTAAGCTTCGGGAGATGGTGAGTGACAGGGAGGCCTGGCATGCTGCAGTCCATGGGGCTACAAAGAGTCAGACGTGACTGGGTGACTAAACAAAAACAGCATTTAACTATGGGCTTCCCTGGTGGCTTAGTCAGCAAAGAACCCACCTGCAATGCAGGAGACTCGGGTTTGATCCCTTCGTTGGGAAGATTCCCTAGAGAAAGGCATGGCAACCGACTCCATGAGAATCCCATGGACAGAGGAGCCTGGCAGGCTAAGACAGCCTTCAGAATGGGAGAAAATAATAGCAAATGAAGCAACTGACAAAGAATTATTCTCAAAAATATACAAGCAACTCCTGCAGCTCAATCCCAGAAAAATAAATGACCCAAACAAAAAATGGGCCAAGGAACTAAATAGACATTTCTCCAAAGAAGACATACAGATGGCTAAAAACACATGAAAAGATGCTCAACATCACTCATTATCAGAGAAATGCAAATCAAAACCACAATGAGGTATCATCTCACTCCGGTCAGAATGGCTGCTATCCAAAAATCTACAAACAATAATGCTGGAGAGGGTGTGGAGAAAAGGGAACCCTCTTACACTGTTGGTAGGAATGCAAACTAGTACAGCCACAATGTAGAACAGTGTGGAGATTCCTTTAAAAACTGGAAATAGAACTGCCATATGACCCAGCAATCCCACTGCTGGGCATACACACCGAGGAAACCAGAATTGAAAGAGACACATGTACCCCAATGTTCATCACAGCACTGTTTACAACAGCCAGGACATGGAAGCAACCTAGATGTCCATCAGCAGATGAATGGATAAGAAAGCTGTGGTACATATACACAATGGAATATTACTCAGCCATTAAAAAGAATACATTTGAATCAGTTCTAATGAAGTTGATGAAACTGGAGCCTATTATACAGAGTGAAGTAAGCCAGAAAGAAAAAGCACCAATACAGTATACTAACACATATATATGGAATTTAGAAAAATGGTAACGATAACCCTATATGCAAGACAGAAAAAGAGACACAGATGTATAGAACAGCCTTTTGGACTCTGTGGGAGAAGGCGAGGGCAGGATGATCTGAGAGAATAGCATTGAAACATGTATATCATCATATGTGAAACAGATTGCCAGTCCAGGTGCAAATCATGAGACAGGGTGCTCAGGGAAGGTGCACTGGGATGACCCAGAGGGATGAGATGGGGAGGGCAGTGGGGGGGGGGGTTTCAGGATGGGGAACACATGTAAACCCATGGCTCATTCATATCAATGTATGGCAAAAACCACTACAATATTGTAGAGTAATTAGCCCCAACTAAAATAAATAAATTAAAAAAAAAAAAAGACAATCCCATGGACAGAGGAGCCTGGCAGGCTACAGTCCATAAGGTCGTAAAGAGTCAGACACAGCTGACGCAACTGAGCACACACAAATATATAACTATAGAAGAGATACCCAGAAGTGAGATTTCTGGGACAAAGAGTAAAATGCATCTATAATTTTGGTTGCTGCTGCTAAGTCACTTCAGTCGTGTCCGATTCTGTGTGACCACATAGACGGCAGCCCACCAGGCTCCCCCGTCCCTGGGATTCTCCAGGCAAGAACACTGGAGTGGGTTGCCGTTTCCTTCTCCAATGCATGAAAGTAAAAAGTGAAAGTGAAGTCGCTCAGTCGTGTCTGACTCCGCGACCCCATGGACCGCAGCCTACCAGGCTCCTCCATCCATGGGATTTTCCAGGCAGGAGTTCTGGAGTGGGGTGCCATCGCCCTCTCCATTTTGGTCGCTATTGCTAGATATTCTTCCACAGTTGTTGTAGCATTTTGCTACATCTGCAGCCAGCAAATGATTTCGACCAACCTCATATGTGAAAAATGGTATCTCATGTATTCCATTTTTATTTCTCATATTATGAGTGGGGTTGAACATTTTTTCATATGCTTAAGGACATTCCCATTCTTTTTCTGTAACTGTTCCTACCTTTTAATAATCTTTTATGGGGTTGCTGGTGTTTACAGTTTTAGGAATTCTTTACACATTAGGAAAGTTACATCTATGTATAACATGTGATCACATTGTCTTTCAAACTCCATACAACTCTAGATGGTAGCACAATTACTCCCACTTTAGAGACGAGGACACTGGAGTAGTAGGAATATTAGGTAAATTGTTCAAGAACACACAAACCCAACCATAGACCTGACTTTGAAGGTGGTATAATACTGCTCTCATGCCATAAAGATAAAAACTAAGCAAAGCAATAATATCTAACACTATACATTAACTACATTTTTATCTTCACAACAACTCTATAAAGTTGACATTATTACCATCATCTTACTGATGAGAATGTGAGATTTCAAAAAGATAAATAAACTTTCCCAGGAAACACTAACTCGTTCATCAGGGATAAAGTCCCCACAGTCTGTTCAGAACTGGAGTACTTTATCTGCAAACTCTTCAGTTCTTGTCCTCAGGAACTTACACAATCCAACAGCAGAGACAGAAAAGCAACCAGCCTCAAAAATAGAGGTCAACTAAAAAATAAAATAGAACTGCAAGCAGGTACAGTTGCTATCACTCCATTTACTGGGAATCTTAAGCTGAGTCTCATTTGTTTTAGAGATAATGATAAACTGTGAGGCTAGTGTCCAAGAGATTGGGCAGTTTCACCTGATGCTGTCACTACACTCGGCACGGCTCCTAGCAATGCAGTTCAGTTCAGTTCAGTCGCTCAGTCGTGTCCGACTCTTTGCGACCCCATGAATCGCAGCACACCAGGTCTCCCTGTCCATCACCAACTCCCAGAGTTTATTCAAACTCACGTCCATCGAGTCAGTGATGACATCCAGTCATCTCATCCTCTGTCGTCCCCTTTTTCTCCTGCCCCCAATCCCTCCCAGCATCAGAGTCTTTTCCAATGAGTCAACTCTTCGCATGAGGCAGCCAAAGTATTTCAGCTTTAGCATCATTCCTTCCAAAGAACATTCAGGGATGATCTCCTTTAGAATGGATTGGTTGGATCTCCTTGCAGTCCAAGTCACTCTCAAGAGTCTTCTCCAACATCACAGTTCAAAAGCATCAATTCTTCGGCACTAAGCTTTCTTCACAGTCCAACTCTCACATCCATACATGACCACTGGAAAAACCATAGCCTTGACTAGACGGACCTTTGTTGGCAAAGTAATATCTCTGCTTTTCAGTATACTATCTAGGTTGGTCATAACTTTTCTTCCAAGGAGTAAGCATCTCTTAATTTCATGGCTGCAGTCACCATCTGCAGTGATTTTGAAGCCCAAAAAAATAAAGTCTGACAGTGTTTCCACTGTTTCCCCATCTATTTCCCATGAAGTGATGGGACCGGATGCCATGATCTTCGTTTTCTGAATGTTGAGCTTTAAGCCAACTTTCTCACTCTCCACTTTCACTTTCATCAAGAGGCTTTTTAGTTCCTCTTCACTTTCTGCCATAAGGGTGGTATCATCTGCATATCTGAGGTTATTGATATTTCTCCTGGCAATCTTGATTCCAGCTTGTGCTTCTTCCAGCCCAGTGTTTCTCATGATGTACTCTGCATATAAGTTAAATAAGCAGGGTGACAATATACAGCCTTGACGTATTTCTTTTCCTATTTGGAACCAGTCTGTTGTTCCATGTCCAGTTCTAACTGTTGCTTCCTGACCTGCATATAGGTTTCTCAAGAGGCCGGTCAGGTGGTCTGGTATTCCCATCTCTTTCAGAATTTTCCACAGTGTATTGTGATCCACACAGTCAAAGGCTTTGGCATAGTCAATAAAGCAAAAATAGATGTTTTTCTGGAACTCTCTTGCTTTTTCGATGATCCAGTTAATGAAACACAAATTGCCATGGTTCAGCTTAGGGAACATTGCTTCAAATTCACAGCGTTCAGAAGTTCTTTGGAAAGGAGCGCTCTTTATGGAGGACTTCCTAAAGGATCAGTACACTATCAATTCCCCTCAGTAGACACTAGCTCCAGTATATGCCAGACTAAGAAAGGAAGGTACATGCCCAGCTTCATAGTTCTCCCTCCTGAGCAATTGTTCTGACTGAAATTTGATCTTAAATGATGCTTTCGACCAATAGTGAGAAAGTTTTAGAAATTTCTAGGAAACTATGCTTTCTGTTAAGGTGATATTACAGATTCTATTCAAAATGATCTCCAATATCTTCTCTTTGAAAGAAAACTGGAAGTGATTTCTGATCTCAATCTCAGGAATAGTTTTATTCCTACTGAGACTGAATTTTGCTTATCTTGTAGACTCTGAGATTCTCCTAAATGATCATATTTCCCTCCTTGAATTGACTGTAAGAAAGCTCAGATTAGAGTTTGTGCCATGCACACACACTTTGTATACTCACTTTACTCCCAGTTCCATCTTACATCCTTAGCCTTCTTGTCCTTTTACTCCCTTAAATTATTTTATCTTACTGAATTATGTGTATCATATTGTCACCTAAATGAATTTTAAAGGAGACCAGGTATAAATATATTCAAGGTATAAAAATATTCAAGCTACATATTTTAATCTCAATTTCCATTCTTTTAAACATTGCCAAAATATGATGATTGGAACTCTATTGAGTCTAAATTGTGATGCAAATTAAATGAGTAAGTAAAGAAAGACTACTCCAGGGACTTCCCTGATGGTCCAGTGGTTGAAACTCCATGCTTCCACCATAGAGGGCACGGGTTCAATTACTGGTCAGGGAACTAAGGTCCTACATGACTCACAATAAAAAAAAAAAAAAAAAAAAAAAAATTACTCCACCTGCACCAAAATTTTACTAAATTCCTCTCATCTTGTGCTGACCTATAAAATTTAACCAGAAACTTGTGGCAATTTGTATCTCTGGTAAGAGAAGGGTCAGAACATGCCAGAATTCTTTTTTAATTGCAGATTATGCAGTCTGGCATGCTAATTGCTCCCTGATTAGATCAAGTTTAAGGTAGTAAAGATAAATTTTCTGCTGTTAACTGCTTTGAAGCCAGTAAACATGGAGCCTTTAAATTAAAGTAGATATTGGTGCTGAAAATGCAATCTTTCTAGAAATAGGCCCCTATATGCTATAATAAAATCATGCAAAGAGCAAACTAAAATTACCTGGAACATCATTATAAAATACTACTGGCTACAGAATAGAAAATTCTAATTATGTTAAAAAAAGGATCCAAATGAACCCCAGAGTACTTTCTTAGTAACTTGTTTTTATTAACCTCCAGTGGATTACACAGAGAAGGCAATGGCAACCCACTATAGTACTCTTGCCTAGAAAATCCCATGGATGGAGGAGCCTGGTAGGCTGCAGTCCATGGGGTTGCGAAGAGTCGGGCATGACTGAGTGACTTCACTTTCCCTTTTCACTTTCATGCATTGGAGAAGGAAATGGCAACCCACTCCAGTGTTCTTGCCTGGACAATCCCAGGGATGGGGGAGCCTGGTGGGCTGCCGTCTATGGGGTCGCACAGAGTCGGACACGACTGAAGTGACTTAGCAGCAGCAGCAGTGGATTACAGATTCTAGGCTATTAGTACAATTGAGAGAGAATTTCCCTCTGTTCTCAAGCTTCTCTCTTTATCACTCCATCTGCAGAAGACTATCAGCATATTCCACCCAGGGAAAAGGGTATTTCATAAAATAAAAACTCAACTCATTGTAATTAAAAAAAAAATCAAAACTCAGAAAACCCAAATATGTTGACATTTCTATCCTAAGAATAAAAGTGAAAGGATTTTTGGTCTTGCTTTGTTCATCTATTGGCTCATTTCTTTCTGTTTTCAAAGACTTAAAGAATACGTCACTCCAAATCTTTGTTGTGACGAGAAAAAAACTGAGGGGCATACACTCGCACACTCCCGTGACAAATAGATCAGGACTGATTCCCCCTAAGCCTTGGCTCATTTAATACTTAGACAAGCTGAGTCCTGTTATCTCAGGAAAAATCATTATTTCGACTTTTGCAATATTTCTAACCTCAGAAAATTACCCATGTTCCTGGAGTCTAAAATGACTATACCCAGAGGAGCTAATTTTCATCTGTGCTTTGAACTTTCGCAGAAACCACAGCTGCCTTTATCTCTTTGGCTTATAGGTTAATTTACCACAGGGTGTTCACTTTGGCTCTCCTTGGTGTTAAGCTGATAAAAACTGCTTGGAAATATTTTGACTCCCTGTGTCTTGCCCTTATTATGTTGTCCAATTCAGTTCATATCATCCTTCTTCTCTCTCTCGACTCTTTTTTTCTCTCTCTCTGAAATCAGGTTTTGCTGTTGTCAAGAATGAACTGTTCCTTAGGGAAACCAGGGAAAATCCTGATTGCATGTCACCTTGAGCATAACTGTGTCAGGTCATTTTAGTTTCCCCTCCGTTTAAAACCACTGATTCCCCTTCTTCCATGTCTTTTTTCACCTTCCAAGGGAGGTGGAGAGAAGTGCCATATAACTGACATCATAAACTCATTTACTAGAGCATATCTACTAACCAGGAATTAAACTATCCCTAGTTGGCAAGAATTAATATTAAAAAATAAAAGGTGTGTCCCCAGTGATGATAAATAAAGTAATATACCTAAGAGTTAAATATTCAACTCAAAAGAAGAACATAGTCTTTATTTGCTGGGTTAGGCTTAAAATATTGGATCTTTCTGGCTTTTATCTAATTTCTGGATCCCTTATGAAACCATTACTTCATAGTGGTAGCTGAAGTCTCCCTGGGGATGTTCCTCAGGTGTAGTTTCTTACAAAAGACACAGAGAAAAACAATTTTCCAATTATAAGCAGAAGAAAGGACAACCTGTCTTTTAATAAATAAAAAAAAATATCCATATGGTAAACTAATTGTCTTCATGCTGTGAAGTTTACTTACCTTTCCCTAGGAAAGGAAAGTGAAGTCGCTCAGTCATGTCTGACTCTCTGCGACCCCATGGACTGTAGCCTACCAGGCTCCTCTGTCCATGAGATTTTCCAGGCAATAGTACTGGAGTGGATTGCCATTTCCTTCTCCAGCGGATCTTCCCAACCCAGGGATGGAACCCAGGTCTCCCGCATTGTAGACAGACGCTTTACCATCTGAGCCACCAGAGAAGTCCATACCTTTCCCTAAGTGACCCCCATCAATTACTGTTTTTTCCTAATGCTCCAAATTCAGAGGCAAATTTAAAGTAGAACAATAAAAGAGGAAACAGTTAAAGGCCCAGACTTAAGGAAAATAATTTGAATAAAACTCTATGAGAAATATTTGAGCAGAGCAAAGATGCAAAGAGATAGTATGCAATTATTAAGAAGAATGAGTTATTTCCATGTAGACAGACCTGTAAAAACAGCCATGATCTATTAACTAAAAAAACAAAGATATTCTACAATAATATATATAGTATGACCCCAGATTTATAAAATAAGTAAGCAAACAAAACTAAACATAATAGACTTTATAAGTTTCTATAATCATAGAAGAAAATATATAAGTACATATAACTAATGGTCAACATTGGTTACCACAGAATGGTGTAATTAGAAAGAAGAAAGTATATTTTCTATATGTCTAGATTGCTTTGACTATTAAAATGAATATTTATTAGCTTATAATTAAAACAAAAATGTAAGGAAATAAAAAAATTATATACCAAGGAAAACACATGTATCATATATGGGTGAGAATTTTCTGTCTGAGCAAGAAGTTTTTCTTGAGTATTGCTGCTGCTGCTGCTAAGTCGCTTCAGTCATGTTCGACTCTGTGCAACCCCATAGATGGCAGCCCACCAGGCTCCCCCATCCCTGGGATTGTCCAGGCAAGAACACTGGAGTGGGTTGCCATATCCTTCTCCAATGCATGAAAGTGAAAAGTGAAAGTGAAGTCGCTCAGTCGTGCTGACTCTTAACGACCCCATGGACTGCAGCCCACCAGGCTCCTCCATCCATGGGATTTTCCAGGCAAGAGTACTGGAGTGGGGTGCCATTGCCTTCTCCTGTTGAGTATTAAGACTGGTCATATAGCTTAGGTATAGAGCATTTGGCTGCAAGCAGCAGAAAACCCATGACTTAACTAAAGACATGTATTGGCATGCATAACTAGAAGTCCAGCAGTCATGTGGGTTTCAGGAGTGACATAATCTATGAATGCCAGCTCCATTTCACTGCAATTCTCTTGACTTTCCCTTCTTCATGCACTGACTTCATCCTCAGTCTTACAGAAGAATCAGATTTCTACATACCACATGTCCAAAAGAAGACAGGATTGTGTTCTGGAAGTTCCCAAGAAGACAAAGTAAATACTCCCATCAAATCTCTCCTGGTGCCTCACTGGTTCAAAAGCAACACATTCCCAATCTTGAAAAATTTATTGGCAAAGGAGATAGATATTAGGTCAATCAGGGCTACTCTTAGGGTGGGGTGTGCACATAGTCTACCGAGGAACATGGGCTGAGTTGGGGAAGGGACAGGGTAGACACCAGAATAGGGTTCCATTAGCGAAGAGCAGAGAAGTGATGACTCTGGCCACACAAAAGTAAACAACAGTTATACAATCCTTACCCTAATGAAGTTTACACTGTTGCAGAAGGCAAACAATAAACAAGGAATTATGACTGTAAATAGCACTAGCAAAAGTAAGTATAGAGTTACACTTTGGGAACAGACTGCAAAGGATTTGTCATTGACAGATAGGGTTGAAGAAGTTTACAGAAGACTACCCTAAAAAACGCTCATGATCTGAAAAAGGGGGAGAAGACAGAACACAGGAAGACAGGAATGTCAGCAAGTGGTTTAAATAACCAAAAGCAAATAGCCAGAGTCAAGTTAAACTGATGCAAAGGCTACATCTTCTGTAAATCAGAAAAACTCTTACAAACTGCCAAGGCAAAGATAAAGGCCGAGAGGGAAAAATGGGCAATGTAAAGCACAATCAATAGAAAAGGCAAATTATATATTATTTGGTTCACTAATAAAGAGGAGCTTTCCAAGTGTCTCAGTGGTATAGAATCCACTGGCAATGCAGGAGTGCAGGAGACACAGGTTCGATCTCTGGGTCAGAAGATCCCCTGGAGGAGGAAATGGCAACTCACTCCAGTATTCTTGCTTGGGAAATCCCCTTGACAGAGGAACCTGGTGGACTACAGACCATGGGGCTGCAAAGAGTCAAACACAACTTAGCAACTGAGCATGCAGATGTGGCACTGATCAGAATAATGCATTTTGAAATAAATATTCCACTTTTCACCTAACAAAATAAAACAAATAAAACGAGAGGGGTCCCAAATTGAATTGGGGATACATTTCAAATGGATAGCAAGAGGATGATCCAGTCATTCTGAGGTCATTGCTCAAATTTTATTTTCTAATATGAATGTGTGGAATGTATAAAATGTGAGATTTCAACACAGACACTTGGCATTTGTAATACTGCTAAAGGTTTCTGCTTTTGCAAGCAGGAATTCTGATAAATTCTCCTTCACATTATTCCCATCTCCAAAGAAACTTACATGTGAGCTATATTTTCAATTGTATTATTTAATATGTTCCCAACAGAAAGTGTCTCTTTTTGCTAGGTTTCAGGGAGAGCTGAATTCTGTACTTGTAATTTTACATTTGTGAAGATTGGAAGAACTTTCTACAGATTAGCTTCTGGCTCCAAATACTGCAAATATTGTTTCTCCCCCACTATCTTCATAATGCTGTGTTAGGCACCAAAACATGCATTTTCACAGCACTTTCACGTCACAGTCGAGTGTGAGTCAGCACAGTGAGCAGTAAAAATATTCCTGGAAGCCATCCCTACCCTAGACTTGCTAGCAGTAACTTAATTGTATAGGCTTAAGTTAACTTAGCTTAACTTAACTGTATATCTCACTAAATCTAAATTAAAGTGTGTCCCCAATTCAATTTGGATCCCCAAATGCCTACTTTCTTCCAAAATACAAAGCAATGTGATAGAGGTAAGTCAAAGTGAAGTCAGGAGTCCTGGAGTGAGTGAGAAAGAATACAGAAATATTACCATTAAAATATCTTACTTTTGCACAAATACATGTGATCGTGCAAATACACCACTAAGGTCTCACCCAGAACCTTGAAAAAACCTCAGGCAAATGAGAAGCCCTGAAGATTATTTAAGCTTCCCTGGCCTTGTGAAAAGTTAACTGAGTAGGACTGAAGTCAAAATAAAATTGAAGAACATGAACTTGAAATGTCACCAGTCTTTAGCGTTGTGTGATAATCTCTAGCAGCATTCAGCAGCTCAGCTGAGAAACCAAATGTAATGGAAATGTGTTGATTTTTAATCACTCAATATTCATAGGCCATCATTTTAATCACTGTACGCCAATATCTCTCTTAGAGAATCACCCACTTCTTCCCCTACTTTTAGCCCATGCACTTCTGGGCTCAGAGTGCAGCATGTTCCCTGGACCTAAACCAGACCATGTGGTATTCTGTCACTTAAAATGGAAAAAGTCCTCACACAATTTTTAAAAAATTAAAAAGGGAAAAAACTGGAAGCATAAGAAATGAGGAAAACAAGGATAGAATAGGGGCTTCCTTGGTGGTCTAGTGGTTAACAGTCTGCCTTCCAGTGCAAGGGGCACTGGTTCAATCCCTGGTCTGGGAGGATCCCACATACCTCAGAGCAACTAAACCCTCAAGCCACAACTACCGAGCCCGCACACCCTAGCTGTGCTCTGCAACAAGAGGCCACCAAAATGAGAAGCTGGTCAATACAACGAAGAGTAGCCCCTACTCACCACCACTATAGAAAGCCCACGTGCAGCAGCAAAGACCCAGGGCAGCCAAAAATAAATAAATCTTAAAAACCCACAAAGATGGAACAGGCAAACATAGGACAAAAAGCAGACTTTCCGTCTTGGGCAAGAAAGCTAATAATCCCTGGTAAGGAGTAGAATAAAATATTTAATCTTATTTCTTGGAATTGAGACCATGTGCCTCTTGAAGTTTTCCAATAAAAAATCTTGATAAGGAAAGAGTTAAGGGTGCTGCTTATTGTGGCCTTCTGTAAGGTCCTGCAATGAAAAACCTCACTTAGGCTCAGCTGAAACTGGCCCATTTCAAAGCACAAAGGAATGAACATTAGGAATATGCTGATGGAAACAATTTCTGCCTGTGGCCTGTGATCTGAGTTGGCTAAAAATCCAATGAAATGGAACCAAGGACTGGAAAAGATGGAATGCTCTGCTGTCAGTTAAGGTTCTTGCCAGAAAAGACAGGGAGGAGTCATCCCAGGAGACAAAATCGGGATGTCTTCCCACTCAACTATCTGCTGTCATGCACTCCAGGAGTGACTGACTGACAGAGGAAACAATTAACTTAAATGGAAAGCAGCAGCTGGGATGGAGCCTAGGATCAAGAGGCAAATTACTGGTGGTTCAAAGCACAGTTGCTGTTTAATGTTATTCCTAGGTAGAGACCAAAATGAAAGCCATTAATCTGAGACTCAAGTGCATAAACTAAAGTCTGAGACTAATGCAATGCCAGCGACTGAGATGTCTTGATATGATGTCTGACTTTGGGTGTCAGTCCATGGAATCCAGGGAATGAAAGGGAGGTAGTGGGTGGGAAGCCTTCTAAGTTGTTACAGAAGCTGCTTTGCTTAACTCTCAATCAATTCCTAGGCCCCTGATGCTTAACTAGTTCAAAGTAGAATGCTCCAAGATGATATTAATATATAGCTCATTCTGTCCAATATCTAAGATATCTTAGGATATGCCCAATATATAAGATATAGCTATGGAAAACAATGAACAATGGACCAAACTGTCCCAGTAGGTCTTGGTTGGAGTTCTTTACTTTTAATAAATTATATTGGCTTATCCCACATACACTTAAATATTTGGAATATAGTAATTTAGGGGAAAATAATCTGAGATATAGAAAGGCAATGCCAAAGAATGCTTAACTACCACACGATTGCACTCACCTCACACGCTAGTCAAGTAATGCTCAAAATTCTCCAAGCCAGGCTTCAGCAATATGTGAACCGTGAACTCCCTGATGTTCAAGCTGGTTTTAGAAAAGGCAGAGGAACCAGAGATCAAATTGCCAACATCCTCTGGATCATAGAAAAAGCAAGAGAGTTCCAGAAAAACACCTATTTCTGCTGTATTGACTATGCCAAAGCCTTTGATTGTGTGGATCACAATAAATTGTGGAAAATTCTGAAAGAGATGGGAATACCAGACCACCTGGCCTGCCTCTTGAGAAACCTATATGCAGGTCAGGAAGCAACAGTTAGAACTGGACATGGAACAACAGACTGGTTCCAAATTGGGAAAGGAGTACGTCAAGGCTGTGTATTGTCACCCTGCTTATTTAACTTCTATGCAGAGTACATCATGAGAAACGCTGGGTTGGAAGAAGCACAGGCTGGAATCAAGATTGCCGGGAGAAATATCAATAACCTCAGATATGCAGATGACACCACCCTTATGGCAGAAAGTGAAGAGGAACTAAAAAGCCTCTTGATGAAAGTGAAAGAGGAGAGTGAAAAAGTTGGCTTAAAGCTCAACATTCAGAAAATGAAGATCATGGCATCTGGTCCCATTACTTCATGGGAAATAGATGGGGAAACAGTGGAAACAGCGTCAGACTTTATTTTTGGGGGGCTCCAAAATCACTGCAGATGGTGGCTGCAGCCATGAAATTAAAAGATGTTTACTCCTTGGAAGAAAAGTTATGACCAACCTAGATAGCATGTTGAAAAGCAGAAACATTACTTTGCCAACAAAGGTCCGTCTAGTCAAGGCTATGGCTTTTCCAGTAGTCATGTATGGATGTGAGAGTTGGACTGTGAAGACAGCTGAGTGCCGAAGAATTGATGCTTTTGAACTGTGGTGTTGAAGACTCTTGAGAGTCCCTTGGACTGCAAGGAGATCCAACCAGTCCATTCTAAAGATCAGCCCTGAGTGTTCTTTGGAAGGAATGATGCTAAAGCTGAAACTCCAGTACTTTGGCCACCTCATGCGAAGAGCTGACTCATTGAAAAAGACTCTGATGCTGGGAGGGATTGGGGGCAGGAGGAGAAGGGGACGACAGAGGATGAGATGGCTGGATAGCATCACGGACTCTATGGATGTGAGTTTGAGTGCACTCCAGGAGATAGTGATGGAGAGGCCTGGTGTGCTGCGATTCATGGGGTCACAAAGAGTCAGACACGACTGAGCAACTGAACTGAACTGAACTGAATCTGACATACAGGCAACTTAGGGCACTGACTTTCATTGAGTATTTGATCTATCTGTTCAAATGGTCACATATGCCCATCTTCAGCTTCTGAGGCCCAGGAAGTCCCAGCAAGAGAACTGCAGATTAAGGCTTAGATGGTTGACAGGAATCTTGGGGAAATCTTGGGCCAGGTAAAATATTTTTCCAAGGAAACTTGCAACCTTGATTCCAGGGGTAGAATATGAATCATAGTCAAGAAGTTACAGTAAGAATTTATGACCAACAGCAGATCCTAAAATTACAGTCAAATCTATAAATAGAAAAATTAAGAACTATGGGTGGAAGGTAGGAGAATCTCATTCATGAGTTTTCACAAATCCTAAGGTCATAGACACATGAGAATGTTTATGATCCACTTTTACATGTTGCGCTTGTATGTCACATGGTTGACCTCCAGCACCAGGGGTTCTATGTGATCTTCTACCCAGATGTTCATGGGTCAGGAGCCCTTTCCCAGTGTCCATCCCTCAGTGGGAGTCAGGGGTATTTACTCAGACTTGCACAAAGTTGGGGCAGTTTAGCAGCAAGGCCTATGCATCCAGGATCCAGAAAACAGGATTTTCTACAACTACCATTCAATGGATTTGTGCCCAGTCCATCGCAGTCCTATGAGCATCCAGAGCCCAATATGGAACACATATTATTAAAATAAATATAGAAGATGAAAGAAGAGAGAAGAGCACAAGTTAGAGTAAGAGAAAAGAGAAAAACCAGAAGTTGCACTTACTAGAGCAGAATGCATTTCTCATCATTGAGTAAAGGGCCCTTTGAATAGAAGGAGGGGAATATTCACAGAATTAGCTGGTTTCTCTGGGATGCAACTGTAAACATCCCCATTGACTGCACCCTCACATGGCAATGACACACTTCCTTTACTCACATAGTTTATCTCCAGTCTTCAGCCAACAAGAATGTATGGCTGGCTTGCCAACTTTCCATGCATAGACAACTGATTTTGTAGGCTACACTAATAAATAATGCCTTTACACACTGTTCATGGGGTTCATGCTTTCAAACTGTGGTGCTGGAGAAGACTCTTGAGAGTCCCTTAGATAGCAAGGAGATCAAACCAGCCAATCCTAAAGAAAATCAACTCTGAATATTCATTGGAGGGACTGATGCTGAAGTTGAAGTTCCAATATTTTGGCCACCTGATGGGAAGAGTTGACTTATTGGAAAAGACTCTGACGCTGGGAAATATTGAGTGCAGGAGGAGAAGGGGACACCAGAGGATGAGATGTTTGGATGGCATCACTGACGCAATGGACATGAGTTTGAGCAAACTCCAGGTGAAATACAGGGAAGCCTGGCATGCTGCAGTCCATAGAGTCGCAAAGAGTTGGACATCCTTTAGCGGCTAAACAACAACAATAAATCATGAAAATATCATGTAAGTTTCCAGAAAGCCTTCCTGAGACATTCAGTTCCTCCTTGCCCTTAAATAAAACATATACCAACAACTAGAACTCCTTCCTAAACCCAGCAACACATTGTCTGATGTGCTCATAGAAGTGAGAGGTGATGGAGGCACTTGCTGCCAGGTAGGATGATTTGACATGGCCCAAAACTCTTCCAGAAATCCCGCATGATGCTTCAGGAGGAGTCCGGTTGGTCACGAGTGTGGAACTGTTCATCCATTTGTCTCTCTTCTCAGCCAGGATATCAAGATAGTCACTCATTCTGGCTCACCCATAAATTTCACAGCCTTACATACAGAGTTCATCAACAGCATAAGGAAATCAAGGGGCCAGACTATGTCAGGGGAAATCTTAAGTAAGCTGGACCTGCCTGTGGGGCAACTTTCCAGGGCCACTACCAAACCGGGAGGGAAGTCCAATGTTCTTCAGTGGTTTCTTCTTTTTAGGATATTCTGGTCAGAAATGAAGAGGTCACTGTTGGCTCTACTGAGATAGAAAACACTGTGTTTTCACCAAAACTTATACCTTCTTCATCAGGAGGACATGACTAGACCACATTTCTCAGTCTCCATTGCAAGAAGGTATATCCAATGTGGCCAAAATTTTATCCAGTGGTATATGAGGGAGAAGCAATGAATGCCACCTCCAAGCTTGGCCCTTAAAAGTCTCCCAGGTGTCCAGGCATGGTAACTTTATCCAGTCTACTGATATTGGCACATTAGAATTCACAGGCTGAAGACAGCAGAATTTCTATCATCTTGGCTTCCTGAATGATTACTTGGAGCCAAACCAGGAATGTGTAAATTGAATTGTTATATGAAAAAGAAATAAACTATTGTTGTGTTAAACTACTGCTCTGAGGACTTTGTTGTCAAAAAACCTAGCACTACTTTAATGAATACATGCACTGATGTTCATGTCACATTTGTGGTGCTGGGATAATAAGACTCAGTCATTGTTAGATCAGGGGAGACAATGGCCCAGGGTGGCCTGAGGAACCATAGATAAAGAATTTCAATTGCAGTATAAGAAGGAAACAAACCTAACTGCTAGGAAAGCATTCCCAAAAGTCAGCGTCAAGAAAGGAAGCCATTCACAACAAAGTAAGTAATGGGGATCGAGCCAGGAGGCCTGTGAGTGAGTTGGGTTCTGGGGATGAAGACAAACAGAGCCCATGGTGTAGGATTTGGGCAGAGATATGAGGACAGCAAAGGTCCATTTTCTGTGCAAATTCAGACAACGCCTGTCACTATCTTTAATAGCTAGCTCTTTATCCATTAGCTTTCTGAAGACGCTACTCACTGGTCTCATTTCTGCAAACCCCATTTCTCAAGGGCCAGTCATTTCCCAAATTCTTTTATTTAACTTTGTCTGGTACCTGTTACACACTGACGGTATTTTCATATTCTACTTCCTCACTATATCCGTGCCTTAGATTTCCACTTTTTTCATAATGTGGTAATTGATTGCTGAGTATGTTACTGGGAGTAGAGAAAGACTGCTGTTTTCACTCTCGTGTTAAACTTTTACTGGCATAAATACTAGTGTGTGTCAGCCCGCAATCTGGGATTAAGTTGAAAGCACCCAGATGAGCCCTCAGGCTTTAGAAGAGGGCAATGCTCAGGAAACCCTGCTTCTGAGACATCAGGACCTCATGACAAAAGCCACACACCTCTAGGCATTCCATGATCTCTTGGCCAGCCTAATATTCCTGAGGAAGGAGGTGTCAAATGTGGGTTGAAGATATGAATAGGAGATTCACCAGCCTGAGTCCCTCTCCATTACCCGAATCTCACCTGCCTCTCGAGTGATTACCATGTCTGAACCCCTTCCCAGGAAGAACCCCAATGCAAAGAATCATTCTTTGTTTATTGTTGGGACTATTTAGATCTCAAAAGACTTCTGCTGGCCCCAGCCTCTAAGAGCGGTGGGCCTGCTTGGCCTGTCTGGATTTCTGCCCTGTGTCAGGAAGTGCTCGGAGGACATACAGGCCAATAAAACTTCATAAGGATCTGTGGCTTTTTGTACTTGTCTGCAAGAAACACATGACTTCAGGCAATAATAAGGATATTCATCTTGTGGGGTGGCACCTATGCAAATTATCAGCACAGAGGAGTTCTCAGCCTTAGTAATGCTGAACCGAGTTTCTACCAAAATGAAGGTGTGACGAATGTAGGCAGACCACCAAAGCCAGGAAATCATAGAAGAGTTGAGAAAAGGCTGAGGGCAGGACCAGAGGCAACAGGAGGAATCATGAAGTCCAAATTAGGTTGACTGGGACAATCAAGTTTTAAAGGAAAATTCTTCATAAGTGGAGGAGAAATAAGGTGAAGGAAATAAGAATACATAGGTAAGAAGTTGGATAGATAGCACCACAATGTGAAAAAAAAAAAAGCCTGAGTTTGCTGTTGACAAAGAGTTGAATTCCTGTATCTCCACTTTATATATTCTGTGGCCTCTTAAATTCATTTAACGATTAACTTAAAACCTTGAAGGATTTGTAAAACAGATTGATAATGTCTATTTCCTAGAATTATTATAAGAATTAGAGGCTTCCCTGGTGGTTCAATGGCTAAGACACCACACTCCCAATGCAGGGAGCCCAGGTTTGATTCCTGGTCAGGGAACTAGATTCCACATGTTGCAACTAAGACCCAGTGCAGCTAGTTGCTAGCTCACTAAGCAAGTAAATACTTTTTAAAAAGAATTAGAGATTATATATTAATATAGTACTTGCACCATTTAACAGGCATCAAATAAATGATGGATGTCATTAATAAGATTACTTGGTTGTGGACTTTCTATAGGCTTTTAACAGCAATCACAATCTTACCCAAGAGCCAGTGACTGAAATCATTCTTTATAATGCCTATCCTGCTCCAATAAAAAATGAATCTTTATTTAGTATTAGACCTTTTAGTATTTATTCATTGAACATAGTAAGAAAACTTTTATACATAAAAGGCTGAGCTAGCTGCCAAAAACACAGCCCTACCCATGCATATACCATATTGTTACCTGTTTCTATGTGGCTATACATCTTGTTTTAAACTGTCAGTATTTTAAAGCTATGTTACTAAATATAAGTTTTCTTCATTTCCACACAACACTGTACTGATCTGGTTGCCTTTTTTGTTCGCCTAACATTTCTTTTTTATTGAATCAACCCTTTGTTCTGGCACCAAGTTAATGTACCTTTTGGTATATTTATACATGTCATGTCTTGGATTGACTTTTTATTCCAAGTTTCTTCCTGGCAAAGATAATGAGCACAGTGAGCTTGCTTAATAAAGGTTACATAATAATAACTATTAAATGTTCCTTTAAAATCTCAAGCCGCTTTTTATCTTTTGCTTCTACTTTGAGATAATTATATACTTCTCCGAAGCTATTTATAGCCCCCATCAGGAAGAACAGCTGAAAAAAAAAATGTGTTCCCGGTCCTGCCAAAACTATGGTGAAAGTGATTTAAACTCCGAATTTCTGTTGCAAATGTTCCGATGGCATTCAACATATGGATGTCTAATTCTAGCAATAGGAAACTTCTTCCAACCAAAGTCTCCCCAATGGAGGTGGTTATTAAATACATCTTGTCCATATCACCATCATCATTCATTTACCAACAAACTGAGATCACACAAAAACAGTTATGAAACACACCTTTTACTTGTTATCGGTCCCTCTGCATCTGCTTCTCAGCTGCACAGTGAGTCACGTCCTCCTCTACCCTTTGAAGTCTGAACCCCAGCATATTTAGGCAAGACCGCAAGATGTAGCCACAGACCAGCCTCACAGGAAGAGCAGAGGACCTCCTCCATGCCATGACTTGCACATTACAGGGTCAAAAAAACTGTATACATATGCGCACTACTCTGAGGGTTGCCAGGTTTAGCAAATAAAAATTTAGCAGCCCTATCCATTCCACACAGTCGTCTCCCAAACTAGCCTTAAAACCCTCTAATTACTTTCTCCCCTAAGTCAAGGCCTCAGCTTTATACAGTGGGCCACTCACTGGGCTTGAAGGCTGAGGCTGTGTGCCGACCTTAGCACTTGCTACTTGGCTTGGGTGAGTGCATTCTGATTTTAACCATCACGATTCTTTTATCAAAGGTCCATCTCCAGACTTCTAGGAGCCACCCCTCTCTGTGAGCTATGGCCTTGCTGGAGAAACAGCAAGCAAGCACAGTGCCCTGCCCTCGGGGAGCTTAGGGCCTAGTAGGAAGGAAAGGTGAGAACTCCGGGGAGAAAGGGCTAGAAATCAAGACCAAGCTGATTTTTTTCTTTTTTCTTTTCTTGGTTGTCAACACATCTCTGTCAGATTCCATTCCTCTATTTCTCTATTTCCCTTCAGTGTGCAGCTTGTTTTACTGTAAATGTTTTCATGAGAAGCCTTTTGCCCTAGAGAGAGATCTAACAGAACCTGTTGCTTGGCAATTGCAGCCTTCACTAAGGTGAACATATAATATTGTAATGTTTTGGAATCCAAGTTAACCACAGCATTTGTATAGCTTTGGGGAAGCTATACAAGAAAACTCCATATTTCTTCCTGTCAGAGGCAAATGTCTTCTGAGCCATTTGCAATTGCTTTGCTCATTAGATGAATCCTGGAAGGTGGGGTGAGAGCACAGTGAAATTCTCTGGGTACTAACAGTTTCCCAAGGAGTCCTCAGCACCCATGAAGAAAAAGTCCTGCCGCCTAGGTCCAGAAAAGCAAAAGCAATAGTGATACTTACCAGACAAGTTTGGGGTAGGTACATCCTGGGTAGGTCTGAGGTTTGTGTCCAAACTGAGAAAGAACAAAATGCTCGACCCATGCTGGAAACCAGCTGCTCCTGGTCTGTGTGCCTTTTGTCCTCAAGCTCAACATTTTTAGCAGTAAATCTTGGATGATGAACTAAAAAAACTTGCTTTCTTACAAATGTAAACATTTATTATTCTTTCTACTAGTGAAAATGCACATATTCGATTAAAAGACATTCCAGGATTATTTATTTGACCTCTGTTTGCTTGGCTACTGTATTTTTTCCAAAGCTCGAAAGCTTATTTTCTGGCCCTTCTCTCTCTGACACTAAAATCCCACTAAGTGCTTCTGAGCTCTAAAGTTGGGAGCTGATGAGCTGGGCTTAAATTTCTGTTCTACCTCCTAACTCCTGCGAGACGTTGGGAAAGTCGTCTAATCATTTAAACCTGTTTCTTTATCTGCTTATTAGTGGATACAGCTGATCCCTGAACAACGGGTTAGGTATCTTCATCCTCCAAAAAGTGGGAAATTCAGGTAGAACTTAACGGTCAGCACTCCAGCCCCGTGGCTCTTGCAGCCAAGATTTGACCAACAACGGATCTGGTAGTCTAGTGTATTTACTATTAAAAAATTTCAAATGTGAGCATACCTGAACATATGGTCAATAAGATAAATTACACAATCAAATTTTTTCATTGTTTGCAAAACTATATAAAAAGAGGGCTTTTTTTTTTTTTGTATATACAAATGCTGCTGTCAACTAATGAATTCTATTTACTATACCAATCATAGTTAAGAGGATGTGAAAACACAGCCATTTTATGTCAGGCTGAAGGAGTCCTGGTTGGCAACATAACAGGCGTGTCAAAGCTGGCAGCAGGACCTCAGCATTCTTGACTTTATCACCTCCACCTTCTCTTCCAAAGTCTGGGCTACTATAAATCCTGTGGAACTTCAGACAAACCAATACGTTCATGAAGCCCAAGTGCACACCAGCATGAAGCTCTTTCTAAAAGGGGTTGTGACATCTGTGCAGTCTAGGAAACTGTCTGGGTAGCTAAGTATCCAAAAATTCTGTCACAGTCAGCAAGTTCTTGAAGGTCCTATGATATTAGAGATGCTCTACCCAGGGCTCTAGGGGCCCAGACAGCTTGACAGCTCAATTTTGATTTAGCCAAATCTACTTAATGACTTAAAGAATAAACCAGTCTAGGTTTTGTGCTAATACCTACAACTTTGTGTATAGGTTTTTCTGCCATGATTATTTTATCTAATGCATGGAGAGGAATAATCACCTAGTATGATGCTTAGTAAGTATACTAGTCTCACTAGAAACTCAATTCTATTATTGGGGAATAATAGGAGCAAGATGTTCTAAAAAACTGTGAACTTTGGCATTAGGCCTAGATTTCAATCCACCTGAAAAAGTTACTTAATCTCTTGGGAACATAATTGGAAAAAGGAGAAAATACTATGGATTGAAATAAAGTGTATTTTGACTAATTTAAATGGCCAAAATATGGCATGCGTGCTGAGTTGCTCAGTCAAGTCCAACTCTTTTGACCCCTTGAACTGAAGCCCTCCAGGCTCTTCTGTCCATAGGATTCTCCAGGCAAGAATACTGGAGTAGGTTGCCATTTCCTACTCCAGGGGATCTTCCCAAGCCAGGGATCAAACGCATATCTCCTGCATTTCCTGTATTGGCAGGTAGATTCTTTTATCACTGAGCCACCTGGGTAGCCCATTTAAATCATGGCACTCATCATCATTATTATTGTTAGCCAGTTTTTATGTTGTGAGTTAATATTGTCTTTACCATTTATGCTTTCAGATTTCTTAGAAGAAAGGCATCATCCTTGGCAAGTATCACAATAATTAAAGTTTATATAAGAAGAAAGTTAATTTATGAAATCATCTGATCAATTATTATTACTCCCTTTTGAGAAGTTTCACAGTGCTGTGAAATTCAAAGATACTATGTCCTGTGATTATGTGAATTTGATTATAATGCAGTCAGAATGTTTCCCATCCTCTTCAACATATTTATCTTGGTCGTGACATTAATGTCAACACTGAGATTTATGTGACTGAGTTTTTTACAATAACACTATAGCATTATTTGTTGTTGTTGTTCAGTCACTAAGACTGACAGTTTGCAACTCCATGGACTGTAGCCCACCTGCCAGGCTCCCCTGTCCTTCACTACCTCCCAGAGTTTGCCCAAGCTCATGTCCATTGAGTCGGTGATGTCATCTAAACATCTCATGTCTGCTGCCCCCTTCTCCTCCTGCCTTCAATCTTGCCCAGCATCAGGGTCTTTTCCAATGAATTGGCTCTTTGCATCAGGTGACCAAAGTATTGGAGCTTCAGTTTCAGCATCAGTCCTTCCAATGAATATTCAGGGTTGATATCCTTTAGGATTGACTGGTTTGATCTCCTTGCACTCCAAGGGACTCTCAAATCTCCAGCACCACAATTCAAAAGCATCAGTTCCTCAGTGCTCAGCTTTCTTTCTGGTCCAACTCTCACATCCATACATGAACTGGAAAAACCATAGCTTTGATATTTTAAACTTGGATGTCTTCACTTCAATGGTTTTTTGATGTTTTGGAGGTCCATGACATTGTACAGGAGGCAGGGATCAAGACCATCCCCAAGAAAAAGAAACACAAAAAGGCAAAGTGGTTGAGGAGGCCTCACAAATAGCTGTGAAAAAAAGAGAAGCAAAAAGCAAAGGAGAAAAGGAAAGATATAACCATTTGAATGCAGAGTTCCAAAGAATAGCAAGGAGAGATAAGAAAGCCTTCCTCAGTGATCAGTGCAAAGAAATAGAGGAAAACAACAGAATGGGAACGACTAGAGATCTCTGCAAGAAAATTAGAGATACCAAGGGAAATTTTCATGCAAACATGGGCACAATAAAGGACAGAAATGGTACGAACCTAACAGAAGCAGAATATATTAAGAAGAAGTGACAACAATACACAGAAGAACTATGCAAAAAAGATCTTCACGACCCAGATAATCACGATGGTGTGATCACTCACCTAGAGCCAGACATCCTGGAATGTGAAGTCAAGTGGGCCTTAGGAAGCATCACTATAAGACAGTCCATCCAAGGGACCCACGGCTTGGAGGATGTGGCAGCAGCCCAAGTCACTCAGGCCCAAAGGGAATAGAGTCAGCATTCTCTTTTTATAGTTTGCGTTTTGTGTTGGTGTAGAGGTGACTTACCCCATTGCAGCGTGTGTGTGTTTGTTTCAGGTGAACAGCAACATGACTCAGTTATGCCGAGTTGTGTACGTGTCTTTTTTTGGGTTCTCTTCCCGTAGAGTTTATTATGCAGTGTTGATTAGGGGTCCCTGTCCTACAGTGGGTTCTTGTTGATTATTTTACAGAGAGTCTTGTAACTCTCCACCTTTTCATTTCCTTTGCCCGCCACCTTCTGCTTTTGGTAACCAGAATGTGCTTACTATGCTGTAAGACCGTTTCTGTTTGGTCAAGAAGTTCATGTGTCCATTTTTAGCATCTACCTCCAAGAGATATCCTGTGACACTTGTCTTGCTGTGTCTTACTTCACTTAGTGTGAGCGTCTCTACTTCCTTCCTTGTTGCAGGACGTGGAGTGACGTCACCCTCTTTATGCCTGAGCGATGCTGCTCTGTGTGCCTGTACCCTGTCCTGTGTGCCATCCGTCTGTCCTTACCCACTTAGGCTTCATCATGTCTTGGCTGTTGCACATGGTGCTGCCATGAACACTGGTGTGCCCCTGCTTTTAAAACTATGGTTTTCTCTGGAGCTGTGCCCAGGAGTGGGGCTGCTGGTCCTACGGCACTTGTCCGCCTAGTTTTTCGTGGCCCTTTGTCCTGTTCTCCTTCGTGGATTTCCTGACTTTCATTCCCACCAACAGCTAGGAGGGTTCTTTTCCTCCATCCCCTCTCCAGCATTTATTGTAGAGATTTTCTATCTGGACCTTTCTGACATGTGTGAGGTGATGCCACATTATAATTCTGATTCACAGTTCTCTAATACATATAGTTCTGTAATACTTGTTTAATACTTTGTTATATGAACAAAGCTAGTGGAGGTTATGGAATTCCAGTTGAGCTGTTTCAAATTTTCAAAGATGATGATGTGAAAGTGCTGCACTCAATATGCCAGCAAACTTGGAAAACTCAGCAGTGGCCACAGGACTACAAAAGGTCAGTTTTCATTCCAATTGCAAAGAAGGGAAATGCCAAAGAATGCTCAAACTATTGCACAATTGCACTCATCTCACATGCTAACAAAGGAAAGCTCAAAATTCTCCAAGCCAGGCTTCAACAGTACATGAACCATGAACTTCCAGATGTTCAAGCTGGATTTAGAAAAGGCAGAGGAACCAGAGATGAAATCGCCAACATCCATTGGATCATCAAAAAACCAAGAGTTCCAGAAAAACACCTACTTTTGCTTTATTGACTACGCCAAAGCCTTTGACCATGTGGATCACAACAAACTGTGGAAAATTCTTAAAGAGATGGAAATACCAGACCACCTGACCTGCCTCCTGAGAAATCTGCATGCAGGTCAAGAAGCAACAGTTAGAATTGGACATAGAATAACAAACTGGTTCCAAATCGGGAAAGAAGTATGTCAAGGCTGTATATTGTCACCCTGCTTATTTAACGTATATGCAGAATATATCATGCAAAATGCTGGGCTGGATAAAGCACAAACTGGAATCAAGATTTCCGGGAGAAATATCAATAACCTCAGATATGCAGATGATACCATCCTTATGGCAGAAAGCAAAGAAGAACTAAAGAGCTTCTTGATGAAAGTGAAAGATGAGAGTGAAAAAGCTGGCTTAAAACTCAACATTCAGAAAGCTAAGATCATGGCATCTGGTCCCATCACTT